>BLKM01012995.1:1336466-1638966 GCA_013340265.1 Coptotermes formosanus | reverse complement strand
GTCAGTCCAGAAGCCCCTCGTCGTTTATGGCATAGAGCGCTGCGACAGCTTGTTCACAAGAAGCCGCCATGCTTCCTGTCCTTACCTTCAATGAAGTTCACACCGTTACGGCCCATTATACTGCCTTCTACTCGTACGTCTTCGTACACCAAATGATTTCTTCCTTTCATACTTTCGACTCAAATTTTCTAATAATTGTCTCCCAGTCACTGTGAGCACGTGTCTGCCAATCTCATGCTTCTTGATGGAACACTGATAATATTTGGTGGAATGCAAACTGTGGTGCTCCCACTGCGTATTTTCTTTACATTTCGAAGTATGCCCCAGAACCCTGTTCTCGAACTCTTCCAATGTGATATTCCTCTATCATATGGGGAGGAGTTGCACACTCATACAAAACAATAGATGATACGTACTGTAACTTTCATATTTACTTTTGCATATGATGCGGAAAGGCAAACGTTTCCGAACTAAGAAGTGCTAAGGATCTTTCAACATAATATGCTCGTAATTACTCGCGTCGTTTATGAGTTTTTGCTATTGTAAACCATTGAGCCATGCAGTATTTTGCTGGACGTATTTATATTAACCGGATTAGAATTAGATCATTTTCAAGCACGTTTTGACAGTAGCGTTTTGTCTTTGAGTTTGGTGACAAGCAACTGCATCCCAGTTGCCTGACCGATTTCTGTGAAAATTTTGCTACATGCATACAGTGAATATTATGGATATCACTTAAATTTTCTTTATTTTGATTAATTATGAGGATTACTTTAGTCCTGGATCTAAAGAGATTTTACGTATATATATTTGAATCCTTAAGGGACTACCAAAACATGACATAACCACTTTTATATTGGTCCATATTTTTATTGTTATGTTCAAACTTTTTTCACCTCAGTTCGTCACTGACTGACTGACTGACTTGACTGACTGCCTGGATTATAGAGTCCTTCTTGGGAAGCTAACAGGTCGTCAGTTCCCCGCGTTGTATGGAACCCGAAGGTTCGTTATCACGTTCAGAAGAGCCCTCCCTCTGTCCTTATCCTGAGCCAGATCAATCCATTCCATGCCATACCACTTCTTGAAGATCAATATTATTGTGATTCTTCCATCTACGCCTAGGTCTCCCAAGTGGTCTCTTTTCCTCAGGGCTTATATTTCCTACCTTAAAATTCTGCGTAACGTTCGGTGTTACATTCAGCCAAGATTGTTGCTTGGCTTTGAAATGAAAAGATATGTATGGGAATAACGCGAACCTCCGTAATGTGTAAAGACTCTGCATCCTTTTTTAAGTTAATATTACGGAATGTGACATAATGTAAAGAGTAACTAAATACATTTTCTGAGGTGTATATTTACACATATTGAGAAGTATATCGACATTTTGGTTCGTCACGTTTGTCTGTAACTTTTGACTTTGAAGGGCGTGCGTCTTGTTTGTATCTTGCAGCACAAATGTATAAACTGTTGCTTGGAAACTCTAATGAAACACCGCTACCTGTGCCGAAGAGCCTACCTGCTAGCTGTTCCTCATCTCTGGTATTATTTTAACCATACTCCGCCTGCCGTCTCTGCCATCCTGCGACACTAGAACTACCACTGCGACCCAATTGAATTAAACGGCAATTTCCTTCTCTAGTATAAGATACAGAGACTCGACGGAAAGAGAGAGTTGGGTAGGGTGGTAGTGGGGATGTATACACAATATTATAAGCAGCCTGTAGACTACAATTTGGCGACAATCCAGTTTGAAGCCCCGGGATATTGCCTACCTCATTTAATATATCAGCATCCATATGCCAAGGATGGAGCAAAACATCACCCACCGACATCTTCGTGCTGTAAAGTCTCATCTTCGTGCAGAGAAGCCATTGGCAATATTGAGAGGTGGAGAAGAGAGAGAGAGAGAGAGAGAGAATATGGATGATACATAAATCTAATTCCGACCACATTCATGTTTGCATGATATTCCGTGGTAACTTGCAGTTGTAGATTGGGCCTTGCTCTGTCCTCTTGTAATAGCTGTCTTGTTTGCATTCGCGATAAACTATCGCCTGACTAAGGTGAAGCAGTCTGGCTGACGAGTGATTTATATGCAAGGTTGTACTGATGATGGTGATGATGACGATGATGATGGTGGAGTTGTGTGCGTGTGTGTGTTTGTGTGTAGACAGATAACACACAATTGCAGCTGTGCTGTCTCAACAGGAACTTGAGAATTGTCATCGTGGGGTATGATGATATAAGCAGTAATGGAGAACTGTGAACATAACTCACACTGTTTCGTATCATTCTAATTTAATTTCTTGCTACATGTTGGTGCCAAATAATTCAACTCTTTTGTATTTGAAAACAAAAGAGCTGTTTGCCATTATTTTGTCATGGATGGTAATACTGAAAGTTTATTAAAGCTCAAAATAATGAACGCTGTCAATAATAACGTAAAATGTAAATCGAAAGTCTGTTTATGACAGGATTTTATTGGTCATTTCCCATTGACTGAAATATGTCAGTTAATGGACAGCGAGGAACAAAAAAAGTCATAATGAGTTAACAGTACTCTGCTATTTAAATAGAATATAATTATCGAACCTCGCCAGTGTCAGGTGTGAAAAGCACAGAAGGAAAGAGGTCCATGTTTTCGGGTGTATCAAACACGCGCAGTTGGACAGGTTCGTAAGGACATTCAACAAAAGAGAATGGTGGGAGAAAGAAAACTGCTGTCGGATAACGCTACCCAGTGCTAGTTGTCAGCAGTGTTATGCGGACCTTTTCTGGACTTCAACCTTGTACCCTACTTTGAGAATTGCGCTTATTAAAAAAATATGGAATTTAAGTACCATGTTGTATACACATACATATTAGAACTATATTTGCTGTTTATTTATAATTAGTGAGACAGCTTGCAGTGATATAATACCATCCATCATTTTGGAAGGTTGCCTTCAGAACTGGAGACCGGATCAAGAATTACGGGTATGTTTATAGCAGTTAAAATATTTTCTCAGTCGAAGCCCTAATGTGGTATAGAGGGCGACGGATCGGTGTGCACAGTGAATTTTGAAATTATAAAAGTTACTAGTAGCTAGTTAACTTGAAGGAGCAAAGCGGTTTAAAGAAGCTGCATGTTCTTCAGCTAGTGAAGAAATTACCCGAATTTTATGAACCATCATTTGCCTATTTCCTGAGACAGATTCATCTAGTCAGTACCACCCTATCATATTTCATTGACATCCACTTACATATCATTCCATTTGCGTCTTGCTCTTCCAAGTGCAGTCTTTCCTTCAGGTTTCCTACAAAAAAGCCTGTCTGCGTGCCTCTTCTACCCCATACGTGCCACGTGCCTCGCCTGCCTCATTCTCCTTAACGTAACCAACCTATAGCTGTTAATGAGGTTCACAAAACGTTAAGCTATGGCCTACCGTTACTTTCGCCGTCTTAAGCCCAAACATTTTCCTAAGCACCCTACACGTTCTTACCTGAAAGTAAGGGACGAAGTTTAACCCTCATGTAAAATAAGAGGCAAAAGTTTATTTCTGTATGTTCTAATGTTTATGTGTTTATAGACCAAAAGGGAAGAAAGAAGATATTGCACCTAATGTTAGGCTTCGGATGTTCGTATAGCACTGATGTTCTGAACGTTGATAATTGTAATTTCAAGGTCACAAAAATGAGACATGTTCCAAAACATGGTTTAATGGGTAAGATGCTTTAGTTTAACATGGATTTTCTGAAATTCGCCATATCCCTGAGCATAAAGGCGCGTCTCTCTTCCTATGCGACTGTTACTGGGATGTTAAGGTCCTTCAAACCCTGCTGGCCTTATTACAGTTCACAGGTCACTGTTTCATTGAATATTTTCATAAACTGTTGCGACATGGCACCTAACTGATTATCCCACCCTGCCACTGCCTTCAGCATCCTGCCGTACAAAGTCCTGCGTAAGGTTGTTGAAAACCTTACATTTCCTTTCTGGACGTAAGAGGTACTTTTGTTGTTAGTATTTCTGATGTGCCTCCGTGCCTTTTGCGTAGGGGGTTTGAATTTCTTCCGGGGAGGAGCTTAGCTTCGCAGAGGTAGTAACATTTTTTCAAAGACTTCAAAAAAATCTGCTAATTTGTCATAATGTATATTACACCGCGTCCTACTTGTTTTCTGGCCTGCAATGACAGTACGCGTTCTGTGAATAGGATTATATCAAGTAGCAGGTCGTCACAGTGATGAGTATGAAGTTTATTGTCGTAATTATTTGACGTTACCACATGTTTGGTGCTTGCAGGTACGTACCAGGTTTTGCCCATCTTCCACAGGGAACATCGAGGTTACTACGTAAAGCTGGTGCGTATCTACGAAACTGCGTCGTGTCCCAGAAGACAGAATGTTTACTGTGATTCGCCTTCGAGTTTATGGAAGGCGCTGTATTCCTAACTAGTAGGGCGAATATCGTTTTTTCTTTTTGTCAGTTTTATTCCGCTGTGTTAATAGCCATTCCATTGACACAGGTTTTCTTAAGATTTGCTTATGATTGCGATAATTTTTTTCGGTCCGCTTATGGAACATATGTAGGTCTGTTACAGGAATAAAACATATTGAGGTGTTCGTTTTTTTTCCCAAGTTTAAGATCTGAAGTACCTTATGTAATTATGTACATGGATTTTGTGTAACTGTATCAAATATAAAATTGTAAAATGTAAGTGTGAAATCTTGATGTGTAGGGTAAGGGTTGGTAAATTTTACACGTTCAAGTGCTGTACGAAAGGTCAGAATGAGAAGATAACTAGCTGCATCTATTGTGCAATAGTCTTGTCACCTGTCCCTTGATCTTCGCGGTTATCAACATCGTTTACTAGTTTGCACTACTGCGTGAGTGTTGAGATGCTTCCAGTTATCTCAACCCCCTTTCCTGGTTGTCATTAGGCATACCACAGGTTTCGTGGCGGCATTGTTCTAAAGTGTGAATAATGCGTGTTTCAGCCAGCCGTCGAGCAGTTCTACGCACTTCAAAGCTCGTTGAAGCACGCATTATTCACACCTTAAACAATGTAACAATGTGACCCTGCATATTGATCAAGAATGCGAACTGCAAATCAACTGAAAGCAATTCTACGCCCATGAAGTAGTGCAAATTAGTAATCAGTGTTAGTTTCTCAGATGTATTTTGCGCCATGGAATTAGTAGGTTTGTGAGAGGCAACGTGATCTGCAATTCAAACATTATGCTTGGGGGTTGACTTCACGAAAGATTGAAGTTGTCTCATTGTACGTGTACGTTCAATCCCTGTATTCCAAAGTACACAGTCCAGTGTTCCGGCTGATGGATGATGTGTGCTAACCATCAGCTGACCTCTCGAATGATTGCAATCCCACAAATACAATGCAAGTGACGGTCGTGTAATACCTAATACCGGGCGTTGCTCTGCTCTGCGTAGTAGCTCGTTCAGTAGTCGAACTGCAAGGTAATTAGGAGTTTAGTTACAGCTGTCTGTCTGTCTGTCTGCCTGCCTGCCTGCCTGCCTGCCTGCTTAACTACCTGTATGCAATAAAAGAAACACGGTTATTAATCGCTACAGGAAATAGTTCGCTGTAAGTAGTAGGTTTCATCCTTTCAAATTATTAGTGCAATTTACGTTAAAATGTTGGAAAATTTGACAGTTGCCATATCTAGCTAAGGTTTCGACAGACAACACGTCAATTGATTAACTGTTACACACAGGAGCCTTGAGTAATACTTCGAAGTCAGTATTCAGATGATTTTTCACGCCTTGAACTTGAAACGTTTTGGAAAAAGAAAGTGATAGTTTAAGCATAACAACTGTAGGCTCAAGAACCATTTTTAGCAAGTCAGCAGTGCCGTACCGATTGACGACACTTTCATGCCAACGTAAACACTCGCTTTATTGCTGTCGGATTGTGTCTGTTTCTAACTAACTGAGCTCTGTTTTCCGTTCGGCTTCCATGGAAACAATAAAACAACAAACGTGACAGCCGATAAACACTGCCTTACTTGTACTAAATATGTAATGACTAGCCACGGCCTTTTTCGTCTGAGATTACTTTGTTGTTAGAGCAACCCAAGTCTTAGTCTTCTCTGCAAAAGTGCTGCCACCTTCTTCTGCTGTGTTTTGTTGTATCTTCGTTGCTCAACTCCTGCTTCCGCTTCAGCGTGTACCTCACAGACAACAGACACGATAATGTGGCAACCGTCTTCAATGCTGAACTATTCCTTCTATCACAACGCGTTCCTCGCAGAGTACGCGGCAAAAATTGTAACCATGACAACGGAGCCCTGATTCACATGCGGTATTATTTCTGGAGATAAGTGATTTTGTGAGGAAATTTAAAAATGTTGGCTGACAGACAAGGCTTTGCTTCGCGTGCTTATCAGTTGTACTGTTTATGTAGCGCCCAGAAAGGTGGGAGGGAACGACAGCTGGTAGGTCGGAAATATGAGTGACGAAACGATGTTGGCCAAAGAGGACGTACTGCGACGGCTGTCAGCGTAGAAACTCGAGAGGTCTTAGTCAACCGACGGCATAAACATTTCGTTAGCGCTATAAAGCTTGGTGGTTTATTCATGTGTTGCACACGATTTTCAAGTTAGACGACCATTACTTTACCTTGCTGCGTTTACCAGGTCTTTTTTTTTTAAATAAAGCATACTGTGCTGTCTGTGAGGAACGAACTGAATCTTTGTGTGTAGTGCGGATTAATTTTGTTCCGCATGGGACTGCACGTTGGCAGACGGTGTACCCAGTGACATGGGACACAGTCTTTACCTAGGTGTTCTTTGCTTTCTGAATATTACACGGGTTTGCGATATGCCCATAATTGTAACTTCATTTACACCTACAAGAAAAACATGGCCTTGCCTGGCCTGAATTTTACGAAACTCATAAGTCATACGATGAATATAATTTGTATCTCAGATCTCTCGTTCTCAGTTTCATCTAAACCGTAATTTGATGTAACCGCACAAACCGTGGTTCTGGCCTCGGACTGTGTTTTCGGGGGTTATGAGCGGGGTATTCTTGAAATGTGTGTTTGGCCTGTGGGCCGAAGAACCGTTAGCTCCCTGAGAAGAAAAGGTTTCCACCGCAGTCCGACTGTGGTCACCCTGTAGATATGAGCCGGGGCAGTTGCTGGATAAGCCTACTCGGTGGAGAGCAGATTGAACTAAGGATAAAGTTGCAGTAAGTTCATAAAGGCGGTGTTTGTGCGTAATTCAGTCACCTTGTCATGTATGGCTGGACACGATAGCACTCTCCGACGAGTTATCTCTCTTTGTAACCGAGGTCGGACCAAATCCAACATCAAGAGGTCGGTTACATAGGTGTGGAAAATACGAATAGAAATTTATTTAAGCCCTTAAGTAGAGTATGGATTTTACCATGCCGAGTTTCAATAAACTCTAAATTACTTCATATAGTTTCATGAACATTTCCTAGAACGATTTTTTTTCAAATCGGAGAGAAATTTAAAAAATGGGGTTACATTTTATTTGCGCCGCAAAATAATGTATGGCTTTTACAGCACCAAATTTAACAGGACTCACATTTACTGGCCAGTATTACTGGATGATTTTTATATGCCGAGTTTTATCCAGATCGGTCAAGAAATGTGGAAGTTACAGGTAGAAAGTAGTTTACGCCATTCAATAAAGCGTGTTTGTAACTGTACGTATTTTCACGAAACTTAAGCTTGTTCGACAACTTTTGTACGGAACTCCCGTGCCGAGTCTCATGAAAATCCGACACCGTCTCTGATACTAGGTCACAAAAGACGGGGAAACAACCATGGTATCCACATAAGGCCTTATTCGTAAGGAACACCTAAACTACGGTTGGAACTCTAAGTAGGCGTAACAGGCAAATAACTAAATTTATATGTGCAGTACTTGTTAATTCTGTACTTTAGTTCGCCGACTAGCAGAACATACCAACCTTAGGGGAGACCGGGTTTAGTTGCCTACACGGGTAAGTTGGCACAACGTTAATATCTCGCCTCTCCTTTGTAAGAGCGCAGCACCTGTTGGGCAGTATGAAGAGCTACATCTTTCATTGGAGGGAAGTTAGTTGGCAATGTGCTGACAGCTGTATAGGAAGCAAAATTTCATTGTATGTGTTCTGCACAAAGCCGAGTAATTTTACAACAATTTGGTAAATCCGTATTACTGAGAAGGCTGCTGGGGATTTATCTGAACTAAAAGCATATAGTTATGTAGTATATATGTGGCAATGTAACTGAGAAATAACAGAGTTCCTTGTGCATTTAATCTCAGAGGAAAGTAACCTCAAAACTGAAAGTTCGTGTTGGGTCTAGTTGGCACACTTGCTATGGGGCAAGTTGGCTCACCGTGCCACCTTACTCCGCATTCAACAGTGCAGTGTTCTGTACGCTTCTTATTACTTTCATCATTTCAGTGTTGTTTAAGGAAATATAATTACGCCAAGATCGTGCAAAAGGAGATCTGAAATGGCAAACATTGCCCCAGATACAGTTCTTCAAGCCGTTAGGGCAGCCACAATAGAAAACAGGTCGATTAGAAGTTAGCAAGAGAATTGGGAATCCCGTTTTTCTCGCCAACGACATATTGCAGCAGAGCTTTTGAAGATATACGGAATTTCACAGAATCAGACCTTTAGTACTGAGTACAAGAAAACTCGCCAGTTGAGTTCACGTGTGTTTCTGCTGTATAGTATAAATGAACAGGGAAATAAATCAAAAGTGCTCCGTAGTTTTATTTTTGATAAATGGGTCGCTACATAAAGTAAAATGTTCTTATATCTTTCACCATAGTTCTCATTGACCCTTTAAAGACGAAGCGTATCTGTTTTATATTAGGACTCAGTGCGTACCGCGCTGTAAACACTCCACTTCGGTTATAAAAGCAATCTCTTAATGTTTTGTAAGGCAAAAGTTGTTGTTTGTTCCCAGATCCGTACAAAACACATAAACGCAATGTGGGCACCACGTAGAATTTTTTAATGTTAAAGCTGGTGGTACGTAGAGTTACCGCTAGGCTTTAAAAGGTTAATTTTTAAAAATAGGATAAGTGTAATTTCTGCGCGTTTGTTCACTGATGGTGAATAAGAAAACTCAGAGAAATCATTGTAAATGGCATCAGACATCTACTATGTCTTGTCTGCAAGGGATGTGAGAAAGTTTTCTTTTGAGTACGCAATGGCGTTAAATATAAATATCCTCGAAGGTTGGAGGGATACAAAAATGGGAGGCACAGGATGGTTTGCGAAGTTCTTGAAAAGGCGTAAGACTGATTCACTGCACAAACCTGAGGCAACAAGCATCAGTAGAGCTTAACCAGACTGATGTTAATGCTTTTCTTTTATAAATCCGAAAGAAGTGTATGGTCGTCTGCGGCTTGGTTCGGGCGACATATGGAACATGGACGAAACGGGTATAAAAACGGTGCAGATATATGGCAGAGTTAATGCGCGCCGTTGTTGCAAATACATAGAGACACTGATGTCCGCTGAACCTGGAAAATTAGCAACTTCAACCCTGGACGTTTCAGCGGCAGGAAACACAGTGCCGCCGTGTTCTATTTCCCCTAGGGTGAAATTTCGTGCCCATTTCTTGAATGGTGTTCCTGCAGAGATTTAAGGTGGTGGTAGTCGTCCTGGATGGACGCAGGCGCAATTATTTGTGAAGTCTGTGAAACATTTTTTTCCCCATGTGAAAACTTAAAGAGAACGACCAGTAGTTCTCCTTTGGAGGGTCTTGATTCGCATTTGTCAGATGTTGCACTCGATTGCTGTAAGGAAGACGGTGTGACAGTTCTCTCCTTCCCACCTCATTTTAGTCACAAGCTGCAGCCCCTTGACAGGAGTGTCTGTTGGCCACTAAATCTATGTCACTCGTGCATGTGAATCATGGATCACAAACCATGCAGGAAAAACGATGACGATTTACGATTGACCTGAAATTATCAACATGTCTCTCAACTTTACAGCTACTCCTGCAAATATCGAGGCTGGATACCTGGCCACTGGAATTTTTCCCTACAACAGAGATATCTTTGTTGATGAGGAGTTTCTGTTCTCCTATGTAAGACAGACCAGCTCCAGCCACAGACACTGCAGCATCGAGCTGCAGCAACGAAAACATTAAACATGATGGGTCTGCAGGACCAGACCCTTCAAGAATTCATTCTCCCGAAGCAGGTCCTTCCAAAAGAACACATGCCAAAACAAATCCTTCCTCAAGCACGTCCTTGACTCCTGAACTTGTCCGTACTTTTCATAAAAGCAAACGCTACTAGAAACAAAATATGTATAGCAATCCCGACTGCTACGCCGGTGAAAGCAGCCTTCCTAGATGCGCAGAAATTGAGACAAGTGACAAAAGGAAAAAGAACATCAGAAGTGAAGCAAGAGGCGCCTCTTTATAACCCTGAAAGAGAGTCTAAGAAGAAGAGGAAAATAGTGAGGAAAATTCAGACTGCTCAGACGAAAATGGTGGGGAAACATTTTGTTTGGTTTCCATGGATACATGCTGCAATAGTGTAGCGGGGGAAATATGGGTTCAGTGCACCCAGTGCCAAATGTGGGCCCATGAAAAATGAACTTCTGGCGTTTCCTGGGGATATATTTGTCCCACCTGCAAGTCGGATGTATCAGATGAAAATTTCTGCAGTTTTGTGGACATATATATCCGTACCGCTTTTCATTTTCCGAAGTAATTTGTAATGTTTGTCCTTAGCTTTGTACGGACTGTAAATCAGTTTCATTATGTTGTTAACAGTTAAATATTTTAGCGTCATTCACGCTGCCCTGGAATATTTTTGACAATAATAATAAATCAGGCTCTACTATGTGCCTACCTACCCCATCATATGTGCCAACCTACCCCATATATGGGGCAAGTTGGCACACGTGCAGAGGTTAGAAGAATTTCATTTTTGTTGGATTAGTTGTTGATATAACTTCTTCATTATATTTTCTCGCATAGTCTAAGAATGACACGTGCCACCAGTACCATTTTCTTTTTTGTATCATTTGTATGAAAATTGTAAACAATTAAGAACTGAAAAGTGTGCCAACTAAACCCGGTCTCCCCTATATATGTCAGCTGAGTGCGATGTGACTTCAGTTTTCTTGCCACATAGATCTGTTATCAAGTTATATCGGCGTAGGCTTATATGTTAAACATAATAAAGGCTATTTATAAGTGGTGTAATTGTTTTAGAATACTTGTTTATGGTTTATGTAAGAACAGTGCGTCAGTAATGTCACTTCACGCACGTAATACCTTCGATTGTACTACTCAACATTAGGAATGACGGAACAGCATTTGCGTAGACCAACGTAATGCTTGTTGGCTGTGATTGTAAATTAATTTTTAAAATTCGCCTGGGTTGTGTATGCTATTTGGAATAAATTGGGCGTCCAGGTAATGTGCATTACTACGCTGAAATTTGAAAGAGGCTTCTGTTTTAGTTCCCACTCTGCCGTTAATTTTTTATGTGTTTTAATATTAATAACTAAAGTGGGTAGTTATTCATGTTTATTTGCTTTAAATCCAACAAAAAACTTAAATGCTTTGTAAATAAAACATTTATAAACAGACGATTTTATTACTCCATTTCTCGCCAATTTCAATTGTTTGTTGAGAGTATAACACGAACTATTCTGACGGAGTTGGTGTAACTTTATATTGCACAGGCGTATTTAAAGTCTTCTTTATTATATGAACACCAGGAATTCACTTTATAACACCTGGTTATTGAATTAATGAAGACCAGACCTGAGCAATGTGGGATGTCGTGCACAATGTAGGCCTGTCTGCTCTGTTATTGACTGCTGATGGATTGAAGTTAGAGCGCAGGAAAGTTGTATCTTAATTAATGTTTAGAACTTAATTCCCTGGAAACTGGAAGTGAATTGTTATCACTTGTTTTATATTTTGGAGGCCGCGCGTCCAGATCTCATTCCGTAGGTGTGCTACCCTGTTGAGGTGCTTTTGGTCATTGTCCTCAATTCGGCAAGGAACATAGTCCTACGTTTTATTATTCACAAACTGCAGGTAGCGTAATGAAGTGAAATGTAGACTTACAGATATTTCGACTCTTTCAGAACTGCGTTTTATTTCATGCAGTGAAACAACTGACGCATTGTATGCGAGATTTCATTGTCGTGTAGCGCTGATTGTGAAGATTACCGTATTACAGGACACGACACCTTGTAGTCTGGTAGGAGCTCATCGACGTTGCGGAGGAATATGCTGCTTCATATTTCTTGAAGACATGGAGGCAACTGGTGTGTTCGAAACGTCCGTCAATGTGTTTCGAAATATACGGCGTCACAACCGAGGAGACAGCGATCTTAATGTTTTTCTTTGTTAACTAGTTACTTAGGCAAACAAAGTGACCCATGAAGCGGATTACTTTATCAAAGGCTGATAGTCGCTGGGATGGTTTAAAAAAAGTCCCCCTTTCCAGAAACCGAGGGATCATTAACGTGTTCAAAAGATCCCAGTACTAGCCCCCTTCCTTGGCCACATGAATTCAGTCTACGCTTTCGCTCCCTGTTAATTTAAGTGTCATTCTAATAGTCTCGTCCCATCTACGTCCAGTTCTCGCGAGTGTTAGTTTATTTCAGGTTATCTGACGAAGATTTATATGCACTTTTGATATATCACTTCCTTGCACAGGCAAAATAATGTGTTTCGCGGTTTTAACTGCAGTCACAACAGTGTCGTTGTTTGTGGATATATGGAGGTAATTACAGCTTAATAACATTCTAGGAAGAAAAAGCATAACATATTTCACTTTTGCTTAGAATATGACATTGTGACGAAAAATATTACACTTTAAACAAAATTCTGTAAGTAGAGTTAATGCTGAATGTAGAGATTTTAAATGCCACGTAGCTTTTTGCAGAATTAACAATGAAATCGCCGTGCGACGGAAGTGAGACGAGAAGGTTGAGCAAGATGCTGAAATAGTTTTAAATCTGGTTTAGCGGGGAAGTAGCGAGTGTTTTTGTAAGAGTATCGCCGACCATATTCACAACGCGGCAGCTTCTCTAGGCTTATTCTGAATGTAATTTGTGAGAATCTCGATCTCGTTCCCCGTGTCCTGTTAGCGGCATACGTAAGTCTTTTTAACTGATGAGTGGAGATTTTCATGAAGTAGGCAATGGCCAGTTATATTTTTCCTCACACTCGCGACTATTTTTAAGTCCCGTGAAATGCTAATGAATTCATTTGGTAGATTGTTAAATCCGTAATACAACGCAGAATAACGTGCTCAACATCCAATATTGTAAGATTTTTTTAAAATTTAAATTCCATGCCATATATCACAAGCAATTTTTGTGTTTGTGTAGTGTGTATATATATATATATATATATTTGTGTATGTGTGTGGGAGTGTGTGTATGTGTGGGTGGATGGGTGTGTGTGTGTGTGTGTGTGTGTGTGTGTGTGTGTGTGTGTGTGTGTGTGGGTGTGTGTGTGTGTGGGTGTAAGTGTACACTTAGACTGTTAATTTAAATTTGAACTACAGTCAAACCCCGATATGGCACTACCCTTTGTTCATTGCAGTTTGTGGTGGTTTATCGAGGGTGGCGGTAAATCGAAATACTGCACGAGAGAGAATTTCTATGAACAGAATTTCACGAGCGCTGTACTGGCGTTTGAGCGTATTTCGGCTAAGTCAGTTTTTTCCGTTACTGCAGTGGTTATAAATATTTTAAAAACATTGAAATGCATGTTAGAATGAAACAAATTTTTCTCTAATCCAGAAGCACTAAAGTAAAAAAAAACAAGGTATTTGGGAAAGGTTCTGTTAGGCGTATTCCTTCCCTAATGCTCCTCTATACCCCATTTTGTCTGTTGACTCATTGGAGTATATGTCTTGAATTCAACTTTTGAAAAACGCTGACTTTTGTCTGAGAGAAGCCTATGGCATGGTTAATTTCTGTAAAGTATTAATAAACAGAGAAATAAAACTGACCTCTAAGTGACCGTAGGGTTGTTACCTTTTGGTCCCTGGGTATAAAAGTGCCATCTAATCGTCGCTTTGACCCTTTGCGCTTTAAATTATATGCGGCATGTATATCACATAATTTTGTTAACTTTATTATATTGTACGGAAAAAATTTGTCCAAACCTGAAACAGATTTTCTGATATTAATAATATTAAACGGACCATTGCTGAGCTATCTAGCAAGATAACACTGTTCGTAAATATTTCATTTGTCTGATGATTTAGCGATGCCCCGGGCTCAAATATATAATGTCCTTTTTTCAAAACGTGTTTAGTAAAGGAGGTGCATCTGTGAAAATATGAGTATGTTTACATTTTTCTTGATCACGTCATGCGTTGCGTGATTGATTGTAATAGAATGCCCGTAAGCATGAAAATAAAAGTAGAGATTGGCATGAGAATAACAATAACAACTGGACGTTTCGAGCAACTGTAATAACAAGAAACAACAATGGAAGGTAGCGGCAATTTCATGTAGCTGTGATGTTATTTGAACATTGTCCGGGGTGTGTGCCTCCCGGCATGGTTTCCCATTGTATTGCTATACTGTCACATGTTATGTGCGGCAGTGGTGGTCACACAGGCATGTACAATTGGTAGGTGGCGACAGATATGTGTGGGATAACAAATATAATCAGTTTGTGTTCATTCAGTAATTACACATCCAAACTGGTGATAGATTTCGCTGTTTGGTACCACCTGTAAGCCTGTCAGTTTTATAAGTCGAAAACGTAGCCAAAAAGTATACATGATTGTAAAACTGGAGATATGTCCTTTTCTTCTTTGGCGTTGTCCCTTCTTGCGCCTTTAGTTTCCACAGTACTCTGTGTTCGTCTTTCTGAACTTGATCTTCTTTAAGTAACATAATCCTATAAACTTAGCGGTTGGTATCTGTACCACCAGGTTTAACACGAAGATAATTACGCATTTTGCCTCAGACTCCATTTATGTGCTCCGTATGAGAGTGACAATGAACAGCAGTTTTGACTCTGTGCAGCATTTGATCTGTCTTTATAATGGAAGCAGACTGTGTTCCCTGTGAGGTACGGACGTAGTGTCTATATACAATCTTTGCGCATACTAGTTAAAAATGTCCATACCATGGCTCAGGCTATTAGTCCCCGTACTGTCATCGCAGAGGCGCGGGTTCGATTTCAGGTCAATCTATATGAATTTTATGTTGGACAGAGTGGCACTCGGACGAGTTTTTCTCCGAGTTATTTGGTTTTCCCTTGTCTATATCATTACACCAATGCTCCATGCCATCTTCTTGTACACGTTGCTTTTACCAGGACAATCAGGCGAAGCGTGGGAACCTTCCAAAAAACTATGCTCAATGGGAAATTGGGGAGCATTAGATAGAAAAAATTTTCGCTATTAAAATGAAGGTTTGGATGCAAACGAACCGTGGGAAAATAAGAAAGGCACACTTGACCCTGAACATTTAAGGAGCATGAAGTGTTGCATCCTGTTAAGGCTATTTTGCACACCTTGAAACTAAAGAAGGCTAGTCTTGTAGACCTGCTGTTGGCCTGATCTTATCACGAAAATTCGTATGACTTGGAAAAGCTGCGTTAGTAATGATTGTAAGCAAGATGTGAAAGCGATTATCTTTTGTCAAGATCTATTTCCCCTCTATGACAACAGTATTTGAATTTTGTCTTTTAAAATTTTGCCTCTAAAGATTATTATGATTGACGAAGTGGACAAATTCCATTTAAGGGTCCACGGCTGTGAAGATGAACGCCATTTTCATCAAATATTTGTGACGTGTGTCGCTTGTATTCAGCTTGATTGTGACGTGCATTAAAATGCCTGGCGTTATCGGCATCTCGCCGACTTGTGCCTTTTCAACAGTTCTCTTGTGTCTGTCAGCTGCATATCCAACTCTATCAGCAGTTCTTCCAGGGTGTGATTGCTGTTCGCTGTCATGAACCTTCGTTTTTGCCATACATTCCTCATTCTGACTTCTGATACAAGCAAGAGACTGCTGGCTTTAGCGATTAAACCGTCATTTTTTTTTTGGTTAAAGGTCATTTTCTTTCCCCTGTTGTTTCTTCATCATACAGTACATTGAGGTTTTTTCTCGCTGCTGACTTGCTTCGTTTAATTCCTGTTTATTTATTTTAATTTTCCATTATTAAAATATTAATGCCGTCCTTGTATACGTTGCTCTGAAGAGTCTTGAACAATGAAAACATGTGAGCATTACACTTTTGTTTAACTTCTGTATATCCTTTTTAATCTTCCCCCAAGAAAATGTCGATGTCCTGTTTTTATGTATTAACTTATTTACCTAACTGACCAGTATCAGTAATATTGCTTTGAGACTGTGTTTGCTGAAGAGTGCAAATTAAGAAACCTCTTACTGTTATATTGTCACCAGCCACCTCCATCTACTGCTGCTCGGACTTGCTCAGTTACAGCGATCCTATGATTTATTCCCCATAACAATACCGCCTCAGCTTCACTCCGTCAAGTACGATCGGATGACTGACCTAACCCCACAGTGTCATCGTATTTGGAGCTGGGTATTCGAAACAAATCAGCATTCTTATAATGTACACAAATCCCCGGACTTAAATCAGTAGATAAATTTCACTGGCCTCATTACAGGTGAAGGATGATTGATTTTGAGTATTTACTCAAAATCGTTGGCAGAATTGCGCCATGGAAGCAAGACAGCTCACTCGCCACGACTTCATGGGAACAATGCTAAGTGTTAGGCCATTATATTTGTGTCCTCTCAAATGGCTGTTGGGAGTACATTTATGATGATCTGTGGGATGAGGGGGAAGTTAAGAGCGAGTGCTTGCTGTGGAGCTAAAGGATTGCTTGGATTAATTGAATACAGGAGAGGCAGTAATTTCTAAACAAAACAATATATTCATCTACCATAATGTACACCGGACTGCTAGGGTACGAGATTGGTTCTGGCTCCCCTGTGGCGTATACCGCCCGCAGAGACATGACATTTCAATCTCTTGAAATTATGCTTGAAGCCGCATTTCGCTCATCTAGTAACACTTCCTACTTTCCAGTCCAGATTTATGTTTCATTTTTCAATTTTTCGCCTACTCGGAACTTAACTCCTCGAGTACAGAAGAAGCACTGGCATTATTCATCACATGAACCGTGTTCATCATGTAGTACGTGTACCCGCGGCAGAAATAAGAAATGCCGAAGTGTAGTCGTTATCGAGTCATAAACATTTCATCCAACGTTCTTAATGTGGTTATGGTGTATGCCGACTTACACACAACATATTACTTGCACTGCTTCAATGTCACATCAGTTATTGTCATCGAATCCAGTGTTTACAAGTACATTAAAGCTGACGCCGTGTTTTGTTACACTCTTATCTTCGTATTAAGAGAAGAAAGTGGTACCTTAAACTTTTTCAAAATCTAAATTTAAATACAATTTAAAGTCGTGCTGAAGTCGTTCGTACCTCGAAGTTGTTTTGACCGCGGCGTTGTTGTTATTGGCTGTAGGGAAATTAACAAGTATAAAGGTGGAGGATCCACTGTTGATAAGGATATTTATATCCAGTTTAATTAAAGTCCATTGTTTTACATAACGTTATTAAGGGGACAGACTTACGAACGCTGTGATACCATAAGTGTATATTAAGTGTTGGTGTGCATTTTGTATGTGAGTCTTACCTGGTGACCATTTACATAACGTTATTAAGGGGACAGACTTAGGAACGCTGTGATACCATAAGTGTTTATTAAGTGTTGGTGTGCATTTTGTATGTCAGTCTTACCTGGTGACTATTTATATCAATAACATTTATCGAAATCTTCCTCTGTTGGCACACCAACGAACTAGTGATTTTAGAAAATGGAGTATGTGAATTATTTTTGTTTTAGAATCTGCCAGAATGTTTAACTTAGGGCTGTAAAACAACTTTACCTTTGGTAGGGGCGTTTTAACTGACTGCTTGCCACTTGTAGCGAGAAGAGAAGTAATGAGCGATAGGAGAGTGAGCCTGAAGCCTTGGCGTCAAACTTCCTGCCCGCTTTCCATCCAGCGCCGCGATATTTTTGTTGTGGATGTAGTCTGTGGCTGGTTCCAGGCTTTCTTGGACCGTGGGGAGTGCAAGTTCACTCTCGGAACGTTTGTCATTGCGAGGAGTAATATTAAAAGACACTGTCATCCGACTTTGCTTTATCATGTGCTCCTGAAGAAGGGGATGTTCGTTGTTGCACGTAATCTTGCGAATCGTCACGAATATTTGTCTAAGATGAAGCAGCGTGCTGTTTCGTGTAACAGTGGAACATCTTCTGCCACGAAATAATTACGCACAGGTGATGCTTTAAGGCACAGTGTTTGCTGTATTTGCCGCCTGATTTTATGTTCAAAAGAGAAATGGTTATTTATGGGCTTTGTATGATTGTCAAAATAAAAAGCGATTGTGTTGTTAAATATTATTAGCATAATCTATTTTTCAACGGAGTTTAGCTGTTTTCTCTGAGACATTATATGTTTTTGTAAATATTAGTTAATTAGGAGTTAGTAGTTAATTGGCAGTTAATTCTTGGACGTGGTAATGAGGTGTCTGTATTATAAATTGTTGTTGTCATTTGCGAGAAAACATCAAGGTGAGAAGTAAGCTGTTCTTGGACTGCTTGACACTGAAGATGGAGACATTTAGACCCTGCGAAACGTTGGTAACATTGTATCAGTTGATACGACGCAACATAGCTGAAGACTTCAGACCTCATCAGCTCTGCTGTCAAAACGTCAGTCTCGCAAATAAACTTTCAGATGCAAAGGACGAAGCTTCGAATATCTTTAGAGGCAAGCAGTCTTTTTGGACTGTTTGGCCCTTGAAGATGGGACCGATAGGTTCCCCGAAACTACCAATCTGCATTGCGTAAAATCCCAGAATAGCGCAGATTTCGAATTGCATAATTCTGGTCATCGTGTCTGTTTAACGGGTTCACTTAAATCCTGATTTCGTTCCTTCGTAATTTTGTCTGTAGTGACGTATTTTTTCAGATTACTGGGAACCGTTTCTAGAAGGCTTAGTCAGCGGTGCCTTCTCTCCCTGCGTATCGGCACCAGTCACGAGTCCACACTTTACCTTTGATTCTATATCACTTATTTATTGGCACATTATAATTAGAACGCAAACACAGTTCTGTACGACTACTGGAATTGTCCGCGACGCTTAGCAATGCATGCGTTAAGGTTTTTCGTCATGTCTGCTGCAAGGCGGTGAAGAGTTTCTTTACTGAGGCTTGAAATGCCGAGCTGAACTTTTCTAATCTCAGAAAGTTATTTTTATACACACCATCTTTTAGAAATCCATAAAGACAGAAATGTTAGATTCAACGATCGAAGGGACCACAAATTTCAATAAATAATGTCATAAAAAAATTCGTGCAAATTTTGCACTGTTCAATACGCCGTATTTGTCGCAGCCCTATATTGTTGGATAGAAGTCTTGTTTCTCGGCTCGCAACAAGGGGTGCATTCATAATTATTTAATGATAACTTTTGCTGTTACTCTTTCTCTGAAGGCGAGAAATATCACACCGTACTCCGACTTTTAAGGAAAGTAAGACGTCTGACGCGTCTGTTACAAAATCTGGCTTTCTGGCTTTCGTGGGATCTGCGCTGGTATACTTATGGCTATAAAAATTGTTTTGAATCGAGTGAAACTGCATTTAATTTCAGACATTAATATTTACGTACGGGTTGCGAGACTTTTCAGTTGCATTTTATAATATAACACTTCCGTTGATTCAGCTGCTTTAGATAGCATTATGATGAACGTTAAATGACATAATTAAAAACCCGCTTAAGCACAGCACATATATTCATGGTGTTTAACATGTCACTGATTGCGTGTTTTATGTAAGGTATTTTAATTGAGATCTATATGTTTGACTTTAAATTATTCGAAAAGTGAGAGAACGCTTTGTGTTCGGCTGATTTAGATACAAAACTGCATTGTCAGCTCCTTTATACTCTGTTTATATAAGCAGTGTATTACGTTAAGTGACTTAATTAATCGTATCATAAACCAACCATGAATCCCGTAGCTCGGTTCTCGTGCTTTATGACAAAAGAGATAAGCCTATTGTTCAATTTCTGTTTACGAGCAAATCCCTTTCTAAGGTATACAGCAACCTGAGGAAATAAAGAAGCTCGTAGTTGTTCATTTCCATGTGGATGCATACCGCTTCCTGTTTATGTTTAATTATATTAGACACGGAAGCCATCAAAAGACACCCATGTCAAGTCGGTGTGCTTACCGCTGAAGATGTTTCCGCTTTGTTTCTCTCACCTCTTGAGACCTTTGTGTTCCCTGCGTCCTCACCTAGCACGGCACTCTCCACGTACAATCGAATATTACAGCTAAAGGCAAATGCAATTTCCAATACCTCTAACACAATGCATTATGCGAACGGGACTACTCAAATGGAAGAGAATAAGGGGTGTACAACAGTTGAGATTTCTGTTGACTGGTATTTGTAGGTAGTGCGTGACCGTGCGAATCATTTTGTAACTGTGAAAGGAAAGGAGACTCTTGAAAAGTGATAACTCGATGTGGATAGAGCCGTCGTCTTGACTTAGGTGTGAAATCAAGGGGGGTGAGATAAGCGGGGAATGTTGCACGAATGGGACACAAGAAAAATGCATACAGGAGTTTGGTTGGGAAACATGAAGGAAATGAATAGCTTTGAAGACCTAAGAAGTGAATGGAGGATTTAAAATGGATCTTCAATAAAAGGGACATTTGTACATGGACTTTATTATTGTGGCTGGAGATAGGGATCGGTGACTGGCTGTTTTGAATACGGTAAAAACCTTCAGGTTCTATACAAGGTAGCGAATTTCATTACTAGCTTAAGACGCTATTAGCTTATGGAGAAAGACTGTCCTTTATGGGCTTTGCTGGCCTTCACCTTTTAATAAAAGCATAAAATTGTGATCCAATTTGTACTACACAGAATTTCGGAAAGCGTTCTTCTTGTTCCAAATTTGACTTTGTATGAACATAAGAAATTCATATTCATAAGGTCATTACAAAATTTTCTTCCATTTCACAAAGTAAAGGAATATTTGATTTGACGTTAAACTCTTCCACCTTACACGGTATTGACTTCACTTAATTTTTGGTACATCTGGTCTCACTTTATGTGGTGTTTGTGGGGACCAATGCAAGGAGCATGCGGTATCATGTCAGTTATGTGTTGTTGTTGTTGTTGTTGTTGTTGTTGTTGTTGGCAGTATGTCGTATACACCATAGAAATTTGCTAACAGGACTAGGAGTTTAAATAACAACTACGCCATGGAAAGAGTTACTAAGTGTGTTCATACTCAAGAAAATAAAACAAATTATAATTCCCTTAAAGAGTGCACCTATTACCAAAGTCTTACAGGCAATAAGATATGCTCTTGTATTGTACGTGGTGGATGTTGATGCTAGGGTACTAGATTGCTCATAGAGCAGCAGGAGGAAGCTCTCTAGGTATGTTCGTGATGGCGGCCACATGTTTAGGAGGGAACATTAACACACGACTATCCGTCTGATGCATAATGCAGCCACGTGGTACTCAGAGGCAACATTTCATAAAATAGAAAACAGTTTGTATTGGGATATGTTACTGATCACACGTTAAACATGTGTATTCCTGGTTTAGATGACTTGTGCTGGCGGTAGTGTAAAAGTTGTAAGGGAGAATCCAATCCAGTTTAAAAGGAATCTGTTTGCTTTGGGCTCGTACTGTGCGTTTTTTATGTGTTGAAATGTAAGAACCATACAAACCTACTAACAAACGGTCACTTTTCTGGCTGTTGCAGCTGCTTATGTTTCCAGTAGTCTTTCCTGATCTAGCAAGTTTTCCTATATACTCGATAAGGCACGTTCTGTACTGCTTCCCTTTCATGATTTCATTCTCTCGGTGTAGAACCAGCATTACGAGAAAACGTGTATTCCTCAGTTTGCACTAATTACAGGCATGTGCTGATTTGCTTCTTGCTGTTAGATGTTCGGCGACACAAACAAGGGCTTATTGCTTGTTAAAAGAAAACCTGATTGGAAGCCACACTGCTGCACACGATCTGTAATGAAATTGTTCCCTTTTCCTTCACCCCTTCGCTGCCATTCTGAAAACGTAGTCACCAAATGAAGAAAAAAATGTGTGCCCTGCCAAACGGATGTACCGTGCTGAAATATGAACTTTTTCAATAAAAGACCAGTATACTTCCATGTAACACAACTGCATGTTATATTATTCATATAATTAAATATTACAGTTGTCAGTTTTATCTCTTGTTTCCCATATGCAGCCCGATTATGGCTTTGATACAAGCCAAAACATGTTGCTGATGGTTTGAAACATGGTTAATAATATATAGTAGTGTTCGGCGGAATTGTGTTGGTCTTTTATTGTCACTGTATACGCAACGGGATGAATCACCTCAAAGTTACAGACCTTTTCCTTGGAAATATGTTTATTCAAGTGAATAACGACGACGATTTAGACAGAGTATTACATATACGTAGCTATACATGTATGCTACGGAGGCAAGGGGTAGGCATGGGGTTGATGAAAACTGCGCAGAGGATTTTAATTGGAAGAGCAGAAAAGGAAACAAAAATTTGGGGACCTACATCTGGGTAGTACGGTAATATTAAAATGGACCATAGGGAATATAACGTGAAACTGGATTAGATTCATCTGTCATGGAACATAAACCAGAGATGCGCTGTTGTAAAGAAGGTAATAAACCATTGTATTCCTTAAAGTATGTGGAATTTTTTCATCATCTTGGCGACTATCGGCTTCTGAAGAAGAATTCTGCTCCTTTGACTTAGATTATGAGCGATACATGTCTGTTTGGCATTAAGCAATATGAGTAAACTGGAGGGAGATTTTGAGTGTGCGGAAAGATGAATTATTACACGTATATCCAAATTCCGTACAGGGTTAGCGCACATACAACTAAGATGAAGTAATCTATTATTCTAGAACTTTATCCTTAGCTACAAAATATGCAGGCAAATAATCTTCACTATAGTGTGGGGATTCGGTGTAACGTTAATTTGTATTTTCTCTGAAGCGAGGGACATGTCACTTTATTACCTCCATGTCAGGGAGCATGGCAGAAGTGCCTTTTAACTTTATAGCACTCATCCGTAATGTAATCACTCCAATATAGATGGATGAAAGGGTTTCATGAAGTTCCTTGCTCAGAATTTTCCCTAAATTTATAAGCCATATTAAATTTTGGTTCACATTGGTCGCATTCATGAATACATAACATGAAGGTCTTCCGTAGCGAGCTGTGAAAAAGTACGTTACAACTGATTACACATACAGTTTACGCACGTGTTCTTTGTTCTACGTGGTTTTGTCTATTGCTGTTCTTCAGTTGTTACAGAAATGGTTATAATGTAACTTAATTACATCAATCATTTCCACTACACGGAGTCAGAGGTGTCCTTGCTTATGATATTAACCTGTTCAGGAATATTTTAAATGAACCGCTTATCTCCTAGACCTCAATATCATTGTACGATTTTTCCTACGAATTTAAAAAAATCCAGGGTGTGTATTTCAGTTTTGTCTGAGAGTTGCAACTAAGTGATAAGACCTTAAAATAAATTACCTCCTGCAGTGTTACTGTAGCCCCCACTATATATTATCAAATTTCCCTGAGTAGTTTGAACACTGTGCAAAAGAATGCGTAGCGTGAACTATATTTCACCTAACAGTTATAGAGTTTAGAAAATACTCGTGATTTTCAAACTTCATATTTACTGAAAAGTGACTTCTTGTGACTCGTCGTGCATTTTGTTACTATTGCGTGTTAAGTCTTATGGATGAAAATCGAGCAAGATACAACGTAGTTATAGTAGATATTTAAAGTACAATATTTGGACCTGTGTTGGAGGCGTATCACATGCGGGATATAAGTGGAAATACGCAATTAATGAAGCGAAGAAACTTTAGATGTTAGTTACCACCCAACAGTATTTGAATATCATGTGTGATGGCTTGATACTCTTATTCATTCTTCTGTCTCGAACAAGATATATTCTGGATACTGGGGCTGTCCCTAAAAACTGCTAAGTTCAAGAAATACGACGTAAATGAAATCACAAATCACACGCTTGGAAAGGAAGGTACTTCAAATGGGAGTACACTTTTCAATGAGTTGCATTCTCAAGAAGAGCTACCGAAGACTATTTCTGTGTCTTATGTTCCGTGAGTTGGACAGATGATGTGTGAAATAATATTTATATAGTTTTGTGTGTAACGCAATCGATAAGACCCTCCCCCCACCCCCACATAACACCGGATTTTTCACACGACACCCCTTCTGCCTAACAGTTTTGCGATAAATTGGTACTTCTCTGTATACATTCTTCTTACCTACCCCCTTCATTCACACTGTTTCCGAATTGCTGTGTCATTGTCTTACCACCGTCCTTTATCCTCTCCTGAAACGTACTTATCCCTATCGCAAGCAAAACAGTTCCTACAATTTTTCCGTTAGTAAGCAGTACACAGCATATTTGGCCTGTTCGTAAGTACCGGTGTTTTTGCCCTCAAGCCTTCGCCTCGCGCTGCAACCTGGATCACCAGGCTCCAGAGCCAATACATCACATGTCATCACTCCCAGCACACTCATGATATCTCGGTAACCTGTCATGTTTATCAACTCTGCAAGTGCATCTAATCTCACCTGCATTCATGCAAGACGACAGACGAGTGAAAAACCACGAACTGTTGCCTGGAATGCAGATCGGGACTCAGTGTCAAGTTGCAGTGGTTTTACGTCAGCTGGACGACACAGTGAACATCCCTTTGCCTTCCTGTTACGTCACCTTGAGACGCAGTATGACAGCAGAGATAAGTTCCCAGGCGGATTTATCGACGAACGCTCAGAATTGACGTATTGTCTTTCCTCCTCCGAAGTGATTTATTATTTCCTCAAGCCTGAGAATAATAACTTAGAATAAAACAAAAATAAAAAATATGCCATCTGTAGGTCGGAGTCTCATATACATATTAGAATAATGTTGTCAGGAAGACATGTTTGTTTATTCTGCTGTTATACCTAGACTTTTCCTTTCTCTTCTAGAAGTGACCCACTGAGATGCTGTGAAGATTCATGCACCTTTCAGTCTCCTGCAGTTGTTTGTATTTTTTTAATATATGTGTGCATTATTTCCTTGGGAACAGGACAAAATAAATTGTTTTATTCTTCGCGTAAACCGCCTTCTAAGGAAATTGGTTTAATACAGTTTAATTTTGTGCCGTTTTCTGTGCAAGTAGGTAGTTTAGAAGACAAATTGTTATAAAGTCCCTGACCTGTCTGTAATGAATGAAATTCAGATTTCTGTAAGGTATGTTTAAATCATGTTCAAAATTTAATGCTGGAAATAAGTTAAAGGACTTGCTAGTAGAGTGAACTACCGTTATAATTGAATTTTTAGGTTTTATATTGTGTTAATGATGGGACTGTATTGCTTTCAGATTTCATATTATGTTAGTGATTGGACTGTAGTGCATTCTAAGAAGTACACATGAATACTTGAAACAAGCTGTGTTTCGCGAAAACTGAAGGTGGTAAATAAGGGGCGAATGACGTTAAGTTTTTCGCTACAACTAAATTTTGCACAAGAAAATCTGCATGTCAAATACATGTATTTGTATTATGATTCTGTATGTGTGTGTATGTAACTGTGTAGGTATAAATGTGCAGAATGATTCACGACTTGTAGTTTCACCGTCGAGTTCTTATTTGTTGTGCCATTCCCAATCGTAAATGTCATACGAACTTAAGTATATTTGATAAGGCTTTCGGATTTGTCATTACCTGAAGGGTAAAGGAAATACGAATAGCGATAATGTGCTCATATAAAGTTTGCTTGCAGAATTTTCATGGCCCTCGACTTCAGCCTCTTTCTCTTCGTTGTACGTCTATGAAAACGGATGTCTGTCATCGCTTGTCTGATTGGTAAATCGGTCATGGTAGTCTATAACATTGGCCTCGCAGATCTCCGTACCTAAGACCGCTAGATATTTTGCCTGTAGGAGGACATACAAGATCTCGTGTATCACAAAAATTGTAAACGTAAGATCCATGCTTCGTCGCATTTTGGACGCTGAAACCTGTGTGAAATAAAATGCTAATGGACTGGTGCGAGCTACACTCTCGATTTACAGATGTGTCAGAATATATACTAAGGCTGGGGGTGATCACTTTTGACATTTATTGTAAATGCAGTAAAAATCTTTTTAGGTGCCCGCCTGCTTTTTTTTTTCCTTTTTTCCCCTTTTTTTTTAAACTTCGGAAAATGATAAATCCGTATCCCATGTCAGTCGTACTTATGTTTATATCATACTTGTGACCGAGAGTGGCACCAGGAATAAGGTAGTCGGTTTGAGACCAGAGGTCATGAACTGCTGTACATAATAATAAGGCAAAGCTGTGTACTTGATTTATGTATTGTCATTTTAAGATATCTATTAACCATGATAGTGATACCAAATTTTCGGAAACAAAGGAAAAAAATTGAAAATCGTACCACCTTTTTTGCTTTCCCGAAGTATCTCTTCTTATCTCGGTACAATTACAGCACTCCCATTGTGGCTGAAAGTAGCTAGAAGTTGAATTTCTCGTCGTATGGCTCGGACTTGTTCGCTGTTTCTGAATATGGCTGGAAGCCGCATATAAACTTTTATGCGCTCGAGGTCAGATGATAACGCGCATTTCTTGACGTTCCTTATTTCCATGGTACCTACATATGACAATAAAAATGGAATTCGGTACTATAAAGGTCATGACTTTATTAGCCGAAGTGTTCGACGCAGCACCATCCCTTAGTTCTCGATTCTCAATCGTCGGTTTAAGAAAATCTTCGTAGGAATGACTGAAAAGGAACAGAGAAACAGTGCACAGAAAACCACCAGTGATTATATTATTATTATTATTATTATTATTATTATTATAGCGCTTTAGCTGTACACTGTAATTGCAGGTCATTTTACTTTAAAGCTGTTTATCTTGATTACATGTAACAATCTGCTACACGTAACACAAATGAGCTGTATGTGACAACATTTGTGGCTATTTGATAGGGAATTCTGTCGATCGTAATAATATTACAGTAGAAACCGAAAAGTTTGGATTTGACATTATTTTCTACAGCAGCATATGTTCTTCCCTTAATGTGATGGACCAAGTGTCACACCCATACATAACTATAGGCAGAGTTCCTGTTATGTATATTCCAATCTTTAGGTTTTTAGACAGCATACGGGAAGGCAGACAGTGCCGTATTCGTAGCGGATTCATTTCTACAAATTCGGAAATAATCACCATCGTCTGTTTTCACACGTGGCGTGAATGTTAGGAAAATCAGTACGGTCGTCTTTAACATGATCAGTGATGCATGGTGAAGTACAAACATATATGAAACGGGGAGGGGTGCTAGAGAGGAAGGAGAGTGTACGATATGCTGGGGAAAATTGAATTATGTCCGGTGAAGCGATTCTCTTCGTGGAGTGTTCCAAGTTCTGAGCGGTTAATTTGCTCCTGCTGGTGTCTTCACTGAAGTGGAGGCTCGAAAAATGAAACCTAATGCCAGAGAGAGCGAGGGAAATCGTTTCCAGGGTCACCCAAAGAAGAGTAATTATGTTTCCACAAGACTAACAAACCAAATCTACCTTTGTTCCCGAGTTGGTAAACTGCTGTTCATATCTGTTACTCATTTTCTCTGGCAGGCAGGAGCTGGACAGAACTGGTTCTTCGATGTCGCCCATTTGAAGTAAAATGTGGTTTGAAGTTTTGCAAACCTTTGGTGACGAAGGTTTAAGTCTTCTGGAATTGTACGGAGTGTTTATTTATAATTTGTTACTAATGTTTCGTGGGAGGATACTGCTGCCATCTTGAAGGTAGCCAGAAAAGAGTGACTTGGACTACTATGACGTTTAAGGCAGCAAGCTCCTCCGAAATATAGTTAAATTGCAAATGAAGGCGGCGTCATATCGCTGAAGACCGTAATTTGCGAAATTGATTTGTTATTCTTTACTGAACAAAGGACTTGAGATATCTAAATAAACAAGTTATAAAAATTGCCTTTATAAGACCGTCGTTGGAGATGCATAACATCACAAAACACTGCCACAAAGTGGTGACTTACGTGTTTTATAGCTACTTCACTGCAAAATAGAAAAATGAATATTTATATTTAATGATAGTATTAACATTTTAGTATTACATTTATGGTATATTTATTATGCTTTACGACAGTATTTGCAGTGTGTGGGTGGACTTACAATAAAAAATTTCGTATACGTCTACAGAGTAATTTCGGACGGACAGAGGATAGATGATAATTTCTAACGAATATGTACAGAGCAAAATACGATTTAGGAAGATCATTATCTTGAGGTTGCGTGAGTGCTTGTTGGTAACCGTACCGCACTTTATTGTAACAGGTTTGCAATAGATATCCTTTCATTTTATTCAAGAGAAAGTAAAAGGTGGTAAAGTTGTTACACATAGGCACATAGTGATAGAGGCCAATACTTGTCCATTTTGGGTTGTGGCCAATTAATTTGTCACGGGAGAAGTCACTGCGCGCACAAAAAGTCACGGGGTCGCGCTAGTCGTTTTTATACACGACGTCAGCAGGGACCGGAGCACCGCGGGTGCAGAGAGGCATTTATCACTGTGACGTATACGTCTCTTTGCCTCTATCGTGATGACGTTGTTGCCTGAGATTCGATAAAAAACCATGAACCGAATTTCCCCTTGTAAATGAGACGTTTCTTTGCCTAGCACAGCCTAACAAAAGTAATCTTCATTACACTGCACGCCTCGTTAAAATAACACATTAGCATGAGCTGTTAAGGTAAAAAGTGTAAGTCATGTCGTTAAGGGTGATAGCCGCCTTGGAGCAAACTTCCGGTTTCCGAACTCAGAAAATCGTAAATTAAATCACACGGAAGCGAACTTTTTTCTTATTTATTTTATTCCTTCTTAGAGGGAAACAATTATGCCGAAAGGGTCTGACCAAGTGCTAGAGAGAGACCAAGTAAATTAAAACGGGATCAGTTATAATACATACCGTCTAGTTTCGTGATTTATTCAGTTTTATTCCCGTCTGCTTTTATCACTGAGGTGTAGATGTGTATGAAACAACAGTTTTGCAGGTTTTGTGTAGTTTTTAAAACTAATGTGTTCACACAAATTTCATATGCATTGTGAAATTACAAAGCGTGCAGGAAAGTATTTGGACCCAGGAAGTACGAAAAAAATGAGAAAGTTCAGACATGCCAATTACACAAGTCATGTACATGATTTGTGCAGGTGAAGTACTTTTAGAGCAGTGGCGTATGAGGAGACAGTGGAGCGTACGTGTACTCGGGATGGGTGACGTAAGAAATATATACACAATTTGTGGGGTAACCTGCTTTGTAGCCACCACTTGCGAGAAAAATCTGGGAGTAGAGGTATTCATATTAAGGTGGATCTTGGGACATGCCTGATGGCAATATTGCTATTCAAAGTCTTAGCAGTTTCAAAAACGGCATTTGCTGATATTTTATAATAAAAGGCTGTGATTTAGTGTCATGATTTACACCAATATATACCTATATGGACAGTTAATTAAAGAAATTTGTAATAAGCGAATTGAATGAAATGTGTACATTATGGGACACGTACAAACGGTAACAGTTTAAACTGCCGATTTAACTTTGTACGTGTTGCTTTTTCAATTTTGGAAGCTGTCCTTACTGCAGGTTCATCCACTCTCACTGTCCCATTGAATAACGCTGATTACAAAGCACATTTTGTGTACTTAAGAGTGGATTTTAGAGACAATTGTTGCATGTTAGGTCAACATAGCAGTCTCACTGAACATGCATGTTGAGTGAGACAGCTAATGTGGCTGCAGGGGACGGATGGAGAGATAAATACATTATTAGACTCTCCGTGGTATGGTACTGGCTATGGCTTTAAGGATCACGGTATTGATTGTCCCATTTCTCTGAATGGTAAATGCTGACCCATTCGAGTGGAATATACGGGCTATGTAATTCAGCACCGGCTGATCTTCTGAACTATGGATTTCTGAGTGTTGTAAATTGGACTCGTTTGAAGGCAGTGGCCAGTGGTCAGTTGGTAGAATGAAATGGCAAGAAAAAGTTTTGGATTCTCTGATGATTCACTTTTTTCAAACTTGACCCGAGAACCTCCCCTTCTGACCAGTTACCGGCAGTGCGTGTGTGATCAGAAAAGCAATTGTTCGTCTAACGAAAGGTCGCTCAAGAGTTTCATAACGACGAGTTTCGCCAGTTTTTTGTTTTCCTTTCTTATGCCCTGTGTGTTTGAATGAATAACATAATATAAAGTTAATTAAAACTCTATAAACGGCATAAACGAATATGTGCGTTCGTGCGTACTTGATTACTTGTTACGGTTTGGCTTTTGCCCCATTCCACCTAAAGATGGAGGCAGATCCAAACATTGTGAGGCTTAAGCAGGGGCGCTGAAGGCTGTCCACAGTTTTAGTATCAACTATAAGAGTCAAATGTAGGCGTCTGGAGGGACGTCGAAAGAATTGTGAATTAAGCAGGTCTTAAGTAAGTGTTAGCTATTAATTTTAATATGTGAGATAAAAGAAATAAACTCACCTCATTCAAATGTCCCAGTTTATGGTCCTTAGACTGGAGAAGTGCAGTGTTTGCAATAGGTGCGTGGTTGTGGAATCATGTAGGAGGGAAGGAGAGAAAATTGTGCATTTAACTCGTGATAACTGTTGCAGCTGTACGAAGAATATTAAATTAGCTGGCGCACGTACACACACATACACACGCCCACGCACACTGATGGTGTTTATACTTGGTTTACTGAAGTACTTTCAGTTTTTAATTTTAATGTTTTCATAACTTTCGATAAATATGTGTTTACGGAATGTATGGAAGGGAGTGACCGTGGCGTAATTTAAGGTACCTTTCCTGGATCTTGGAGGGACTGAAGAGAACCACGAAAAGCTCAGAGTAGCCAATATCAATATCGATATATAACAACAATACCTCCCGAATGCAAAGCAGTTTTAGTCCCGCCCCATGTTACTGAGACTGTAGAAGCTGTGGATGTTTTACCCTCAAAGTGGTTACGTACCTTACACCCAATGCAGTAACGCTGTCTCATGTAAGGATCTCATAACGTTATTGTATCGCAGTACCGTACTTATAAGGGCGAGTAGCCTGTAATGATAATGTAATGTACTGTAATGCAATATAATGTAATGTAATGTATTCATATTGACGTCACACCGAGCAGCAGCAGCAACGCTCCAGTGTTACATATCCACTTCCAGCCCCCAGTCGCGTACTGTTCAACCTTACTGAAGCTGGTGGTTTTCTTCTCAGGTTGCGTTCTTAGCCAGTACGCATGCGCATGTGTTCACAGCGCAAAACTTCAAGGAACACTCCTGTAAGACCTTAGCATTTTGACTTGTGGCCGCATTAATTTCGATATGCGATATTCGTATGAATAGCATTGTTTGTGGGTTTTTGATGGTGAATTAAGGCTTTTTTTTCTGAAGTCACGGAATATATTGAATTTGGCATTGTTACCGAATATTGAAGAAACTCCGCAGTTTAGAGGTATCTTAGTTTTTGGCCTGGCCAGGCTGAAACGTAACACACAGCAGCGCCTGCAGTATGTAAGGTGGCTCAGGCGGCAAGGCGCTGGCCTGTCACCGCAGACGACCGGGTTCGATCTCAGGCCAGTCCATGTGGGACGTCTGGTAGACAAAGTGGCACTGGGCATGATTTCTTGTAGTGCTTCCGTGTTCCGTTTTCATAATCATTCCATCAGTCCTCCCTATTCTTCTTTCACTTATCTACTGCTGACGCTGTATGATCATAAACTCTGACCTCTGTCGCGATTTGGTAACGTAACATTTTGAATTGTTCTAGGAGGTTCTGGGTTTCGAACTGACAAATTTGTCGTTGACTACTGCTTAAAGCATTTATGTTAACGCGAGGAGCTTGTTTGAACCTTGCTGCTGTAAGAACTTTGCAGTGTGTTCCCAGTAATTCCAGTATGTTACGAGGGTCCGTTTAAATGCATGCAATTACGAACGTATCCAGAGTGACGAGCTGAATGGCCCATACGGCCAGCTTGTCTCACAAACACGCTAAAATAATGCAATTTATACATTCAAAGTGGTCGAAAATTAGATCGTTATATGTGAAGCAGGTTTGTGGCGAAATTTCTGGTTCACCTCCAATCTTAGGTTTTCCTGCCTGCGGGCAGAACCAAAACCGGATGTCACAGTGCTGTTAACTGTTATTAACTAGTAGAGGATAAACGAATGTGAACGAAAATTACACATTTTCTGGCATGAATTAATGCCTAAATGTAATATAAGATCGTTTAACAATTTTCCACTCTTATGCATTCAGTGACGGTTTCTGTACTTGTCTGAACCAGTCGTTTTATGTTATACCTGTAGTAAACTGCCCTCACAAATTCTCACCACTTTAGCATATTATAGTTATTGATTACGTTATTATGCCGAAACAGGTACCTTGAACGTGTGATGTGTAAAACATTCATTGTGTTAATCTCGTTGAAAAACTGTAGATCCACGTTTGGGCAATAAATCATGCTGAAAGTAATTGCAACAAACAAACCCGGCAACCTGCTGTTTAAGACTGCGTAAGTCCATTTGTGCCTTCATAGTCCCCAAGAATACGCGCTCTTAACGGTAAAGTTTTTTCTAAGCCTGGGCCTCAAAACTGAAGAAGTGTGTATGGGGAATATTGGGAAAGGTATTGGCAGGTCTACTGCTTAAATTCGACACCTGGTAGAAGTGCCCATGTGCGGTCACTCGCTCGCAAACGACCTTGAGCAGCAGATAAACGTGCTATTGGATGGGCCATAGACAATCTGGGCGTGACTGCCATGGCGAAGGATGAAAATAGAATGCAGACCTTGACAGTAACAGGAAGGTAGTCATCATTTCAACAGCTAGTCACTTTCCCGATTGAAGTACACTTGCATCCAAGTAATTAGACTAAGTCCTTTCTTATTTTTGTAAGGACACATGTCTGTAGTTTCGTATCATGTCCGTAAATCTTCTCTGCTATATTACCAGTGGACGTGTTTTCACAAAACTTAATATTAATGTCGTAACTTTAGCAGTCATTCAACATTTATCCATATCCAGTGTCTACCGGCATTCCGAGATGTAAGCGATTTCATGTAAGGTCTTGAAATGCGAGATATGAGTTTCTCACACCGGTGTTTTTGAGGATTCAAACATCGTCTTTATCCAGCTTAGGTCCCTATTTTAGACACACTTTATACATCCGGGCTGATTATTGCCAAAGGTAAAATTTTTTGCTTTTGTAGCCACCGGTTATACTACAGAGAATAATAATAAATAGCTTTCTTTCTTTCTTTCTTTCTTTCTTTCTTTCTTTCTTTCTTTCTTTCTTTCTTTCTTTCTTTCTTTCTTTCTTTCTTCCTTTCTTTCTTCCTTTCTTTCTTTCTTTCTTTCTTTCTTTCTTTCTTTCTTTCTTTCTTTCTTTCTTTCTTTCTTTCTTTCTTTCTTTCTTTCGTCTGACCTCTTGTACCTACTCATTGTAAACGCAGAGCGTTATTGTTGTACCTGATCACACTCAATGACACACACACACTCGGTAGGACTCCTCTGGACGAGTGATCGGACCGTGGTAGAGACCTGTAGCTGACAACACACAACATTCATAAGAGGTAGACTGCCATGCCCCCGGCGGGATTCGAGCCCACAATCCTAGCAAGCGACCGATCGCAAACCCACGTCTTAGACCGCGCGGCCAACGGGATCGGCGAATAATAATAGTCATTCAGTTTTATTGCGGCTGATGAGCGAAGAACTGTTATTGCCAGAGTTTATATATGCGGAGTACAAAATTCAAATTTCCACGAAGAATGCACGTCACTATTATACGTGCTAGTGCAATTAATTCTTGCCATTTTGCTCTGTAGTAGATCATGTGAGGAGTTTATTGTATGTACTCTACAGCAAATATACATTTATTGCAAAATGTTCTCCTGCCTGCTCCAGCAATTTGGTCACCTTCGATTCAAGTCGTCTAGAATGTGACATTGTGTGGCGGGTGGTTATTGTCGCTTCGAAAGAATGTCGCATTGCCTGCAACGTCAAGACTTCAGGAGTCCAAAAGCTATTTTTATTGGACTACTTGACTCTTAAAAATAAATTAATCACGATGCTTCGAAACGTCGAGAGTTACCCAAAGACACGCGTGATAGAGAGCTTTAATCCTCATTGTTCTGAACGTTTCTGCTGTACATCTAATAGAGATAAAAAACATATGCAAAACCTTTCTGGTGTGTCTTGTAATGTTTTTGTAAGAGAAAGTTACAGCTGGAAATTTAACACAGTGAAATTACGTTTTGGTCACTTACGAAGTCTTTGTAAATAGACAACGAATGCACTTACAAATTTTCTATGAAATTTAGCCTAAATGCTGAGAATAATAGTAAATATGGATACAAAGCAAAATTCTACGTTTGTATCTGATAGATTCAACGGAATTAGGAGTAGAGGTGTTCGGTGGCTGCACAGAATGCGATATTGAATAACATAATTACGTACTTATAATTCACAGTAACTTGTCTATACTGAAATATCTGAAGGTAAGGCACCACATTTGTTTCCAGCAATTATATGAAGGTGCTTCTTTGTGCAGAGAAGTTCCTCTGTTTAGACACAGTGAGTGTACATTCGATCGGTTACAAGCATAACGTTGTCATTAGTGATCATATATGAATCAGTGCTGGAACGCTTTCATTGTGTGTCCGCCCCTGTATGGCTTCTATCTATCGTTATATTCTTCCCCCTTTCAGTGCCCCATTCTTTTTTAATGTGTACACACATATAGTTGTCAGTTTTGTACAGCATCAGCATTCAACCATGGCTGTCGATATATGTGTTGTGTGTGCCGTGTACAGAGTGCCAGAGGGACGGGGTGCTGTGCACATGATGCACTAGTCACAAACTTTGTGACACTGCAGTTACTGACACGTGTGAATTTAAAATGTGTCACCCCCCCCCCGCGCGCACCCTCCCCACCAGTTCAGGCTGTACCGTTCTGTCACATCGATGCTTTTCGTGTAATTGTTCATTTTTGTACCTATATCGTCCATATAACATAATGTAAACAAAAGTGGTTCATTAAAGCCTGTTACATATTGCATGTACATGGGGTATCTGTTCTGAAAATCTACTTTGTTTCTTTCGGTGTAAATACGGTGTCGATAAAAACGGTTTAGAATATTGATGTAATATGACGATTGTATTTTGACATTTTTACCCCTGGATACTATTGCAGAAGTAATTAAATTTCACTATGGGTTATAAGCAAGCAGCGCCCTGTTCTGCTAGGTCACTAAACGTAACCCAGACGAGCTGCAGCACCAGCCACCTCTGTGTGAGGCCACATTATTATTCATTTAAGTTTTTGTGCTAGAAGTTTGAAGATACGGTTATTTTGTCTTACGTCACAATGCCGATATTGATTTAAAGTGTTATATCTTTCGTCTGAATCAGTGAGTTGTTAAGCAAGCGTATCTGAAACCTGAAATTAAAGCATTCATATGTGTACACGAGATTTTTGGGCCTTTATTTTTAACGGATTGGTAGTACAAAATCAAGGAGTCCATTGGTATCTGTCAGCACCAACGTTTGGATGGTTTAATTCGTGTAATGATATGTTAACATAAATGTGGCCGCGACTCTCAAACTATGCCTGTCACCATAAGGGGGCACAGATTGAACGAATATGAGAACAGCATTCTGAACATAACATTACATATTGTAAACGACAGAGGGAGTAATCGCATAAAGGGGAAGGAAACACCCGAGTAGGCCTAATAGATATTTTGTAATCAACCACAGATAGTAATCAAAACAAAAACGCTTGCGCTACGAATGGAAGTAACGATGTTTTTCAGTTGAGGACCTGAGAGGAAGACAGGCTTAAGAGTCTTAGGCAAAGATGGAATGAAGCTGTAGGTAGCCTGATTCAGAAATGAGTAGAGACATTTAGGAGCCTTAGGCAGGGATGGGAAGAGACCATCAGGAACCTTAGGTATAGATAGCAAGATACATTTAGGAGAAAGGGCATGGATGGCAAGATGGCATTGAATGCCGTGGTCTAATTGTTAATAGCCCTGGTTCCTAATTTGGAGGTTCTTGGTTTAGTTATTAGCCCAGAGACTGGCTGTTCTGACAGACTGCTCGTGGTTTCCCTTACTACATCCAGGCAAATGCAGGAACAGTACCTTAAATGAAGTCAGTACTACTTCCCGCCACGTCCTTTCCATTTCATATCCACTAAGCCTCTCGTTTAATGCATTATATTCTTAGCAATTGAAGGCCTCTTTAAATACACAGATAATGTCTGAGAGACTGGCGTTATGTGTTTTGTTCAAAATGGTGTGAAGGCGTGGACTGGGTGTAAATAGGTTATGCCCGGTGCAGGGTGTTAGTGAGTACGGTAACTCATCATCAAATATCGTAGAAGGAGGGGAATTCATTACATCACTGAGTGACTGTTAGCTTCTCAAGAAGGATCCCGCATCATGCAATTAGCTGCGCGTAAATCCACGTGGGACAGAAAGAGTGTGCAGTCACTGCCGTGGTAATGAGATGTCAAGTTCCATGTGGGGGGAGCGAGAAAATAGAGAGTTCTGGATCGGAATTTGATCTTGGTATCTTCTAAATGAGGTCGAGAATTACTACTGGCTAAGAAAATTCGCTTGTGGTATGGCCGTGTATGTATTTGAAACTGGTTCACCGTACTTAACTTTCCCATTGATGAATAACATATTTCCAGCTACCAGCATACAAGCTGAGGGGCTGACAAAATAACACATGCTTACTACACAAAATGCTAGACATACTGTATATATTTAGTGCCAGCTGAACTGCTCATTGATACAGATATACTTTGGCATTAGACGATTGTTTTACACATTTTATTAAACCAAATGGCTGCATTTGTCTCAAGCAGTTTTTCCTTTGTATTTTCATAAGCATAAGTCATTCTTGCACGTTGGGTGCGGACGTGTTTAACGTTGTATATATTGCGTACAATAATCATATTGTTTATATATTTAATACCACGTAAGTGCACATATGTGCCATTAGTTGTCTTAGATATATGACATATGATTATTGCACGAATTATATACAACGTCAAACACTAGACATAATGTTTAAGGATTTAATATAAAGCGCCACAACCCATTTAACTAGTGAATTTACATGAAATATTAGTTCTGTATCAGCGAACCGTAAACAACCATCTTGCACATCTTCACGAGATTCATCTCTATATCTGTTCTCCGTAGACTGAACTTCGTGCTTGCTCTGATGCCGCATGAATGAGCGCTGCTGGGAGCCATTCCGTTCGGTCCCAAGTCACATTGTGTATAGACTGTTAATGCAAGAAGGACATACCAAGCTCTTTAGACACTCCGATCTGGCAATCGTTAAAATGGCAAGTGAATTTAATTAAACTTAAGACTCTGTGCTGGTTTGTGTTTATACTGCGATATTGTTCATCTTCCGACTAACACCAATCGTACATATTCAGTGTGGTTTGATCACCGTCAGAATTTGTGGAAATCATTTACAGTACCAAAATATTTATCTGGATGAATCTGTGCATGGGTTAAAAAATAATGAACGATTCTTTTCTCATTGGGAAACTAACTTAATATTTCCATATTAATACATCACTAAATAAAGAGAACTGAAAGCAGCCGATTAAGAATGTAGATATGCTTGGCGGATTGCAGAAATGTTTGTAAAACTGCGAAGTTGCTTATGTGGACATACATGTAGAGCGTACGTTGTGAAATTTAGTCTGTGAATTGTGAAATAATGTTTACACATAAAAAAAGAGTAACAACTTAACTAAGTAAATCAACGTATGCATGAAGCAGAGAAAGTTTTGAGGAAGTAAAAATCCCTCAGCATATAAAAACAGTCAAGATGTATATATAGCTAAGACTTTTTATCGATTTTATTAGAGCTCATAACTAGTTCCTATCTTGTCCTAAGAATTCACTTCTAAGTACAACGGATGTAACATTAAATGATATTGACAGGTTATTGGTCTAATAAGGAGGACTGGCAACGAGCAAATTTCACTATATGATTTTATAACATTTAATATGGAATCTCAGCAAAGCTCTTTACAGCATTCGGTGTAATAAAATATCTTGAACAATAAATATTAAATTTATATCTATGTTCTACCGTTAAATATTCGACGAATTGTGAAATCTTTCAGAGGGACTAAATTTTTATAATGTTGGCGTAAAAATTTAATGTATTGTCATTTTTCCGGTGTTTGCAGGTAATATTCGGATTGCAATGTAATGTAGTGTTATTGGTTTAAGCACTCTGATATGCGTAGCCACCCTTGCTTTATACCGAATTGCATTATTCTAGCTATTAATGTACACGTCTCTTCAGCTCATACACTTTATTGCACCTTATTATTATTAGTTATTATTAGCACTAGCTTTAGTGTAAGAAGTATCCAACTTAAATAACATTCTGCGGGACGCGCGCATTCCAGTAGCTGTAGTATTTGGAACTGAGCTAGAAAACGATAAAACGACTCTACCTGCTGTTGTGGTAGGGATAGCCTCACACGTCTTACAGTAATTGGGCCTTAAGTATCTAAACGTATAAAATGTAGGGGCCTCTTGTTTCAAATCCCAGAGAAGACAACCAGGTATTCTGAGAATACTCTAGGGCATTCTTGTTAAAGTTACAAGCTATTGCCAGAACTGGATGTTACAATCGACAAATTTATATTGATTTTCCAGGTAGCAAAGCTGCTTGGACAAAGCTTCCTCAAGTATAAGCCATTCCGTTATTTTCTTTGTAGGCCTTTGTACGTTTTTTGCTTCCAGCGAAGTATAATATCACAAGGTAGGCTTCAGTTTGTGATTCCGTGCTGACATTTGAGGTGTAGAGCATAAATCAGGGGCTGAGACAGTCGGGAGGAAAACAATCGGCAGGAAAAGCTGAAGGTTTTGGACGATATCAGCCCAGATGTCACTGTCTTCACAAATCCTGCTAAAACTTTCCTGTGATTGAATCTTGGCTTTTGCGGCGAAAAGTCGCTGGAGAACACACTTCCTATTTTGTAGCGACATATAGCTGATCTATAACACGCCATGGCTCCTTTGTAGCGATACATATCTGCCTAGCTGTAGCACACGTGTCAGCTTTGTGTAACCGTATACCTGCCTCAGCTGTAGCACGGTGTGTCTAGTTTCTGGCGACAAATAACTACCTGAGCTGTAGCACTAGCTGTCTGCGTGGTTATATTCTAGCGGCATTTGAGTACAGACTTTACAGTTAGGGATGTCCACTTTGTAGCTGCGTTTAGCTGCCTGGATTAGAGCATGGCATGCTTACTTTGCTTCCCCAGTTTTACATCAGGCTTAGAAATATAGATGTGTGGTGCCGTTTAGTAAAGCTTCACTATTAAATTGCACTGTAAGATTGAAATGTTTAGTACATTGTTTTTGCTGCAATGACCTTTCTTACTGAGGGTTCTTGTGGGTTTTTTCAGGCAGTACAGGCACTTGCCGAGACAGCGTCTCGTAAAAGGCCACGTAGCTTCCTAAACGTGCATTCGGAGTACTCTCACTCATGCTGCTGATAATCGCAGTGATTGTTGCCGGCTGTGTACGAACCGTTAGTTCAGTGACTTGAAACATTAAAAAAATTGCTTTAATGAGACTGTAAAGCATCTGAACCAAGCAGCTTAATTCCAGGGATCCGGTGGATCTCGTTGTTTGGGCTCAGACTCGTGAAAGCATCCACATTTACGCGGAAACAAGACGGTAAGACGCCATCACCCCGTCGTCTTAACTCGGATGCCACTTACTTTCCTTAAACCTGAAGAGCTTTTAGGAAATGAAAACTTTATTCTCACTCAGTCGCATAGGGTACTTCAATTTACGTAACTCATGTAATTAAAATACAACAACCGTGTGGCTTTGTGTATCAGTCTTATGTTAAAACCATACCAAGGACGAATATGGCATGAGATATACAGTGGAAAGTACCGTGTAATATATGCGTAAAGTTGGGTTCCCAACCTTTGTTATAGTATGTTTTATGTGTAAATACTGACGTGTATTTCCGTACATTTTGTGGTTTACTCCGAGTAATAAATAAATAAATAAATAAATAAATAAATAAGTAAATAAATAAATAAATAGAAATCTCTATATATTTACATATATATATTAATTAAAAAAGATCATTATATGTCTTCTTTGTTTTTCCTACACCCAATACGTCTAATAGGCTCAGTTTTCGTAATTTGCGATTGTTGTTAGACGTCGAGATCCCTGATAAACAAAGAGTGTCGTTCGTGAAAGCTAGAAGCGTGTGACAAAAAAGCTTTGCCCATAGCAGTCGCACACACTCGTTTGACATCAGCTCCGTCGTTCACGTGAGTAAGACTCTGTTCACTTGTTTCTAAATGCCAAAACACCCTATGAAACGCGTCACGGGTTGGTTTAGAACCGAGTAGTGATATACGTGTGAATACACCGGCACGCGTGCTGCTGATTATACACGTCCGTTCAGCTGGTCTGAAAGAAATGCAGTTAATAAACAAACTGAAACAACATAAACCCATTAATTCATACCCACCAATAGCTGCGTATGTTTATACGTATGCAGTAGACATATATTTATTAAATAATATACATTTAATTAAATTAATTAAATTGATATAATTAAATTAAAAATTATACAGCGGTAAATATTTATGCCTTATGCAATAACATTAATATTGTGTGGTTAGCCTATACGATAGTTACTGTAGGCAGTAAAATCCAACCTCAATTATCGTACTTTGGAAGTTTCCAAATGTGCCGGCACAGTATCTACCCCTGGCCCTATAATGATGCATATGGTATCTTCCACATTTGCGTTCAGTTGACTATCGCTTATGAAATATTTATCTTTATACACAGATTTTTATTATCTTAAAGAAAGAAATGAATGTTACTATTGTAAGTTTCCATGACAAGTGCGCCAATGTTGGACAACCCAAAGAACTTGCTTCGGTTCAGTGTTATGGGGTTGTGAACGCCATACAACTTTAAAATCGGAACAGAAACTACAAAGCTGCTTTTCGTCTTATTTTTATGATATTTTTCGCTTCGCGTGCCTTACTCTTTTCATGCAAGATTTATATATTTGTGGCAGTAGCCCCCATGCGTTCAAGCGAGTCGTTATCTTGAGACTGCTTTGTCACTGTTCTTTGATTTGTTTGATAATTATTATTAATATGGGGAAACAACACCAACAGGTTTGTGTTAATTCGCTATACTCTTTCTGTTCAGTATGTAGTTAGGTTCGTAAGTCCTGTGTGTAAATAAAATATACAGGATAAGTAGTCTGTGCATTACAAATTTTTGACTGACGTGTTTTGAGATCAGCGAACCTGATATTGTTAAATGAGTTTAGCTTTTTGTATTCTATTAAAACAATGCAAAGATTTGGTCTACTGTGTATTTGAAATCTACCTTATATAAAGTTCTTATTGCAGGACACGAAAACGTATGCTGTTAACGGGAATGCCGATGCTTCGTGCTGCATATATTGTTCATATATACTCTGACATTCTGTCACATCCAGCAAGGCACCCGGCACAACTTCACGCATTACTTCCAAGAACCTACTCTGGGTGGAGTTGGTGTTGTTTCAGCCTTAGAGTGTGGCATTTGGTATTCTTTATTACTCACAGTTAAAAAGTGTCAATCTTAGAGCTCAGAAACGCAGCTCTATCGTGACCGACTTAAATGCAAATGGACACTTGGCGTCTGTAATAATAGTGCTTAAATTTTATAAGGTAGCAGAGGGACGGACGTACACTTGGCACTATGCTAATATAATTCCGAAAGAGACGGGTCGTAAGTGGGAAGGCACTATAATGGTAGTTTATTTGGCACTGGAAGCTCCGGAATATGAAGGCAAGCCATCAAGAGCCACTGGCCGTCCCTTACCCCCTGCAGGAATGAGCCGTCGTGTAATCCCTGTATTGTTGAACGTAGGCCTACGCAGAATTCCGCTTGACAGCATTAACCAAGCGTGCACTCGCTGGTTAAATGCTGGCATTTTGCTCCAAAGCCTCCTCTTTGCCTGATGAGGTCTGAGTAAAGGCGATAGTGCGTTAGTTCCAGATGTTCCGCTTACAAGGAGTGCTAGAGAGGCTAATGTCGTTGAACATTGGCATGTGTGTTTTACTGAGTCTTGCTTGCTTCGTTGTTTATTTCTCTGTCTAATAAACGGTTTAAATGTAAATTGAACTGACAAGAAATTTCTGTAATACAAAGTTCACGTAGGTGTGTTTCATCACCATTAAGCAGTAATGTATTCCCGTATTGTGCAGTTCTGTTTCGTTCAAAGGTAATATCCTCCATTAACTTCTGTACTTTCTGAAGGGATAAAAACAATCAATTAGGAGTTTGAAGTCTATTGGGATGTCACTCTGTGTCAAGCAGTCCTAGAATCTAGGAGAAATTTCTCCTGGGGATAAAGTCAGTACGATCTTTCGAAAAGACTTAACTGTTTCCCAGTGGGCACAGCGTAACATCTCGGAAGCCTTGAATGTTTATCAACACTGCTCTGAGACCATAGGCATATGAACTGCAGATATATTTAAAGCTTAATTCTTAATATTATGTTTAGTGTGCATATGACGGTGTACTTAGGGTAATTGCAGTATAGCAAAGGACTCACCTTTGTCGTTGTTTAATTTATTTATCTGTGTTTCATTTAACCTAGTTCTCAATATCTAAGACTACGTGGTATTGAGTGGTAAGGTAGTAAGGGGATAGTAAGTTGGAAACTATATGGAATGAAGCGACTGTGGTGTAGTTAGGGAAATTGTCCCGGAATTTGCATTATGGAATTGCGTAAAAGCAGATAGAGCCTAAGGATAGTCGGTGTTGCGGTCTAAATTCGAAACGGGCACCTCTCAAATACGAATCAGAAGCATTATTCCTTGAGGAAAATTGCGTATTCTTGCCTGTGTGTTTGGAAGCTATGTTTATTGCGTATTGTCATCCAGCAGAAAACTAAGTCCTTGTTAAGAACAAAATGAATTGTATTACGAAAAATAGTACACCTATTTTAGTTTCGAATCGACGGTGGATACTGCATGGGATATTTATGCTACAGAGCAGCTGCATGTGTCTCTTGAAGGCTGTGTGCTGACCATGTGCACAGCGTGTCTTATAGAAGGACTAAATTGTGTTCGGGCGTGAAACACTGTGGATAAAGTTCTAAATGCTTCCCAGGGTTTGTCGTCCTTCTTACTTTGTCACCCTAAGAGAAAAGTCAGTTATTGTCGCACAATAATAACTACGCATGAGCACTCTTCTGTTACGGCATTAGCATAATTATTTCCCAGCAGGTTCGGCATTTGACTCGATTCTACCACGTAGAAGTAGCAATCAGCATAAAAATGTTTGGATTGCGAGTTGCATAAACATAACACAGTAAAGTAATATGTTCAATCTTGTCTGTGTTATTATTATGGTAGCACATTTGAAGCGAATCTTGTTTATTTATGACTCTGTTGCATGTATTTTGTGCTTAAATAAAGCCTATTGATTTTAGTTGGTTATATCAAAGCGTGTATATCTGTTAGCTACAGATTACAGAAATATCTACACCGAGTTTCCTTAACACTGTAAAGCCCGGTGTTAGTGTGTGTAATGCCATGTTTGACAATTACAGCTCTCTGTTTTACCCACGCACGTTATTCATGCGTTATATATTACCCTTACCTTAAACAGCGATTATTTCCCTATACATACCTATACCTATGGATACATACATACATACATACATACATACATACATACATACACACACGTACACACATACACACATACATACATACATACATACATACATACATACACACACACACGTACACACATACATACATACATACATACATACATACATACATACATACATACATACATACATACATACGTACATACGTACGTACGTACATCCATCCATCGATCCATCCATCCATCCATCCATCCATCCATCCAATCACGGAGTGATCTTTACAATAGAAGCTGAATCTTTTATCTGGCAGGCACGGTCTGAAGCTTTGTATGCAGTTTCGTTTAATTTTACTCTTCAGAAGTCGTCTGTAATTAACAACTGTAACGGATTTTCCTGAATAAAAGTTAATGAAGAACTGAAACTAAGTATTACCGACCAAATGGACGAAGACGACTTGGAAACGCCTTCGGAGGCCCTATTAGACGAAGCCGGAACAGGTCTGTGAAGGCCTAACTCGTGATGGATGGATGGATGGATGGATGGATGGATGGATGGATGGATGGATGGATGGATGGATGGATGGATGATGATGATGATGATGATGATGGTGGTGGTGATGATGCTGATGAAACTAAGTCCGTGAACAACACGGTCCAGCTTGCAGTAAGTGACACACTTCCGTGAAGAAGTGTTGGTACATAGAACGTTCTTGTACAGAAATGGTGTAAGTCGCTTTGACTTCACGGCGAACTGGTTGGCAGCTGACCAGATGCAGGGGCCGACACTCGTCTCTGCAGAAACTGCTCTAAGTTTTTGGGCACGAATGTGCATAAACTACAATGATCAAGGTATATATGTTCATAATGCAATCTTCCGCTGTTCGTAGAACTGACTTAGCGCAATGTACGTTTTTTTTTAAATACAACTAGGAAGAAACAAAATTCTTGTTCTTGCCAAGATTTGTATCTGTGTTCGCACTGCAGAATTACACGTCAGAATGATTCGAAGAGTAGAGGACAGTTTGGTGGTTGACGAGTGGTAATTATAACCGTGATTATTCCCATCTGTTCTGTCTGTTTACTGTCATAGCATTACTTCAGAACTATTTACTCTTAACTACAATCAAAATCACCAGCAACATCCTTTAGAAACAATTGAATTCTGCCAAATTTAGGAAGCACTGCCTAACCACCTTTCTCCAGAGGTGCATTATACATTCTTTTCGCATTCTTGTGACGAGCGATGAGCGTACCATTAGTTTGCCGTAGTTTTCAATGTATTCCTATTTCCCCCAACATGGAGTTTTATTATCTGTTGTAATTTGAGCAATTTTAAAGTATACAAGTATACTGTATCTGGTTACGTAAAAGTCATAGGATAGTTTCCGTGTGAAAATCCTTGTCATGAAAGCATGATTTGGACGTGGGTGCCAACAACGTGTGTTTGGAATTTGGAACTAGATGAAGATGTGTCTGTACTTTCACGCTTCGGGTTATCCTCCGAAGGCTGATGGATAGGTTGAAGGGTGGGCTGGCGTGTTTTGTGGAAACGATGGAGAAGGTGAAAGTCCTGTTAGTGATACTATCCTAGTCTGTCTGTCTGTCTGTCTGTCTGTCTGTCTGTCTGTCTGTCTGTGCAGTCCTTGAAGTTCTGTTGGTGACTGAACACTAGCGCGCCTCTTAAACCATATGTGTAATTTAAACTTGTTGCAGTAACTGAAGTTGCTCTTGATCGCCTTATGTCTGCCTCGCTTCTTCGGTGTTGAGGGCAGTATGTCCGTGTGCCTTTTGGTCTATTACTTATTTCAAGAAGAGTGCATCAATAACTGCTTTTTAGGGCCCTGTTCATTTTTTCAGCATCGTGCACTAATGTCACATTTCAGCTGCCCGGTTTATTCGTACTACTGACTGCCAGATTTAAATCTGATCGCTAGGTGGAAATAGCTGTGACGCCGTGACTGTTTAACGCAAGACACAGATGTACGCCAACAGGGAATACAAAAGCTCGTACTACCATTTGATAAGTGCCTCATTTGTAGCAGGGACTGTGTGTCAATGTTGCGGGATTGCAGTACAGTTAAGTCTGAACTGTTCTTATTAAAGTTTAAAATTTAAATACGAAAATATATGCATTGTAAATTTAATTTCTTAGTGACCCTCTTAGTTGTGTGCTGCAGGGCTGGACGCTTGCAAGAGCCGATTAATATTTTAGCTTATGTCCATAAGAAGCGACTGCGACTGCCCTTCTCCCCGCACCGTGCCAAGCACGCCCTCTCATGCATGTTTCATCAACGCTGGCACAGCGAAGGCTCTTTAACGCGCTTTGTTACCCAAACTGCCCTCTGTGCCTCGCTGACACACATAACGATTTGACGCTTCGATTATCACTCCGTCCCATTCCAAATCTGATTCGTGCATGAGCGGATTTAATAATCGTCAGTTATGAACAGTGAAATATAAAAATAGGTATGGAAGAAAGGTTATGCAGGTTTTGCCTCAACCAGATTTCATAATTACAAATGTAACTAGATTTTCCACATGATATTATGAAAATAAAGTCCAAAATATTGTATTAAAGGATTGTTTCATCACTAATAATGAGTGGGTGTTGTTGCTTTCAGCATATTCTCATTGGGACTGCATGCACATATGCACATCACCGTCGCGCTTTGAAGCATTGCCGTAGCCTTTGGCACTATCCGATTGCATGCCTTCGGACTTCACATACTTTTTACGTTTAGTAAGGTGTGTTTGTACCACCCTCTGGGTATTAAAACTTGAACATAATACAACGGGGATCATTGAGGGGATTTTTTTAATTGTGTAGACATTAAAATGTATCTAATATATAATTGAGTAAGGTCCAAAGGTAAGTGACGCTTGGAGTTTCATGTGCTGCCGCCAGATGGCAGGACAAATGTGAGAACGTTGGAGTTCCACAGACAGCCACTACATGTCAGGAGACGTAAATACAGAGAACTGTGTTTTCTGCGCGGTACGGTCTGAGCCTGTAATATGATTCAGCTTTATTTACGTGTTTTGTATAGAACTCGGAACAATCTGCGATACTTTCCCCACACAGCATTAAATCATTGATTTTTAAAACCTTGTCGGGGTGTGTCTACTGCGCGGTGCGAACTGAGCCTATAATATAATTCAGTTTTATTTACATGTTTTGCATGGATCTGGGAAATAACCGCCATTGTTTCCCATACAGCAGTAATTGACTGATTTTTAAAACACTGTCGGAGTGTGTTTACTGCGCGGTACGGACTGAGCCTGTAATACAATTCAGCTTTATTTACGTGTTTTGTATGGATCTCGGAACAAACTGCGGTTGCTTCCCCATAGAGCATTAATGATTGATTATTAAAATCCTGTCAGGGTGCGCCTGCGCGGTACGGACTGAAAGTAATATAATTCAGCTTTATTTGTTTTGTTTGGATCTCGGAACAAATCGCGATTGTTTCCCATACAGCCTTAACTGGTTGATTTTGAAAATCCTATAGGGGTGTGTCTACTGCGCGGTACGAAATGAGCCTGTAATATAATTCAGCTTTATTTAAATGTTTTGCAAGGACCTCGAAACAAAACACGATTATTTGATTATTTTCCTATGCAGCATTAACTGGTTGATTTTTAAAAGTGAGACGAACTATGTTTACTGCGCGGTACGAAATAAGTCTGTAATATGTAATTCAGCATCATCTAAGTCTTTTAATGGTTAATCGCAAAGATATGTAATAGCAAAGAAATATTCGTAAACAATGTTCTCTTTGGTGTAACTTATGATTTAAGGTCGTGCCATGGCACAGGCGGTTAGCCGCAGGCCTCCCACCGCGGAGGCCCGGGTTCGATCCCTTGTCAGTCCACGTGGGGTTTGTGGTGGACAAAGTCGTAATGGGTTACGTTTTCCCCGAGTATTTCTGTCTTCCCCTGTCAGTTTCATTCCACCGGTGCTCCACTACTAGGAAAAGGATGATGATGATAATAATAATAATAATAATAATAATAATAATAATAATAATAATAATGTACATCATAAGGTTGCACCAGAAGCCTTAAGGTTGCGTTGCGTCCGGAGCGTCTGCTGCGGTGTCCTTCTCCACAAAAACTTAAATCATGGTGTGGGATTTTATGGTGTGACTTTTCCTTCAAATGCTTCGACCTTTTTGCTTCTGGAAGTAGTAAGTCCATCTTATATACACTGTAGCATTGTCAGTGTCTGTCACACTCCCACACTGGAGTTTCATCGACCGCCACCAAATGGCAGGAAAATACAAGACATAGAATTTATTTTGACTGACTCGCGGATGGTATGTAAGAGACACGACTAATGGGGGTTGCCACGTTAACTACGTAAAGGTTCGCCAGGCACTAATAATATACATACATACATATTATTCGGGGTTTCACGAAAACTGCGGACACCACTATGAAACTGTAATACACAGGCATATACATTCTTCAGTTTTCCACGGTAACTACGTAAATTGGTGTGCCTTGCCTGCCCATGTCGTGAGGTTTCCGCGGTAACTACGGACATGCATGTGCCTTTCCTGCCCGGGTGGCGGAGTTTCCGTAATAACTGCGTACATGAAGTGTTCCTTGCCCTCACGGGTCACGAGTTTTCAAATGTAACTAAGTAAATGGGTGTTCCTAGCCTGCCCGGGTCGCCGGGCACCAGCATATTTGTAATATTAAAATACAATTTAAAGTACAATCTCCAGTACTGTGTTTCGGTACAATGCGAATTAAAATACAGACTGCAAAGTACTCCGGGAAAAAATTTGTAAACAGAGGAAGAGACGCTGCTAAAAATTTAAAAAATACAAAAAATATAAGAAACAAGAAATAAATACCAGCTTTCCTTTACAAAGGAAGAAAATAAGGTACACAGTGTTTAATGTTTCATAATTTAGAGACACTGCTGGACAGAATAACGGGAAGTCTATGCGTGTGTATGAGTGTTAAATTCTTTGAAATGTAAGAAAATACGGGAACAACGACAAAACAAAAAATTACATGACGAAGAAACGTAGGACATAACTCGGAAAATCTTGCTACCATTCCTTTCAAACGCTGCTATAATCCCCTCACTATCTAATCTGAATAGTACAACAGAAAATTCAAACATTGTATTATAACCAGACCCAGATTTAAGGGGGAATCCTGAAGTTACTTTAATAAATTTAACACTTGGTCATGTTTGGTAACAGGTGCGTAGGAAGGCCACCCTAGCCTAAATACGATAAAGTGTTGAAAGGGGGATGTTTGGCATCGACCTCCATAAAACACCTGCATGTTTAGGAACGATTTTTAGTTATAAAAGTTTTCGGCTATGTATATGTGAAGTCGGGTAGAAATTTTGTTAGGAGGCTAGGGGGAGCCAATTGAAATTAAGGTTTCGAAATTTTAGTTTCGGCATATTGGGATAAAAGAAGTTTCCGTTTATTAGCTTGTAGAAATTTGTAGCGTGGGAGCGAATAGGGGCGGAGCGGTGAAAGGAACTGAAGGAGTAGGGCGGAAGGGACAGACTCGGGAGACTCCCGTCTAAGTTAACGCGTTTTCTTTCATTGATTTTGGTCTATGAACCTACAAACTACTAGTCAGAAGTTTAAGTTCCGACAGTGAATTCTGTATTGATGGTAGCGCAGTGCTGATGAACTAGTTACGTTGACGCCAGCGAAATAACAGTGTATCGTTGGACGTTGTGTTGATTAATAATAATAATAATAATAATAATAATAATAATAATAATAATAATAATTTGTAAAACTTGTTTTGAAAGACTTCCTGTGCGGGTGTGCGCCGTTTCTTAACCTGATATCGTGCAGAATCCCTTGACGTCACCACACGACACATTCCCTGAGAAAGATCTCGCACTCTCACACGAAATTCACCTAGCCATCCTACCGAACGTGCGTCATCCATACTTCCAAACGTACTGGCGCCCAACCAGTAACGAAGAAGTGTTGGTCAAGACCATCCGGCCACGCATTGTTGTGGTGCGTTAAGGGCTGTTGCGACTAAAACTCGTCGGAGTTCGGTTGCAGTACTTCTACTTTTTTACGCAGAGGGGTGCATCTGAAAATTGTTCTCTTACCCTAAGGGAAAACACAGATTTAGCTTCCTTAGAACAGGATGTGCAGGAGAATACTTGGACCTAAAATTGGTGGCGTATGGTTAAACGGATAAAGCACAGAATTAGAAGCATCATCATTCATGCCATTCGCCAAAAATTATCAAGAGAAGGAAGGTGAAATTGAATGGGCATGTACCACGCATGAGAGCGTTAGGAAATCCGTGAAAACAGTTTAGTCGTAAGATCTGAAGGCAGCAGGGTTCTTGGAATACGTAGGCGTAGATAAGAGGATAATATTAAAACGTATCTGAAAGAAATATTGCTTGAGAATATTGTCTGATCTGACCCAAGATTGGGTTCAGGGAAAGGCCGCTGTTAAGAGAAAATCTCTTTATTTCATAGAGGGCAGAGCATTTCTTTACCATCTAAAATACTGTAAGCGTCTCAAGTACTCTGATCAAATGTCGCAATATAGTGAGTATTAGCCCTACTCAGAATGTTTGCTTATTTCTTCCTTTGATCCAGGAATACGCTAGAATGGTTCAAACCGGTTGTATTTGAAATCGTTTTGATGTTGGATTTTATTTAAAAGGAAATAATCTTATTACATATTCAATTCAAATCAAGGAGGAGACTCGGGGCGTACGGCTCATATGGGGATGAACAGATATGTGTAGAGGCTGTTGATAAGGAATCCTGAAAGGAAGAGAACGTTTGCTAGCCCCATGCGTACGTGGGATGATAGTATTAAATACTTCTTTAAAAAAACACGATGGTAAAAGCGTGGGGTGCGTTCATATGGTTTAGGATATACACACGTGCTGGGCTCTTGTCAGTGATAGTTTGAAAAACTGTGTGCCACATTAATGGAAATCGCCTGCATCATAACAAAGCTTTCCCCTCTTTTGTCGATTATGCTGCAATTAAATTTCTGAAGGTGGGCACATAATTGGTTGTTTGTTGCGGCGACACAAGTTCACAGTTTACTATCCCAGGTTACATTGATAAATAATATCACATTTTCTTTCACACTTTTTCGGTCCGGGCTTTCCTGTACTCTCTTTTTGTAGACTGGCCATTTTGTGTCTGGGCTATATCGAAAGAGCCGCGCCTCATAACCATTTAAAAATTAATCTGCCTACATCTCAGTTTCTGCTGACGAAACAAGACATCACTTCGGCAAACATTCACTACAATTGGAACAGAATCTTAGTGAGATCTCACAAGTATACATGCAACCTCAAGCCGGGTACTCTGTTCTGTGTATAAGCACACCTGAAGATCGTCCTTTCGGACCGAAACATGTAGTGTATCACTGACAGAGTTTTATCATTAGTAAAACTGTAGGTTGTGTTAGCCGGAATTTATTTTATTTTGATTTTCCTGGAAAAGAATAATTTTCGCTCTCATTATATTTCATAATCAGTCGAGTGCTCCAGAATGCAAAGTGTTCTGAAGTGCCCATTTGACATTTGGACTTGTCCTGCCGTGCAAAACCCAAACCAACCCACTTCCTGTACGCTCCTGATTGTCGAAGGTCTAGCGACAAAGACAGTGGCGTCCACAGTCTTAAGGTGTATCCTACTGAGCGGTGCGTGGGGTTGGTGAACCTTATCTTCAGGGAGCTTTCATGCTGTCAGAGGTGATAATTGGCACGGTTACAGAAGACTGTCTTAATTCATTTTTGTTTATTGGTGTCATGTCCTACAAATGCATTTTCTATCGAGTCGTGTCTGCTCTAAACTCTATTTTTAGGGTAGGCCAGCGCCTGACACTTGCCTAAACACGTTTTCGAGATTTGTTAATCCTGAAACTTATATCTGTATTCTAGTTTTGACTATGTTACTATCTTCTTATATGTGGTAAAACACTTAAGTATTATCGAGAAGGTTAAAGGTTTTTAATCCGATTTTAAACTAGGAAGTCGTCGGTTTCCTGTGGTCCTTTGCGGTGAGTTTACTTTAATATGGGACGTGATTTACTGTTTGCAACCATAATGAAATCCATCCATACCATGCCATAAACAAATACGTTAATATTTAATAATGCTAAACAATCAGACTGTGAAGTTCAAGTACTTATTTATGATGAACTGTGTGCAGGCAGGGTTTACAGGTTCAACAGCCTGCGCGTGAGTGAAATGCTAAATCCACGATTTGTCCAATTAACGAATCATTGTAATTTAATTATACGCACACAGTTTTCTCTTGCGTACCTTTCAACTTGTATTCTTTGAACGATTTATTTCAGCTAAGTACCGTCTATTTTAATTGCATAGTTTTTAAGGATGTTTAGTTGGCTGTTAAAACGTCATTGTTTTTCACGTATGTATGTTTTAAACTTCTACCGTTGAACGGTTTAATACTCTTTACTACCCGATCGAGAATTCCATTTGGATACTTTGCGTTTATTGATGTGTTTCTTACACGATACGTTAATAAAAATTTGAATACGTGTTATGAGGTACTCATCCGAGATTAACGTATTAAATTGCATCAAATGAAGCGTATCCTTAAAAGTAGCAAACTGGACGAATAGCTTAGATTTTGTTGCGAATGCCGTCTTGTTTGCTGCTGCAGAAATGCATCCGTTAAAATTTGTAAGCAAGCTATAAATTGGCAGGAATTATCCTGTCCTTACTCGCCTTAAAATAAAGAAATGTCACCGCATAAAACAGATACATAAATTCTTTCCACTGATATTTACAAGACGGGCAGCGTAACGTGTAAACGTAACACAGAGGCGCGTTCGCCTAAACGTTGTTGCCGTGGAAAAGCAATAAGCATGTGTCTGTAGCCTTAGTTATCCAGCACGCAAAGCGTATGCGCCGTGTTATACAGTCACCTGGGGCCTCCTGTCTAGCTCTGAGGTATTTTTATACATTGTCTAATAAGCGGCACGACTTTCGGAAAAACTTTATTGGACACAAAATGTGTGTTCTGATTTTCTCTACAAGTTTTGTCTATAACATTTCTTATTCTGCGAAGACTTCGGCCGGATTTGATCGTGAGTATATATAGGTCCTCATGTAAAGTACTTGTCTTTCTTGTCAGATTTTAATGAAACTTGAAGATTTTCGACAGATTTTCCAAAAACACTTAGATATCAAACTTCATGGGCGTCCGTCCATTCGGAGCCAAGATTTCCATGCCGATGGGCGGACGGACGGACAGACATGACAAAGCTAATAGCTGCGTTTCGCAATTTTGCGAACGCGCCTAAATATCGGTCTACAGAGGGAGAACAGTGTTACATGACAGGAGGATTTACTTTCTGGTGGAGACAGAGGCTGATGAAGTATATGAGGTGCAGAGCCTGTGTGAAAAGTAGATGCTTACAGAACCGTATGTTTAAGTACAGAGGTGTATGTAAAGCACTACCTATCCTCCATTTTAGAAGTAGATGTAAGCAGTAGCCAGTGTATTACCACTGTGCCTCGTGTTTCAGCCGCAGAAATAATTTCTTGTTACAGTGGCGTCTGCTGTGTTTTATTAACTCACTGCTTGCACGTGTACATTACAACAGAACAAAACCAGTGCAATGTATGACTGGACCTTGCATCGCGATAACGCTTACTGCATCACGCTATTTTTTATGAAAAGGAAAGTGGAGTTTTTTTGTGTTTCGTTGATAGAGTAAGTATATTTTAACCCCATTAATGGAACTTCTGTGTTTGGTGGTAAGCGTTTCTAAATGTTTCCCTGTGAACTGTGAATCTTTCATGTCGAAATTGAAATTAATCAGCTATATTACACGCATAGACGTGTATCCCATGGATAAGACTGTTATCCTGAACGTATCTGAGAACTGAGGATGCGGGAATTAATTGATTTCTTAATCAACTTTTTGAAGGTACTGTAAACGAAATTCGAACGTATTAATGAGAAAGATCGTTCTATTGTAAACTTGGTTAAGGTATGAAATAATGAATTTTAATTACACATGCTTACCGCAGTAAACATGTTGATGGATATTACACATTGCTTGGCGGCGTGCTACCCGTGTGTGATCGAATGTGATCCTATGTAACACTCGGGCACAGTATGCTGGTAGTTCATTGTTCGTTATGTGCCATACAGTGATGGGATTACTTGTTAACAGGGAAGGAGAGTGGAACAGCGTGACGACATGATGCAGGAAGTTTATTGGCAGATTTTTGTTGTGGGCAGATAAACTAAGCAAAAACTGCGGACCTTAATTGATATATCACATAACAACACAGTATGTGCATTAAAATGTCGAAATTATTTGAGACAGTTCTTACTACTGTATTTCGATTTATACGTCATTTACTCATAAGAAACACGGAAACTGACAGTTTTAAACATTTCAGCGTGTCATTTCACGTGCAGCATACGCGTATTGCTGCCCTTATGACCATGGTTCTAGAGATGTAATGTCGAGGTTGGTATGCGAGGTAGAGAGTTGTGATTAGTTGTTAACTGTATAAAGAGCAGACTCGACATTTATACGTATTTTGTATCATAGATCATTCCAGTCGCTATACTTTAAATACTAAATCAATCTTGAATAACGGTAGGTACGAGTACAAACGTAATAGAGAAATGCGCTCCCACTTTTCTTGTAGTCGCCGGTAAGTAGTTCGAGAAGAACAGCAGTGAAACATATTTAAGCGTGCAACGCATCAACTGTGTAGTGTTTTCAGTTAGTACAATACAGTTATGCTAAACTGTAATTCAGGATTTTATGTCTAAGGAGCTCATGTTTGGATTAAATGTAAGTGATTTTGAATAAATTTTTTTTTCACCTGCTTCAATCCTGTGTTTGTAGTACCAGAACGTCATTAGCTTACGTTTGAGATGACATCGAGAAAGTTCAAGGGGTTAAAAGTGGGTTGAAAATGAATCGGAGTAAACCATAACCGTGTTGTTTTCAGCTGTTGTTAGGCAAGTATCTGTTTCTGCTGCTATGTCCACAGGTATGTTTTGTTGCGTGAACCTAAAATGGGTCACAGAAGGACTCCATGTTTTAAAGTACCTAGCGTGTAGCACTTACATGTTATCCCAATTGAAATGATGATAGCGGATACTGAGATGGAGACGTGCTCCGGGGGACCAACAAATGTACCTGGGTTCGGGCATTGTGAACGTCACATTTCCAGATGAAAAGGAAAGAAATTGTAGAGATGCACTCACAGAGATGTGGACACAAACATAAATTCTTATTTCGTATCCCGTAACTGTAATAAGCTATCAAATTAAAGTATAAAGATCTGTATTAATACGGTTGATAATGTGTGAGATTTACATACTTTCGAATGACAATAACGGTAACAGACAGGTTCATATAGCGATTAAAGTGCTCAAAAATGCCTGCTTTTAGTTTACGTTATGTCAAATTATCTGCTTCATGGAACACTGTAAATTGGAATGCTCACATGACGATAGAACTGCAGTGTTTATTTTACAAAGTTCCGAAGAGCTTGTCTTATTAGGGGAGAAGAAAGATTGATGCTGTTTGGAAAAGAAATGTTGAGGACACGGGGATCCACATGGGGTGAGCTGGTAGCGAAATAACCTTTTATAAAGCTCAATAGTACGTTTATGTGCCGCCAGATTTAACATTTAAGAACGGCGCATTTTGCCCTCACCATATATGTGTCTCATAACGAAAAGTGAAATCTAATAAAGCATTAACCGGTTGGTATTTCTGATACACATTTCTGTAACTGTCTTCATTATTTGTGCTGTCTTAAAACGAACGCTGAAGTTCATCCAAAGATCTAAGTTTCTGCTCCATGCTTCTTTTGTAGCCCCCCTCCCGATTTAAATTTATCAAATTAATCTTCCTGCGTTAAATGTTATCAGCTTATTTTTCCTTATTGTGGCTGATTATCATCACTAAGAAATAAAAATTCCATGCCTCGTATTTCAAGCCACTTGTAGCCATTCTGAAATCTTCATTTGCTTGCTATTTAAACCATAAGGATGAGGAAGCGAAGCCTGTGAACCTAATAACCAAATTCCGCCCCTCCCCCACCTCTCCCTCCTCCCATGTCTTTCCCTTTTTTCGTCTTCTCTTCTACTATTTATTGCTTCTCTCTCTCTCTCTCTTTCGGTCGTGGCTGCTCCACAGATTTGTTTGCGTGCTAGAGCAGGAGTATTATTCGAACACGGAAAAACAAGGTGACTGCCTTCCATGTGAACAGCAACATCTCGTCGGCAGCTCATTATGTCACCTCAGTGCTACAGGGGGAGAAGAACTGTGGTACAAAAAGTGAATATTTAAACATACCTACATCCTCATAAGTTTTACCTCAATGGTAATATAAGTACCAGAACGATATTGTTACTGTTAAGACAAACCAGCAAATGCACGCACGTTTATAAGCATATATTTGTTATAATATCAGTCCTACAAATTTCGGTGGTCAAACCACCATCATCAGGGGGCACCAAAGGTCGCAAGTACCATTTTGCATCCATTAGTCGTGTAATAGTCCATTTAAGAATATTAATATTGTATGACCAATGGATGCAAAACGGTACTTGTGACCTTTGGTGCGCCCTGATGATGGTGAGTTGACCACCGAAACATGTATGTATGATATTATAACAAATGTGTGCTTGTAAACAGTGTGTGCATTTGTTGGTCTGTGTGAACAGCACAGAAATATGCATCGTGTACGTACAATATATAAAATTTACCAGAACCATATATTAGTGATTTTGGCAGATAGATGGCAGTAGCTGTGAATTATCTGCTAGAGAACTTTAGTACTGTCGGCCGTGTAATATCGTTTCATTATCAGATAACCATCGATTCCAGTGGCCGCGCGGTTTTAAGACATGGGTCTGCGGTCGCTCGATGGAGTTCCGGGTTCGAATCCCGCCGGGTGCACGGATGTCTGTCTCTTGTGAGTGTTGCGTGTTGTCAGGTATAGGTCTCTGCGACGGGCGGATCACTCATCCAGAGGAATCCCACCGACTGTGGTGTATCTGAGTGTGATCCCGAAACCTCAATGAGGAGGCCCTGGCCTGCTAGGGCTGTCGAGCCATAAAGAAAATATAAGATAATCACCAATTGTGAAATAACACTGTATCTTCAAACATCATATTCTTTAACAAATATTGTACAACGTACCAAAAAATTAAGGAATTTGGCATGTTTTCCATAAAGTATTGTCGGCCGTCTCCTTAAACGTCGCACCATAAGTGTAAAATAAACTGACAGCGCAGTTATACCATTCTGTAACACCTGTAAGTCTCTTAGTTATTGCCAAGATGGAACCCTCAGGCGGGTAGTTTTAATTCGTTCTTCTTTATAAACTCTTTCTTTAAACTTACTAATATTTTACGGGAACTTATAATGTCCCATGTGACTTTCTTTTACTTTATCTTACTAATGAAACTTAGTAAGCACGGCATGTTTCATCATGCCTGCTACACATCCAGCCCATCTCTATTTAACGCCCCAAACATAAATACACACTAAGGTTTTAACAAATACCATCAGACATTACGTTAGAGCGTTTGCTTTATTCAGTGACGTAAAGTCCTTGTCGCCAGCTGCTGTGTTCTTTGTCCAGCATCCCACACGTCAGTCCGCATCGGTATACGTGTGAGTTTCCTTACTGACTTCTAGTTTCTCTTATGTCACACCGGACATTCTTCTGAACGTTTAGATTTGAAGCACGTCACAAATCTTGCCATATTTGTTGAGTGTCAGCTCTGCTTACGACTTATCCCTTTTTTGACCCATTAAAATAAAGAGTAACACAGCCATCGACTCATGTTAGCGTCATTTGCTTACCGCAAACTTGCTGCGCCATGGTATCGCACCCAGTGTGCCGGGAAAACATCACAGAGAAACCGGTGGGGGGGGGGGGGGGGGGACAGGGGGCGTATGACGCAAAAGGTACGTAAGCGAGGGATGGGTTGAGATGAGGAGGGTGCGAAGAAGATTTTCCAATTTCCGCAAAAGCTAGTCAAGACTTGTGCCTAGAGTGACGTTCTTAAAACTTGGACTTGGATTTGAATTCGATAAGCTAAAGATTGGATCACTGATTGCTCTGTCGAACCCACACTAGAGTGCGGAATGCTAGCGCCCTCTATCTGTCTGCATGTGGCTAAAAGCCCAAGGCGTGCAGCAGTGTATACCTCTGCATTACGGCTTGTATTTCTCTTGAAGCTCACCTGAACACACAAGCTGCTAGTGCAGAGAGTCGTTTTAATGCACAGGATGCCCGTCGGTTGTCTTACTGTATGCCCTCGTCAGACTGAACACTGAATCGCCAAGAAGAATTTCGGGTACGGCTCTACTGAAGAAGGACCTATGTTTCTTCATCTCAGATCTTAAATGTATTTATGGTCTTTGTTTTCTGTGGCCTCTTTGTCAGGAATAGCTATCAAAATCACGAAATTGCTTTGTATATCCCAGAACTCTGCCAGTCCCAGTAAAGGTGAATTTGCCCCTGTGCACGCCAGGAAGGCCTCTGCGGGTGTTCAGGTGTAACTCCACTCGTTTTTAAACTCTGCAATAGATGGAGTTGAATGATCAGCTTCACGCCCCGACCGGTTTAGCTACGAGGAAAGCTATAAACGTCAGCAACACAGTAATAATTACGAGTAAAATGTGAATTGTGTAATTTGGTAATTACAGCTTGCGACGAAGGTAATAAGGCGTTACATGAATATGGTTTTAATGGGGCAAAAATAGAGCTCTGATTGGGAAATGAGTTTTAACAGAGAATTTTTTGGGGACCAAGCAGGAATGTCGATAATATTAAGACGGATTTTAAGGCTACAGACCTGTGAATGTGAATCGAAGTGAACTGACACAGACCCACGGAGATTAGTATTGTTTTGTTGTCTGTTGGCTCAGAACACTTAGTTTCTGTCACAAGATAAACAACTAGCGTGCGTGCCCGCCACCTGCTGGCAATATTCTTGAGAAACAAGTACTGAATATTCTCATGCTGTCACTAAAATGACTGGCTGCAAGTTAAACGACCGGACTTCGATTCCCGTCATAGACCGCGTGTACTCATCGTCATTAAGTCCACACCAGCTATGGAATGCACCCACTTTCGTAGCAGTTAGTAGCGGTGACTGTTGCATGAGTTTGCACTGATGGTGGAATTGACAGTTTACCTCAGTTTCATACGGACGTTATGGAGTCCCTTTGGATTACCTCCCGTGCCCACTATGCGCCTTCATGACAAGGGCGTAAAAACAGGCCGTCGTTAAAATTGTCTTAATTTGTGATTCTGTAGCTGTATGTACATAACGCTGTTGCTGCTGAGTCTGCATCCAAATAGCACTATTTTGAGGTTAAAGCGCTTAGACCACTGTCCATATATACTGTGCTTTTAGTGAGACTTGTTCAAGCAAATGCTATAAATTTCAGTTAACCTTTGTCCTGCTAATGTGGAATATATGGTGAGCTGCTAATAATGCCAGCGCCACTAATGTGTAATATTTGGTGACCTACATTTGGCAACGCTGAAAGGAGCCTCTTTGTCTCTCTCTCTCTCTCTCTCTCTCTCTCTGAACAATATCTCAACACTGAATCAATCATGAAAGACAGATATGACATAGGACGTCTTTCACGATTGACTCAATGTTGAGACATTGTGCAGAGAGAGAGAGAGAGAGAGAGAGAGAGAGAGAGAGAGACAAAGAGGCTCCTTTCAGCGTTGCCAAATGTAGGTCACCAAATATTACACATTAGTGGCGCTGGCATTATTAGCAGCTCACCATATATTCCACATTAGCAGGATGAAGGTTAATACGTGTCGGTCGAATGCTTGGTACTCCCCTTTGTGGCTTGTCAGATGCCAGGTTAGAAGTGTGGGCCAGGGCCGTGACTCAGGCTGTTTCTTCTTCCGGTCTGTCCAACAGATGTTATGGCAGTAGGCCTACCACAAATTATGGCTTCATCGATTCCTTCCATATGCAGTCCATTTCAACACTCATCCTATTATTCTGCGCTAAACAATCCGAGCTGTTCAACGCGTCATAAAATAAATCAGGAATAAATTTACATAAATAATTATGAGTGAGATATAGGTGTAATTAATTCCAAATTTTAAAACTTGACGCTTATTCGGTATTACTGATTGACTTAGTAGGGCTATATGTTATCGCACCAGAAGGAAAAATCAATTTAAAAGTGGTATTAAGTTTTATATTGTTTGTACCATGCATTTTTTACTATATAAATGCAGTTACCAACTAATGCACTTAATCACTGTGATACAACGTGCATAAACTCTACGTAGACTACGATTGGATTTAAAATGTGTTAAAGCAACTGAAAACTATTCTGGAACTATATATATTCTCGAACTGTCTATGCAATGCGACATTGTACCTTACGTATAGACGGTGCTGATGAAGGCATTATTTTGATAGTGTGTATATATAAATACTAATAAAGACTGCCACGAATCAAATGGACATTCCATTGTGATTACAACGTGCAACCCCTGATGATGGCTTCATAATGTACGCCGAAACATGTAGGGTGTGAAAGTGACTAAGTGCATTAATTGGTAACTGTATTTGTACAGGGATTAAGTTTGTTTTAATTTTTTATGAATGATCTGGATATCACTGCCACAGCACTATCCTGAGCGATATTTAGGCCCTGAGATATTTAATTGAAACTGTGACTGTTTGTCATTCTATCCTACTATATTGCAAGAACACGTTTGTTAGGCATTTAGATGTGCAGAGTTGTCTTCAAAATGTACATTTTTGGGCCTTTTCTATTCCCCTAAAACAGCAGTGATGGAAACTGAGAATTACGTTTCTGTATTTATTCTGTTTGCATACGCTTATTAGTTAGTGACTGTCTTCTAGTTACTGTTAAAAGATGCTAAACAGAGGAATTGTTTGACTTTCGGGAATATTTATTTTTATTCATTTAAAGTTCGTTGTCAACGGTTATATGTATGTATGTAAGCTGGTTACTCCATTTGACTTATGAATGTCAGAAGTTCTAAGACGTGTTCGGGAAAATCGATGGAAGTGAGGAGAATGAAATAGGTTGGCAGTTTATGATATTACTGAACGAAGAGCTTCCTCCTTATCTAAACAGGTTACATGTGAACTATCGAAGCATTGCCGATTGAGGGTGACGGCTCTGATGTTTGTTTACGTCCACTTTGTAGTTGACAGTGGTTGGTTGGGGGAGGACAGCAGAAGGAAGTTCTGTCGCGTAGAGGCACAGTTGAAGCAGTACGTCTGAGTTTCCTGTCGACAAACAGAGTAGTGTCAACCTGTACTTAGTGGTGTTGAGATTGTGAAACTGAACCATAACGTGGGGCACCAAATACAAACAGTGTTCGAAGGGAACATTCTTGGAAAGTGGCTGCAAGAAAAGGAAGGAGACGTCATTTACGAGTAGGTAGATCAAATGGGATTGGATTGTGAGGAATGGGAAGTTGGCAGGACCAGTGTATTATTAGGTCCAGTGACGGATTTTGTTACTCACGTTGTTTAGCATCTTGATTCTTGTACCAGATGTTTCTTTTCTGAAAAGGCTCACAAAGAACGCCGAATCCTGCGTCGATGATATCTTCAACATGGGTTCCTTTTGCAACGGTGAGTAACAGACAAATTGTTTAATCAAACGGTTTCTCGTGTACGTTTCTAACGTGTGATATTTAAATGACGGTAACTTTGGAGTGGTAATTAATAGATAACAAGGAGTTCCAAGCGGAACTCAAGAATTCCGCTTGCATGGGCGTCTAGGGCTATGTAGGCCTATGTTATTATTATTATCATCATCATTATTACTATTATCATCATCATTATTATTATTAAAGTTTACTATTGTTGACTACTAATTATTTAAGTATAAATTCTGTACGCCTGTACATTAGCTGTGTCCTGTGTATGATATGTACCATTGCTGTAATTGACGTATTTTACACGTAACGTGCCTCACGGTTACGCTTTGCATTAGTTTCGAAACCAAAATTTGCCTCCCAAGGTGGAAGGGTTCGGTAACCATCAGTATGAAATCATGCCTAAGAGACTGTGGCACGGACGCCGTGTGTTACATTGTGTGACAATATCATAACCTTAATGACGATTGTCTGTCCCCCCCTCCCCCCGCTCCCCCGAAAATCATATGGCATCTTAACATTCATAAAGTAAGTGACACGAATGTTGCCCTTTCCCCAAAAGTTGGCGGACCTGCCATGTTTTTATTATATTTTGTAGGAAATTATAAATCATGAGGTTGATACGTAAACGTGATGTATAACGTGAATACGTAGTCTGGTGTACATCGATTGCCTTATTCAAACATTCGACTGAGGGCCACAAAGCACACAGACTTCCACTTAGACATGCACACACACTCACACACGCATAGAATGATGATGTCATAAGGTATCCTCTGCCTTATCTAGGAAGAACGGTAGGCTAAAAGCTTAGTTTCCACCTACCAGAACGCATAATGCGTCAGTGTTACAAATGCAGATCAAGTAATGTTGTTCAGGAAGACAACCACCGTTTGTTGCTAGACTCGTAAGAAACTTGTATTCTATGGGAAAGCTGCAGAACTATTTACTTCTACAATATGTAGCACATATAGTAACCTGTGGGCTCTAAAGGGTTAAATACTGTGTGTACCTTGTCTATAAAACCTTACTTCGCGACACAGGGTTCCGTTTTTGAGTGTCTTTGTTCATTGATGCTTGTCAGCGCAGGAATTGAAAAAAGTGTTTAGTCTCAGTGCATTTGAAAGATCCGTGTGTGGCGTTGGAAACGCAATGGCAACTGAGTCCTAACTTTATTCATGGCATGGTTTATTGACGAAATTTTTTAAATCCAACAACCTTAACAGCCGAAAGTGTAGGCCATAATTACGATCCAAATCAACTTAAAATTCTTACCGAACATTTCCAAAGATTCTATTTTGGATTCCATTAAATGTGACACGGTTTTAATAAATATATGTATGTGTCATATAGTAATTGTACAGTCAGCTAAATCAACACCCATTAGTCCATTTTAACTGCTCTGTATAATTCCTACTTTGGTTGTAATTAGTTTTGATATAAACTCGTGATTCATAATGGAGAAACCATTACATCATCCCCGCCATCACTCTGTGTTGGCATACACAGCAGTCGTATTGAATTGTAAAATCAACATGTGAGATTTCAAATCTAGTTGTTTATTATTAATCAGTGTTGGTCTTAATAGCACTTACAGTTTTGATATTAACAATGTTTCATTTTGCTGCGTGAACGTAGGCACTTCATTTTCGAACCTCCCTTCTAACTGTGACGTGTAATATGAAAAGAGACCTACGTGCAGCATGGTGATCCGTAACGCACGTTGCATTTTGAAATTTTACCTGTACATCCAGAGATATTTTTAAGCGATTTAATACACGTTAAATATTACGCTATTTCGTACGGTAGCGAGGTGCATTGTGAACATAATTGCTACATGTACCGATGTTATGTATGCAGGCATATGCATAAACATGTTCACGCCATCTAAAGATATTTATTTGCTTTTGGGTCGACAGCGATATAATCGTTGCTACCCTGTGATATTTTCGCTGCTTTGGAAGGAAGGGTGACAGGACGGCCACTGCGTTGTGTTTGTTTTTGGACACCGTTCGAAATTGCGAAAAATTATACCTGGAATTTGATGCCAGTCGATTTTCAGTTATTGTATCCACATATTTTGGACTTACAGTGTTTACATATGTTCGATACACACGTTAGTTTTAGGTTCAAACTTATCGAGAATGTCAAAACTGAGTGAGTAAAGGAGCACTAGAGTAAATACATTTAGTGCCTGAAATTCAGCATGCACAACTGCTGAACACAGAAACCACTTTTCTGGCTAGGATTTGCTTGTAGCCTTTCTGTAGCTATATACAGAGCGTTCAGTTCAAAACACAAGCCACAAGCACGACAAGATTACCGGCCGTGAAATTACTCATATAGTATGTAAAGTACCACATGTTAGAGTAGATGCTGGAACTTGCTTATTTCAGCACGCACACGTATTTGATATCTGGTGAACAGATTGTTAAGTACTGTCGGAAGTTCTTGTCTAGAAATTGTCGCCACGCGCGGCAAGTTCAACTGCAGCTGCATGCCTCCTTCACCGCCAGTCCTATTCGCGTACGTACGGTACATTACATCAGCCTAATCACACAGTCCACTTTAATCGGCTGTCTGTAAGAGACGAGTGAAGCGCTGTGTGACGTACATTCTTTTGTTCTTGTGTTTACAGCGCATTTTAGTACAGAGAATTTTCATTGTGGAAACCTATATAAGAAAGAAACATATGAAAACTGTCGTACTTCCTGCGAAATCAATCACATAGGAGAGTTTATAATTTTCAGCACCCACTCTAAAATGCGGTAAGGTATATTGTATTATTATATACGGAAATATAAGTCCGTTAAGCTTGCCATGCTTGCGGTTTCGGTTTTGAATTCATGTCGATGTAATAATAAAATGTGCTGTTGCCAGATTTAACCCTTTAAAGACGAAGCGTGTCTGTTTTATATAAGGACTCATTGCGTACCGCGCTGTAAACACTCTCCACGTCGGTTTTAAAAACTAATCTCTTAATGCTGTGTAAGGCAAAAGTTGCTGTTTGTTCTGAGATCCACACAGAACAGATAAATACAGTGTCATCACCGTGTAGAATTTTTTAATGTTAAACCTGGTGGTACGTACAGTTACCGCTAGGCTTTGAAAGGTTAATATTACAGAAGAATTGGCTGACGTGTCTAGTATACAAAGATCAGTGACGAATGTGGAATTGTGTGATTGGATGATGAGCAGAGTTTAGAAGTTCGTTACAAATCCTATCCAGCTGCGTGAAAACACGGCAGAAGGAACTCCTGCTGTGGAAGGGAAGTGAAAGGATTGACAGATTTAATCACTGAAGACTGAATCAGCAAACAGGTCGAGCTTTAGAGTTGGTAGCATCTTACATTAACAATTTCTCTGTTGGAAAGGAAGTGCTGTAAGAATAAACATAGTTGTATCAACAGCAAAATTTTACGATGTAGCTGGCTTAATCAGTTTCTGGAACTTTTAATTGACATTGGAGCGAATTACTGAGACTTGCCCTGCCAGTCGCCTGAAGAAGCGGTAGTTCACGTTTCTTCGCCCGTTTTCATCAACCGTTGATGTAAATACTTTTACGCTGCTTAAGAGCTTTTAAAATTAAATCCGTGGATTATAGAAGAAATTAAATAGCAAATTATAAAAGTGTATGTTGTGGATTTCCGTAAACTCGACGTTCCTAAAAAGAAATTTCCGGGGTTTACCAAAAATTATTTAATCTGTATCATTATACGTAAACTGTACTTATGGGACACTTATAAAAGTGAAGCATTCCGCTCGTGAGTGAGAATCAAACTTAATGACAAACATTTGCAAGGGTAATTGACGGTTGTATGATGTCGAATTGGACATAACTACCGTTACGAAATATAAGCTGCGCCTGATACCTCATTAATGTCCGTAGTAGTCCTCCTGACCTCTCCTACCTACTCACAGCAGGTGTCGAGGTTGCTTTTTTTTTTTTGTAATTTCACTTGATCACACTCAGACACACACCACAGTCGGTAGGACTCCTCTGGGCGAGGGATCGGCCCGTCGCAGAGCCCTCTACCTGACGACCCACAAACAGTCACAAGAGACAAGCATCCATGCCCCCGGTGGTATTCGAACCCACGATCCCAGCAAGTGCTCGGCCGCAGACCCGACGCCTTAGACCGCGCGGCCACTGGGATCGGCCACCTCATTAATGGTGGAGTATTTTAAACTGTGGTGCATAATAATGGGTTAATTTAATAGACATAATTAATGTAAATACACAGAAAATTAGTTGCAAATAATATGACCTATTTTACCTCGTTAGAGTCAGAAGTGTGTAGGGCTTTGTGAGTAAAATTCGGATTTTATGATGTTGGTCAGTGTCTGATGACGTGGATATGAATTCGTCAACATAAAACTGGACGACAGAACAGTTATTACATTCTAAGCTGAGGATCTGCCTACTTTTAGATCCTAAAAACACAGAGTAGCAGACGGCTTTTTCTGTAAACAAAGAGACACTGCAAAGATGACTTCCAGAGCAGTACATTTGAAGTGTTGCATAGTTAATAAACAAAAGTGTAGTCCCGAGTGGGACTTACGGAGTCCACGTTCTAGTGTATATACTTTTATTTTCAGTGCTACATATCTGCTGTTATTTTGTTACTGCGTTTCAGTTTTTTGAAGAACTCGAGTTCCGACCAGGATTGTAACTTGTGAGAAGGCTGAGAAGGCTGTAATCAGTGTCTGATAATGGCATGGTGAGATATAACAACGCCTTCTGTTAAAGTAACAGCTTCGTCTCCTGCTGCATATCTATTCTTCTGGCATCCATAGACGTAGTACGGATTCTGTTGTGTAATTTGACCTCAAATTACGACACCGTCACGATGTTTTGTACTTGTTGATTTAAGTAAATTGCTCGTAAGCAATGTGGCTGCAAACTTAAGGTCTGCGTTCGTAATAAGTTTCAGTTACTTAAGTCCAGTACTTAAGTTGTTATCGGCATGAAACCCAAACCGAAATGGAGTGTTCACGCGTCAGCTCTTTCGTTATTTCAAATTATACAAAAATTCCCCAATAGAAGTTGAATCGTGTTTATAGATTTGTGGTCATTAGGCTTAGGATTATATGCATTTTACATATTGCATGTGTAAAATGCATACAGGTACGTACGTACGTGGACGGGTACTGCTACGCAGACAACCTATAAACAGTGAAATATGCAATTATTGTCTCGCTGATGGCAAATGTGTACTTTTTTGGAAACCAGTTTACAATATGCATTTTATATATACAATATGCAAAAATGTATGTAATGCTAAGCCTAGTTATCACACATCGCTTTAGAGCCATAAATTTAGTGCCGCTGTTTTCTCCACTTCCTCAGAAGCTCCTTCGTTCTAGGTGCTATGACCGTGTTGCTGATATGTCCTTAGACTGTCAGAGTGTGTGTATTATATTTCGTGAAAATCATTCTTCTGGTTCAATATATTAGTGATGGCGCTCCCGTGAACACGCAGTTTGGTTGTCTTAAAGGTTTACTTTCACTGCACGCAGTGAACGCTGAAGGAAGCCTAGAAACCGTACGTATACAATAACTCGAAAAGCTCTGAAAGGGTCTGCACAAAACTTGATGTAGGAGAATTTCACGAAGAATTTTCTAGCCATTTCAATTTCCATTTACGTGGCAAAATTTTAATTACCACTCTTCAGGAAGATCTGCGTAGGTTTTTGTGTGCGTGGGTGCTCCCCCGTCTCCACCCCTGCACCTTTGTATCCATGATCTTCGTGTCACATGCCGTTGCCACGATACGGTGCAACCACAAACCGTCTGCGGCATCAGATTTGTAGAGAGGCGAACGGAGCACAGTAGTTAACACTGTGCTTAAATTCGTGGACTTTGTGTCCGTAAGAGAAACCATAAGGGCCGATTCACATTATACGGCACGACACGGCACGACACGACACGACACGACACGACAAAAACCAGCTTGTATTCACATCCACAGTCAGTTGACAGGACATGCAGTGACAGGCACAGAAAGGCAAAATATCCTCTTATGTCAATCCCAACGTCGGTGTCTTTGTCGTTAGCTATCGGTGATGGACTAGTGTGAATTCGAGCTCTTGAAAACCATAAAAGAATATTTTGTTGTGTCGTGTGGTGTGTTGTGTCGTACCGTGCCGTATAATCTCAATCGACCCTAAGTCGTAGTACGTCTTGATTCTGGAAAGTATACGCGAAATTCTTTTTCGTGGTACGAAACAGAAGTACTGATGGCGAACTGTGTAACGTGTAGTGTCTTTATTGTGTGCGTATTCAGACTTTCACGTAGGCCAACACAGGTACGTTAATGTGAGTTGCCTTCAGTTATCTTCATCTGTGATAGAGACAAATATAACAGTATTCGTATGTCCAGGACAGCAGAGTGCGTTTGTCAGGTCTGTTAGCAAGTTTTGCTCTGTAATAAGTTTGTGACGGTTGTCGATTACAATCAACTGTGCTACATAAATTCGTTATGTGACGCTAAAATAGCAGAAGTGCCTTCACATGAGCTGATGTCAATTTTATGTTGATGGATTACGTGCACGCACGCACGCACACGCACACACACACACACACACACACACGTGCAGAACATTACTTTAGAATGACAACTGGTGATGTGGGAGGTTTTCGTATTCATTTTAAGTGTAAAAAATAGGATATTTAGGACTCAAGTAATATTAAGTAGACACTAAAAAGTTAGATGTATAAATACCTTTAAGATTTTCACAGTGCTGTGTATTCATATAATGGTATTCTCGGATGCGACACCATTTAGACTTGTCTTTGGATACAGACGTTGCGGAGGGACAGGCTGCCTCCTTGTTCATGTCTAAGATGAACGCAATCTAAATACAGTAAAGACTCACTTGTCCTTGTCCCGATTGTTCCAGGTTCCGTTTCGTCAGAGTCGATGCGCTGTAGTTAGGGTCCTTTCTGTGGTGGGTGCAGAATTCAGATGAAGTGCGTGCCTACGCACCAAAGGAGGAAACTGTTGTCAATTAAATAATTAAAAATGAGCGTAAATACGACGAAGGTCTAAACAATCCATTCAGATTTTCGGTAGAAATCTTATAAACTCGGTTGTTGAAATGTGTGTTTCAAAAGCTGCTATATTGAGCTCCTTCCCTTCTCCGTCGTTTGGTTTACCGCTGAATTTACTGGAGCGGCAACTCACATGACTAGCAACAGGAGAACCTATTGAAGCGTGAATGAACACGCTGCTCCAACTTCACGCTTGAGGAAGTGTGATTATTTGAATAGCGCATTCGAAGAAACACTAAAATTAGTTTAATAATTCCTTGCGAAACTGTGCATAGTCTCTGAGATAACCACATCCTGAGGCGACATCTGTTCTCGTATTGCATGCCACTTGTTTTGCTCCCGGCCTTTAGAATACAGTGTTCGTGTCCTTAGAACGTATGGAAATAGCTTAGTCCCTTGAGGGATTCGTGCCTGTACGGAGATTCAAAGTGTCTGTGTCTCTGTGGATTCAGGGCAGGTGAAATAATTCCTGGTTCGCTGAGTAGATGTAAAAAGAGTTGTAGGTAATTCTCACGTATGTAGTTACGTATTCGAAAGAACTGATTTTTCTGCAAACGTTTACGCGATTAGGTTACCTGATCATTAACTTTTAATTGGTACGCGGTTTGTTATAGAATGAATAATGTCGTATAATTATTGCAAAACACTCACATAACATCATGATGTATGATGCCAGAGTTTCTCGCAGCGATGACCCTGAAGAATATTGTCGTATAAGGCATCACTTCCTGTATCCTGATATAATTGTACCCAAATTCCGGAGGAATAAAGCCCCTTTCTTCTGTCCTCAAGATGAAGGATACAAATTTCCTGCGAAAGTCTGTAAAATCTTACTATACAAGGCGTAAAATATTATAATGCAGAATTCTTCACGTCGTGATTTGCTCGTGCTGTGTATTTCAAATGATAATGGACGTTTCGTCAAGACGTTTAATTTACAATAATTTGCTGTCGAACTCCATCACAGTGTGGTCCGGGATAGCGTAGTCGGTATAACGACTTGTTACGGGCTAGGACGGTCCGGGGATCGAATCCCGGTTGAAGCGACATTTTCCGCAGCCGTCCAGAGCGGCCTGGGGCCGCGCATTCCCGGGAATACTGCGGCCGGGGCGTGGCGTTAACTAGCGTCAAGGTTAAATAAAGAGTAGAGCGATACGTCTAGTGATCCACTGTGCCTTCGTGGCATGTCATAGGTTGAACTTTATCTTTTTGCCCTTTTACTCAATCACAATTCTTTAAACAAAGCTGTAATGTACTCTGTAATTAGTAACATTATAAATACTCTTTGTTTGTATTTTTCATTTGAGTTTTGCTTTTCATTGCAGAAATAAGACTTCGATAATAATGAAGATAAATACGTTCAGAAAAAATACTGTTTTATTTTACAAAAGTTGCTGCTGTTCAGACTTTTCGGATCTGTGATTTCTGTATTACATTTAGGCCGTCCATAGTGGAACTGTCAACCGAAAGAGCGCTTTGACATATGTTTCTATTAACCATGGACCAACGTAAAGTTAATTTGCTGTTAAGAAAAAAATCTATTTATAAAATTGTTGCCGATCCCAGTGGCCGCGCGGTCTGAAGTGTAGGTCTGCGGCCGAGCGCTTGCTGGGATCGTGGGTTCGAATCCCAACGGGGGCATGGATGTTTGTCTTGTACAGTGTTTGTGTTGTCAGGTAGACGTCTCTGCAACTGGCCGATCCCTCATCCAGAGGAGTCCTACCGACTGTGGTGTGTGCTTGAGTGTGATCAAATGAAATTACAAAAACCCTAGACACCTGTTGTGAAAAGTAGGTAGAAGAGGGAATGGCTAAGAAAGAAAGAAGAATAAAATTATTTTGGGTTTATTTGTTTCTTTTACAAAATCGTTTATGGGACAGTTTAATAATAAGTAAATATTTCTAAATACTTTTTCCCCTGTAAATTATGATGCTCGGTTTATTGTCTGGTCCATTGTTATGTGACTCTAGGTTTCCGCTTTTGATTTGTGGCTTTCCTACTGTACCATGCTTGGTCCTGTTTCAATATCTTACATCCTTCCAGATTACATTCGCGGCGCCTATACCTCTTACGACGTAGATCCCACGAAAAGCTGCTAAAAGCACACCAAAGATTATTATCGGATGAATTATGAGCATGTTTGGCGTTAGAGTTTTGCAGGGGGACAGTCGAGAGCGACTGGTGTCAAGCAGCCATCTGGAACCGAAGGGAAACTTCTCTGCTTCTAAGAAGACGTATCTTGTTCTAGGGACAAAAGCCGCACGCATTACATCAGAATATTACGGAGTATGAAAGGTATCTTAGCCGTCGATGTACACGCAAGTAAATTGCATCTTCTAGCTTCAAACTACAGTCGGTGCTGGGGAGAAGCAGTAAAGTGCCCTCAGTGCTTCCCGCTTTTATACATCTGATCAACATCTCTTCGTAATAACAGTGTAAACTTAGAGTGGGGGATGAAATTGATTAAACACTTATTTGATAATAATTCACATAATGTAAGAAGACATCACCGGATTAACCTTTTAAAGCCTAGCGGTAACTTTACATACGACCAGGTTTAACATTAAAAAATTCAACGTGGTGCCCACATTGCGTTTATGTGTTTTGTACGGATCTCAGAACAAACAGCAACTTTCGCCTTACAAAACATTAACAGACTGGTTTTTATAACCGAAGTGGAGAGTGTTTACAGCGCGGTACGCACTGAGTCCTTATATAAAACAGACACGCTTCGTCTTTAAAGGGTTAATTGCCTCGTGAGCTTAATACTTGCAGTATTTCACTCGTCTGCTATATTTTTTGTATTTATATCAGACACAGGACTGTATGACGAGTAATATTTTAATCAATCAATTCCTTGTCAGTAATCAATATACAACTTACCTATTCGGTAAGTGAATCAATCGGTACCAACGTATAAGAGAAACAACCGTAATTATTTCCTTAATGAGAGTTTATGTCGCACTAGTTGTTTAGTTACACGACGAATATGATGGAAATTGTACTACGAGATGTGTTTAGCGGTCACACCGTTTCAGGTGTTTCTTCTGCTCTCGTATTGACATGAGTTCTTGCCACATGTTGAAACATCTTATTTAGCGAAGAGTATGCGGGTTCTGCTGCAGCTATATCCAATAATTAGGAAAGGGAAACTTTAAAAATATATTGCCGTGCAGAGACAGCGCATCATTGGATGTGTGAGTGGAGCCATCTCCCAAAATGTCGCTCATGTTGAATGCTGTTTACACAACACCACAAGTGTGTAATAAAATTTCGCTGTAACTAGTACATTTTCGAATAAAATATGCGAATGAAATTTGAAGAATACTGTCAAAGCAGTTTGTATTGGAGGGGCACGTAGTCCGAAACTGTTTTAATAGGGCGGGGGGTGCGAAAGAGATGTTTAGATATTTAGATTACAACTGGGAATGGTTACCTGGAAGACGGATGAAGCAGATTTTTAAGTTTTTATGTTTAAGATTCACTCATATATTCATTCATACACCTGTTTTGATTGATTGATTGATTGATTGATTGATTCACTCATTCATTCATTTATTTGTTCGTTCGTTCGTTCGTTCATTCGGTCGTGTGTGCGTGCGTGCCTGCGTTCACGTTTACCCTTCGTAAATCTCAGTTACGCAGTGTCGGATAGTAGGACATGGAAGAGATGTGAAAGAAAGCTTTTATGGCCTGTACAATTACGCTGTTCGAAATAGAGGAAGTTTATAATGCCTTGGAAATGTTATACGTGGCTTGGTTATCATGTTCTCTTCTTTGCAGAAGGTAAGTGTAAATGTCTTTAAATTGCTTGCAGTCAATTAAAATAAGAGCAAAATTTTAATGTCGTCTAAGGTAGAAACAATAGTAGGAGGGGTACTACTACTACTACTACTACTACTAATAATAATAATAATAATAATAATAATAATACCCTATAAACATTGGTATATTCCCTTCTTGGCCAGTTAGGAGCAGGAAATTGTTATTTGTATTTGAACTGAGATTTTAAAATCTTAACCTCATGCTCTAAACAAGAAATATTTTCTGCCTGGTGAAGTGTTTTCCATTTGGGAACCAATTCGTCATAAATAAAGTGTGTTAACGCCATAACAGACCACGGGTGTATACATGAATATGTATTTTTAAGCTTTGTTAACTGGTATTTTATGTAAGGATGTAAACTGCATTTCTTTTGTAAGGCTAATGCCAGTTATCGTTTATGTAGTTTTGAAGATAAGAAACCACGCCGAAGTGCCTGACATAATTTTGCTTGGTAAATAATGGAGTGAGACGTGATTTGGTTATTAGCAGATTACTACTCAGGTGTGATGTTATTTAACAAACGCAAGTAAGCAATTTTGTATTACGGTGTCATAATAAATTATTCCTAAGTTCCATCCGCTGGAGTAACGACCCCAAGTTTTGATGTTTGCAGTAAGTTAAGTTGTTGGAGTTAATAGCAGCCGACTGCTTAGGGGAGCAGAGCTTAAATTTCAGGGGATTTGAGCCTGCTTTTATGTAAAGCAACCGTCTGTCTTCGTATGTGTCCCGAGCTGAAGGAAACTATTTTAAAGGTAAATGAAGGAATTAGACAACGTCGTTGTACACATTATTAACAGAATGGTTCTTCTCCGTTATCTTACACACCAGCAAGTCGAGCTACAAGTACAGAGGGGTTGAAGATGATTACGAATGGTAGAGTTGCTATTTATTTACATTTCTGATGGTCTCCAAGTAACGACGGTCTTGTCTTGAGCGTATGGATACCGGTTTCAGGACATCCAGAGTTGAGACAGCAATAGTGTGTATATTTATACGAGGTTCGAATCCCGGGAGGGACAAGATATAAGGGTTGTTTGGTAAACGTACAACATGTATTGTTTGGTTCTGTGTAATGTAATGTTAATCATTCTTGTGCTGTCTGATTGAGGTCACTACTGAACACCATAGGCACACGACTCTCTGCTGCTCTGTATGATCTGTGCACAGCAGCATGTTGCTAAATGGAAGACAGTCATGGATTCGTACAGTTCGGTTATTTATCAAACAAACCTTCTGTTTTGTACACAAACCGTTCAGACCGACTCTGGGACCCACCCAGGCTCCTGTTCAATGAATACTTTCGTCGGGGTAAAGCGGCGGGGGCGTGATGTTAACCACTCACCCTCACCTAGTGCGGAGATTAAGAATGTGTAGAGCTATACCTCTGCATCCCCTTTGTGGCTTCATAGCATGGACAGGGACAACTTCACATTTATTTATATGTATATAACTCATTTACACTCTGTTTATACATCCTGTTGTTTTCAGATTTCATATATTTCTGTGAGATTATTAAATGACTGAAAATATCTGATTAGTCAGTTGAGACGTACGTAAAACCCAATGATCGTCAGGTGTTTTTTAAAGTACTGTAACTCGAGGCACTAAAGTAGCCTTTCAAGTGATTTACGCAACGTACCTGTTTCTCAAACGGTTCAGATTTTATACCCCGACGATGCAAATCTCTGCTAGTATCTCTTTAAATCATGAAGCATTCTGTTTGCCATTTCTTCGAAGATTACTTCATGAAGTTGTGCCGGAATATGTCTAAACGACGGAGTTTCAGTACGTGCGTTCAGTGAAGAGTTAGTGTCCAGGACGTAAACAAATTGCTGTTGACCAAATCATTGTGGTATGAGATGCTTACAGATACGCTTTAATGACAAAAAAAATTGTAGTACAGTGCCTGTATGAATTTCAGCTTTTATTTTCCTCTTTGTGGTTAAACGCTTATGTTTTGAAAGCCATAATATAAATGCGCTCACCAAATGATTGAAAATAAACATATGACGTTAGGGGTAGCGGTTTTGTGGGCTGGTACAGAAATGAAACTTAAAAAGAGCTTCATATGCAATGTACACAGTTAACAGCTAGCTGTATGCCGATAATCAGTATAAGGGAGGTGTATTTTAAACTTTTGAGACCTGTTTTGCAAAGTAGTAACGAGTAATGTTTGTCTATCAAAACAGCTGGAGTCGAAGTCGTTCCCACAAAATGATGACTGAATTTAGATGCAGGACAAATCCCAGCTGTTTTACAGAGCTATTCTGTATAACGTACATATCGGTGCAGTTACAACGTACATATCGATCCTGTCACGTAGTAACTGTGTGTGTGTGTGTGTGTGTGTGTTTGTAACAGAACTGTTATGTTTTCGTATCAGCAAATTTTGGTGACATGAAGAGGTCGCTATTTCTCTCGCTATGCATTTGAGCATTTAGAAAGTAGTCGTTTACGTCCTTGCAGTTGTCGTAGGTATTTAGAATCTGTATTTCTTTTTTTAATAATAAAAATATTATGGAACCAGAAGAGGACTTTAAAAACATTGTATTGTTTGTATAACTTAGCGAGATGTAACTTTAAAAACAAATATTTTCCTCTTCAAGTCCTCTACGAGCGAAAGCACAGAGTGGGACTAATTAACTAAGTTGTTTTGTTGTAAAACATCCACTTCTGTCTGGCCTGCGGCAGTGCGTAGCTAGGCAACGAGTCTGAAAGACGCGCACGGCGTGTACCCTTTATAAATATAATTTTCTGTAACACTAACACTAGCAGTCTAAGTTTCCTGCATAAGAGACTCGCTTAATTGATGGCCGGCTTTAATCATGCAAAGCATATTGAAAGCAGATATAAGTTTGCGGATAATATTGTGGTAAAGGTGAAATTATCGGCAGTTCTTTGACATCTAAAACACAACATACGTAATGACAGGTACTACGAATTTAGTAACACTTGCAAATTAATTCGTATATATTATTACGTATTCAACACGTGTCTGAGAAATGTAGTATGTGTGTCAGTTATAGCAGCGTGTGTCAGATCTGCAGATGTGTGTTTGGTTGTGTATTACACTGAGGAATTTAATGAGATGTATGACACAGTTGTGCAGCTGTCAGAGATTGGAACTTTGGTTGAACTGATGAAAGTTTCAACCTTAGAACTGGTTGCACATATTATTAAATATATTTTATAGCATTAAATTGTGTCTTGCAGGAGTGGGATGAGATTGAGTGGGCTTGGTTAATGTGGCTACTGACAGAGGCAAGTGGTAGGCTACCGTGACGATAGTAGTGATGCCTTCAGTTCCATAAAATGTGGGATTTTTAACTAGCTGAGGGACTGTTAGCTTCTTATGTCTGACTCTGCTTCGTGAAGTTCTCTAATGCCCTACATTTTCCTCAAAACCTGTTAATAAACTTATCGTTTCAGTAACAATTTTCTTTTCTTGACCATTGCTGGTGCTTTCCTATAAATTGGAAATTTAAACTGATCCGGCACCGTGGGAATTTAACATTTCTCAGAACGTGCATATTCTTGGAGTTAACACACCAACCAACAAATGTAATTAATAAAATTTTAAACATAATATTTTATTAAGTTCATTGGTTGGTTGGTGTGTTAATTGATATGGCCACGTATTACAAATACGCTAATTTCGTGGTGTTTTGAATTGCCATACCTCTTAGTTTCTGGGGAACTTGCTTCATTCCTCTTCAAGGTAGTATTGAGGGGGCAACTCCCCGGAAACGTTGGTAATTACGTACAAAACTACATGGTGTGATGACCGAGAAGCCACCTATCTTAATCTTTACCTTCACGCATACCTTAAATTTTCAAAGCCCCTTGGTTACTGCATGTACCGCCAGGTCGTTTTAACACTGCCTACATTTTTTGATACAGTGCTGTTACGCGTTTCATATGATGCAACGCAATAACAAGCTATGTTTTCCGTATACAACGTTCACGAATTGGTTTTTCTGAGGGAAGCACATCGTGTTCTGTATAAAGTACGGGCTGAATGTATATAATGCATATTTATTTTAGTTTTATATTTATATTTATATGTATATGTATAATGTAGGCCACGAGTCTTTTAATGTTCTAAAGTTTAAGTATTATACAAAAATAAATATTACCAGTAATATTAAAACAAAACCTGTGGGAAACATCAAATGCACTGCACAAATGACAAAGGCTAGGGGTGTTTCTTTGTTAATTCGGATTTCATTACTTCGTGGTCCAATTTGTTTATGAATAACGTCTGTTGTTCATTTAAAAGAAGTACAAGGCTCCGCAATATCTCCATCAGCCTCACTACAGGCGGCGAGTCCGTTCGTTGCTTGACAGGTAGGCGGCAGGGTTTCTGAGGGATGTCATCTTGACCGCAAGCACTGTTTCGCATGCGGTCGTCCTCGCAGGCGTAATAAAACTTGCGCCTGCGCGTGTCTGCTGAATATGTTGCGGAAACAGCCTTGTTTATGCACGTACATGGCGTTCTGAGGTATCTGACGCACGAAGTTTGCCCTGTGGCTTTTAGTTTTGAGAGCGTTCTGTTGTGGTTACGTTATTCGTAAGGTTTACGTTTTAAAAATTGAGTTCTGGATGAGTATAGGGTTATATGCGTATTGCGGTAAACATAAAACCACTAAGTGGATAATAGTGTTCATTAGCCCATGAGTTACTGCGTTATTCAGTGTAATGTTAAAAAGGTGACACAGTGTGGGAGGGTGTCAACTAATTTTGTCTCCCTTCTGATTGGCATTAGTGGCATGTTGTGAAAACGGTAATTAACCGGTAGATTTCGTTAAATGCGGACAGTTGCTGGATTGCCCGAGGAATACTTGATGGCTGAAAAATAGTTTTGGTTTGTAGAGCTAGTTAGACACAGACAGACAGACAGACAGAGAGAGGCAGACACAGGGACAGATATGCAGACAGACGGATAGTTGGGCGGCTGGATGGATTGATGGATGCGTAGATGGATGGACGAACGGAAGGACGGACAAATAGAAAGACAAACAGAGACAGCCAGATAAACAGACATAGATAAACATAGGCAGGCAGGCAGGTAGGTAGGTAGGTAGGTAGGTAGGTAGGTAGGTAGGTAGGTAGGTAGGTAGGTAGGTAGGTAGGTGGGTGGGTGGGTGGGTAGGTAGGTAGGTAGGTAGGTAGGTAGGTAGGTAGGTAGGTAGGTAGTTGGATAGATAGGTAGATAGTTGGAAGGACGGACGGATGGATGGGTGGACACAGAGAGACAAACGGACAGACGGATTAAGACAGTGTTACAATAATAAACATTACACATTTCTTCAGTGCCTCCTTCTCTGGAGCATAAATCAGTGGTAACGTGGGTCCTGAAAAAGGGGCACCAAATGTCTTCAAAACTTCGGCAATATTTATCACTTCAGGATGGTGCTGAACATGTAGGACTAGAATTAGTACAGACCGCGGGGGGCGGGGGGGGGGGACGCACTCCAACCACAGTGTGCTTTCAGTAAAGTTCCAAGGTTGCTCCACTCGGGATATGAGGGAATCAAGCCTTGCGTGCGTGTGTAGGTGCACATCATATTGGATTCAGTTTCTGAGTAGGCGATCGTTGTGTTGAGGAAGGTGACACTTTGTAGCTGGATTACACCTTCATCACATGTGCATAGCCGTTAGAGAAAGAGAGTGTAGAGTGAAGCAAGTTCTGCTTCAAAATTTGTCTTGAATATAATTTTATATGTAATCAAAAAGATTTGCAATATTTAAGAAATTATATGTTCTAATATCTGCAGAGTGGCTTTGCTGCTATGACTTTTCCTTGCTTCGTCCAATCGTAAACATTTCTATAAATCCTTGTAAATTTCTGGATGTTAGTTGGGGTGCACGTTAATGTGTCGTGAAATAAATTTTTATTTGTTATAACTAATAAATACACTTACAGAACTGGTAATCTACCTTAGGCAGTACTCTTGAGCGAGTGATGAGTCGCACGTTGGTGGTCATGGTGACCAGTGACTTCTCACCAAGGAATATCGCCATCTCACGTCTCTGATGTATTCTAGTGGCAGGAGTTGAAATTACTTGCCCCACATTCGTGAACGAAATTTCTGTTGACGACTATGTGTGCGTAAGTATTGTGTGCTTGTTACTTCTCACCAATAAATTTATGTAATCGCTCACATGATTTGTTATCGCCCTGCATACGAAAATTCAGCTCATATCGCAGAATATACACTGTACTTATATTATGAAGGCGAATTAGTTAATGCTGTATATGGAAGAAGTCGCCGTTTGTTGTGTAAATGATTCGAAACACATGAATGTGGCCCTATGATGTGTATCTGGTTTCAAGTTATATGTTAACTGACCACTAGGCATGGAAGTAAGTTGACCATTCGTCTCGGGTTTTTGTGGACAGTTAGGTTTGGGACTAATTTTGTCACAGACCCTGTCCCCGTTTTTATTTTTCCGATTTTATCCGTCTTACTGACAATATTCTTCAGAATGGAGACTTTCTTGGAACTAGTTAGCGACTTCCCCGACGAAGAGATAGCACGGATCAGTAAACGATAAAGATGTGTGTAAGACAGGTATATAGGAGACGTGACTGTTGCGTCTGTGTCATTTGAATTTTTATTTCCCCATCCCCGAATAGGCCAAAGAAACAGTGATCACTTTACTTTAAAGAGAAAATTCATTTATACATTTTTCAGTCACACATTACGGTTGTTGTGAAAATTCTTTATCTTGTTTATACTCAGCTACATGTTTCGGTAGGATTCTAATATCACAAACTGTTCTGAATGCAATGCTTTGCATTTAGAATTTTGCATTTTGCACTACTAAAATTAGGACTGTATTAACCTTTTAAAGCGTAGCGGTAACTTTACATACCACCAGGTTTAACATTAAAAAATTCTACGTGGTGCCCACATCGCCTTTATGTGTTTTGTACGGTTCTCAGAACAAACACCAACCTTTGCCTTATAAAACATCAAGAGATCGGTTTTTATAACCGCGGTGGAGAGTGTTTACAGCGCAGTACGCACTGAGTCCTTATATAAAATAGATACGCTTCGTCTTTAAAGGGTTAATCTGAAAAGATTAAACTGTTTGATGGGAGTTGTATTCCCCTGTACAGTAATAAAGGGTTTTAAAATTTTTTGTTCTAGTTACGCTTACTTACTCTTATTTCACTATATTAATGTATATAATACAGTCGTCCTGTGTTAATATTTTATTATTTGAACCCTAATTTTGCTATTTACTTCTGCACATTGCATTAAGGGTAGTTTCCTATCAGGTGATATTTCACGTGATGATGGTACTGTATTAGCGAAACATGTTGTGATTATTAATAAGCAAAAGTATTTCATCAGAAACTTTATATGTGCCTGAAACGTAAACTATTATGTTTAGACAAACAGAACGTGACGCTAAAACGTACAAATATACTCTAATTTATTTCATTAAATGCGTCGTTCTTCCTTAACATTGCTTATTCTGCTGCTATTTTGTAAACCCCTGAATGTTTTTTAGATCGCGTTAAGTTCCGTGGTGCAGATTTATCTGGCACCGACTGAGACACGCAACTGTAATCTTTAGTAGTCTGCAGGTCGACTTTATTCAAAATTTGTTATCCGCTCCTTAAAGGCATGAGCCTTCAATAGTTGGTTCAGCCTTGGAAGCATACTATTTATGGAAGAATGCGAACACGTCCAGAAGGCAGTCTGCCACCAACTGCAGATGCAATTTAGTGGGATTTTTCATTAATTTTCTTCCATTCCCAGAAGTTTCTCTTATATGCGAACCATTGGCCGTAACGTTTTCTAAGGGACGAAATCCTCGTGTGTGTGTGTGTGTGTGTGTGTGTGTGTGTGTGTGTGTGTGTGTGTGTGTGTGTGTGTGTGTGTGTGTGTGTGTGTGTGTGTGTGTGTTCTACTGCCCCATGCTTCGCTGCCGAACTTTAGCCGTTAAGAGACTGGTGGAACTTTAGGTTCTGTTTTGAGTTATAGTGACAATTCTTTGACCAAATACACGCTTAACTTGCTGCCAATTGATTTCTTATCCTCATTATCGAGTTGTAAGCATTTCAGGACTTCCTATCGAGCTTTACAGAGGAAGGAAATATTTCTAGCTTATTCAGATATATAGCTGTTCCCCATGTGAGTAACAAATTTTAAGTCTCTTTTCCTCGTTTTGTACTATCCTGGCTGGAACTTTTAATTTCGAACCTCTTGCCTCGAGTCTCCAGTCATATCTTTCTTTTCAGTGGATACTTGTATCCTTTTATTGTAAGGTAAATATGTCTACCTGTACTGAAAGTGTCGTTCGATTAGGAAGTGTTGCCCAAAATGTGTCAGGTGATCACGCTGTTCCTTCACAGACTGGTGTGAAGCGATTTCTGTACCTATCGTTGTAATTGTCTTACAATTACCGGATAAGCATTTTGCCAATTTAACAAAAGTTTTCGAAAGGGTGTGCAGTTTAAATATAATTGAACATGCGCCTCCTTTATGAAGTTGTTTCTTATTCGTGCATGTTCCTGTTCAAATCACTTGCCTTAAGAGTAGCAGTTCTTCAGTTGTGCTGCAGAAAAAAGCCGCTCATTTGTATGAATTGCACAAAGGTATGGACACAGAACATTTACCTGTTATTGCTTTTACCCCATGCTTAGTTTCTGTACAGGCAGATACACAATTCATACTTCAATAGCCGTATTACGATGCTGGTTAATGCAGTGTGCCCTTTCTGTTGCAATTTGATAGCTTGTAAACTCCGTGCCTTTTATAGAATCCAAAGATTCATTACCGTGTTTAAACTATTCTACCACCGCCGGGCCCACATTCTAACACTTTATTTGTCCACCTTAATTAAAATAAAATAAGATACATATTGTCCTATCATCTACGTGTGTGTCAGTAAAGTGGCTACTCCTCACTGCTGGCTGTCCGAGACTTCACATCCGTAATCGGTGCTTGACGCACCGCCAAGCGTATCCTGTTCCATGTGATTCCTCTAATAAAATTTGGTGAAGCTGTTTTATACAGCTTTGTATATCCTATTGATATTTTCCATACTAAGTCCGAAGCTCGTCTTCGACACTCCGTTACTATCACCGTTAATCGAAGTTTCATCCCGTTCCGCTTCAAGATCGTATAAATGAAGAAAGCTCACATAAATGGAGGTAGGCATACTTATATAGTGGACACCGCTCTTTGTGTAAGCTGTAAGTGATTTTATTTTGTGCCTTCTCAGTAGAATTCTCCTACTTTAATGAGGCTGTTTTGAGTTCTTATGTTGTTGCAATAGTGAAACTCTTTTTGCGTTCTGTAAAGGAGCTTGATCCTTCTGCTGTATCACACAGTACATTAGGGGTTGATCAAGGTAACACGGAACGTCAAGTACATGGCAGCTTATTTTTGCCTTCTTACTGGCGTCGTTTAGAGCGGATGATGGCATAAACACACAGACGAATGGGAGGGATGCTGTGTACCCCTTCTCCTTTTGGTTTTCCTATTTTGCAGTTCAGTAATTAGTGGGTGGAAAACGAGCGCATTATTGACTTAGTACTTGCCATTAGTCGCCAAGAACGAGAAACTCAAACAGACTCTGGTGTTAATTTGGACGAGCAAGTTAAGTAGTAAGTTCAAGGAAACAGAATTAGTATAATTAACCCTGTCTACTCTACCGTCTTGAAATAAAGAAAAAGAAATAAAGAAAAAACGGTTCAGTCGTTTAATTAAAATTTTGAATTCAGTATGACATGAGTTCAACTTCCTAAAATTCGTCATTACTTTTAAACCCTCTGTCTCTTTTCTTTCATTTTTCAGTTCTTGCCATCACCTGTCCTTATATTTAATTTTACATATTTTCTCGGGCTTCATGTGAGCATGTTTATGGTGTTCTTTCAATTGAAATTAATGGAACTCCATTTGAGAATATCAGACATTAAAAGTATGAATTTATATGAAACAACATAGAAGAAATTATTTCCTATCTCAGGGCAAACACATCACTTTTTTACTACAAAGGTCAACTGGTTAATTCTGTTGAGAGAAAATTTCCCTGTGTTTTGTATGCAGTAGTCATACAGAACACCCAATTACAATGTATGGGCAAAACTTTGGGTTCCAGAACTGAGGTTCTAACAGTGGTGTTTATGCAGATACAGACCTTTTAACACATGACACCGTGTACATTAGGTAATAGTTATCGATGTTTCAGAAACGCTTGCTGCCGCCATCTTTAGGTTACCCAAGAAGACCTGAAGATGGAGGTAGCAAGCTGTGTCTAAACGTTATGGTCATCGACACGTCGTTGTATCGGTCTTCAGTCTTCAGGATGTCTATTGTGTGATCGTTAAAACAGGTAATACATGTAACGACTGTGATTTAAATGTTCGTGGCTTGTTTGCACAGACAACACGTCCAGATAGGTTATGTAAAACAAATAACATATGGGCGGCGTGTTTGTAACACAAATATATCTGCCATTCGGATAACATGAAGGAATGTCAAATCATTTCTATTTATATGGCTTTCAGTTTATTTCTTTCCATAGGAGAGGGATCGAACAGAGTTCATATACGTTCCTTTAGTGTGAACGAAGAAATACTGAAAATGCACGAATTTCATGTACAAATTTTTCACGTCAAAACATATTTTCTTCCAGACATAAATTAACTTTCTTTATTGGGGAGGAATTGGTTTTAACTCAGAATTCTGAAGACACAAAGGGTGTATTTTCTGTGTCACAGAAAATCAATCCCATCGCTTTTCGGAGCCAAAGTAAACCAATCGATCGGAGACGTAAGTACTTTCCAGTTCGTGTCTTCTTTATTTGGTTAGGCATGCAAAACAACTTTAGGCGCTGAGTATTTTATGTCCTTTAGGCTATAATAGATCTAAATTACAAAACAGTAAAACTATGTTTCCATAATGTTAGCTGCTCCTCTTAATACAATTCTAACTAGTCGACGGATTTGTATTAAATTTGACATCACCAGTCGTTGATAGCGATACTGCTGCCGCGAGAATCGGTCTGTTCACTTTAGACAGGAGAAATACGTTTGGCCATGCCGGCAGTCGAAAGATAATTCCTCGGTTTTCCAGCCCATAGCCTAATCCCTGTACCTATGCAGGTGTACCAGCTTGCTTTTGTATAATTTGACAGTGTAAAATGTAGGCATTCGTAGCGGTAAATTGATATCTGTATTTATTTTTTCATGATTTATTTGCTTACGTAGTAACAGATGTGACTACCATAGTGAGAATAGCGAAATTTGGATCACTGATACTTAACATCGTACAGTAATAGAATTTTACGAGTCATGCTTTTGAGGCTTATACCGTAGCAGCCACATGGCTGCATTAATATTCGCTCACCACTCCACGGCCTCTACCATTATTTTTCTCGGTTCGTGATAATTTATTAACTCACTGCGTTAATGGTTATTCACTGTTATTGAATTTTGAAGAAAACTGAGGAACGTTATTTTAAATGACACAAATCTCATAATAATTACATTTCGCTTTAGTTTTTACGAGTATTACTCACACAGTAAGGGGCAGACGGTGGCGCAGTTGGTTGAGGCACTGCGCTACAAGCCGGCAGGTTGCGGGTTCGATTCCCGATGGTGTCACTGACTGTTGATTATTGACATAATCCTTCTGGCCGCACTATGGCCCTGGGATGGACTCAGCCTCTAACAGAAATGAGTACCAGGAATATTTCCTGAGGAGGTAAAGGCGTCCGGTGCGTAGTGCTGACAACTTACATGTGCCGGTTGTCTTGAAATCTGGGAGCCTCAACCTCCTGGAACCCTCAGGGCCTGTCCAGGCCAGTAATGGGATTGCTTTACTCACACAGTGCGTAGACCACAGCAACAAAGGTGGTCACGGAAAGAAGAGTATGGCTTACTTAGAGTGAAGCATGTGATGTGTGTGTGTGTGTATATATATAGGCCTATACCTGCATACATATTGGGGGGGGGTGGTATCACACATAGGCCGTTTGTTGTTGTTAGACATGTATTGATTACGTAAATTTTTGAAGGAAGGAAACGCTATTGTAGTATCGGAATTGTACGTGGCGATGTATCAAAATATGGCTCTTGAGTGTTGTACTATAGAAACAGTTTCTATTACCGTACGTAATATTTTAGGTATGATACAGCAGTACGTGTGAGAAGAGATGCATAATTTTGTTTTTACTTCGTAACGTATAGTACGGTGATTTTTCTAATTTCTGAATAATTTATGACTAATATTTCAGGCTTATGTGATGATTATTATCACAATTTCCCCATACCATTATTTCCAAACATAAATTGCATTGTGTCCTTCCCTTTTAACTTGTGACCGCAAAGGTCGAAGTAGTTTCCTTTGACAAAGTTTCTGTAAGGTTCCTGTGTGTCACCGACTACCACAGCGCCGAAGGTTAATTGTGTAGCTTAAACTCCAGTAATTATACAAGCTAGGTCATTATCGAAGCTGTGGCTCCTGCGGAACATGGACATGAGGAAGTTTCACAAAGGTCTTTATAAAATATGTGTAACACAATAAACATCACATATTTCACTTTATGGGTATTTGTACGTACCTCTGTGTAGTTTTTATCCATTAATACCACGTTACGAAGTTATGAATATTATTTCAAACGAACCAAGTTCTTTACTAACCAGACGCTTCTCTAACCCGTTAAATCCTAATAATGAGCCCTGTAGTTCAGAAACATTGTCGACGTCCCTGAATTTATTCATTATTTTGTAGTAAATAAAAAAATTATTTTTGTATAATCTGTATAAACCGCAAGCAACTGCATGTGGCTTTACAAGAACAAGAATTTTTTCGTCGGCACGGATGCTTGTAATTTTAAAAGTTTTGTTTCTCTGCTTTAGTAAATGTTTTAATATGCGGTCTGATGGCATCATTATTATGGCTCAGAGAGCTAGTCGCCAGCCTGTCACTGTGGAAACCCGGTTTCAGTCCCGGTCTAGCCCGTGTGGGATTTGTGGTAGAAACCGTGGCACTGGGACAGTTTCTCTTTGATTCCTTCCGTTTTACCTGTCATTATCTTTCCACACATGCTGCTATTTATACATCTATCACCGAAGCAATATAATCACAGTAAGTGGCAGAGTTCTGAACTAGCACACTTAAGGAAACAGAGAATTTTAAATTCCTGTGAAAGTGTATTGTTTAACTGAGTGTTACAACGGGTTAGATGGCCTAATCCTGTAAGTTACGGTTATCATTTTCTGACAACATAAGAAACCCTCATTCTCTTGTAACTTAGTCATGCATAACAAAGCTCCTTTCTCAATACTATATCTCAGTTTTCCATGCAACGTCCATGTAAAGGATTCGAAGTTTATGATACAATATTATTGGTCATCTTTTGACTTTCCTTCTTCCAGTATTAAACTAGGATATATATTTTGAGTTGTGAAAGCTGCCTGCAGTGATTGGACAGTATCTCTGAAAACGACTGAGGTGCACATAATGATGGTACTTTGGAAACTAGCTGCAGTATTATTAACTGTCAGCATACCCTCCCTTGATTTAAAAAAGTTCCCTACAGTTGTTAACAGATACTTTAACTCGGAATAAATACAGTTTCGTACCCATCTCAGCAAATTATAAATGCACATTATCAACCAATTTGTCGGGTTATATCACGGGTGTGGATGACAGCCGTAAAATATCTTGTCACGTCACAACCACATCAAATATTGGTTTTCAATGGCATATATAATATTACTTCACAGATACGGTGCAAAATAGGAGATACGTGTGAAATAATTTAATATACTGTTAAAAATTCTTTATATTACATGCTTTAGCCATGTATACGATATTTCTTTCTTAAATAAGTCAAAATCCATCGTGTAATATTTGAGGCTTTAACGGTGTTGACTGTGAACAGTGTTTTCTTTTTAAATGTGGCGCCGTGTAGCCTGGTTGAAATGTGTCACATTTCGGAAGGACGTAAGTCTCAGTCTCCTGGATGAAAGACGCGTGTAAAGGTGGGGGGGGGTACTAGTAATTTTGGGTGACTTACGTTCTGAAATTGTGGACATTCAAATTCATTTTAATTATTTGTTTACATTATAGATTTCATTTTGTTTCTTAAACAGCAAAACGCAGTTTTTCCCAAACTTGACCCTCACGTAGTAGTACATAGTAGTATTTAGGAGTTTTACTCCAAGGTGTCGAGTGTTGTATTGTACTTTCATGTGAAGTGTCCCAAAACCTTTATTGGTAATGCCGGCAGTTCCTTCAGACATGTGATAATTAGGTGGGTTGGATTGTCATTTTGAAGGGTTTAATGATATTGTAAGATATACTCATGCCTTTTCCTTGCTTTATGACATTGAACTCTGCTGTGAATGCTGTACTCCCGAACATTAATAACGCTCCTTAACGTTGACATTAGCTCTTTCCTTAATATTAACTCTTCATCCTGGTGTATCAACTGCAGCTTAAGCGGCTGTCCCATTTCTCTGGGGATAAGCCAAGTCGCGTCTTATTGCTGCGGTTTATTTCGTCTCCTGTTACTGTATGTATGCGCAGGATGGTAGCAGGCAAACGCAGAACTTCGCAGTTTTCAAGTTGACTTCCTGTACCAGAAGAGCACGATAAAGTTGGTGTAACTCCTGCAGGAAGGGGTGACGGGTTTGCACTTATAATTACCAATGGGTTCTCTCTTCTGTAAGCCGCTTCTTGCTTGACGACCACGAATGAGGGAAGAAACTTCTTTCTCCGAGGAGGATACACGAGATGTAAAGTTGGGAATTCCGGTGACCGCTGAAAACTAACGTAGACTTGGATAAGTTCAAAATTTGTGAATCCCAAGGACCTTTCACTGTAGATACAAGACTGCATATGTATCACAACTTTCATGTTATACGTTGTGGATGTTCTCTGCCATTTTGAATTATGTAGCAACAACTCTTCGAACTATCGAATTTGTGTAAATAATGTATAAAAATTATTTCTTTCATCAGAGAAAACATATTGTCTAGCCATTACAAAGAGAAATTGCTTTAGTGTCTTTTTATTGTCAGAATATTACGAAAATCATGAACATATTATGTGGGTAAACTGCCTAGTTTTTATGTTACGTCAGCAGGCAGCGTGATATAAAAGATGAAAAACTTAATTTGAGTAATAGTATGAGTGCAAAGAGAGAGAATAATTCAAGAAGTAACCATTTGAATTTCTATTTGACTTTCAATTGCTGCCTATATTTAGCCCCGGGATATTCCTAATTCATCTACAGATTTATTTTCGTTCAGTGGTGAGTTTAAAATAAAGACATTGGTAATTATTATTTGTTTGATTAAAGTACTTAATACATTTTTGTAACATAATAATATTCTAAAACGCGCGTCTGACCCAAATTTAAAACACATGACACGTGCAACGCGCGTTACTATTGCTGTCTTCTTGAACATGACATATATATATAGTAACATATATCACTTTGATGATTTAAGCAGGATATAATCTGAAACTACGGTAAATTGCTACCAGATTGCACGGCATCCCATACCAATAGGGAGCAGTCTGCGTAATAGCCGTTGTGTGATCCTCAAATTGCACCTGCAACCCAATTATTAGCGGCTTAGTTGCAGAGGATGTAATATGCTTTCATGTGCAGAACCCAGAATTAGGTTACAGGAACCCTATAACATGAATAATTCGTAGATCTTGTATACTTATTCAAGTCACTCTCCTTTGCCTCGACGCCTCGGCATGACAGCTGGGGTGAAAATATCGAAGAAGCATCAGCATATATTTATAAATTATCGTAGATGGCAAGACTGCATGAGACAAGGCCGTAGTTCTGTGTTTGTGCATGTATCTTTTGTTTGTGTCTCTCGTTTCAACGAGGAAAAATAAAGTAAAACCATGAACAAGTCTCCGGAATAACGCTGGAAAATATCCCAATTAGGACTCGTCTTTGTTTTGTTACCACTCTGAGACTATAACCTTCTGTTAATTATGACTAGAAAGAGAGAAGACTGTTTACATGCTCCTTTGTACTGCGATCACGTTAGTGGTTCCAACCGCCATCATTATCAGTTCTACCAACACTGAAACCATGGCTTCCGTTTCACGTCTTTGATGTACGCATTTTAATGCTGCATGGAACGCTTTACCGACTGGGAATGCCTTTCTTCTGAATGTATTCCATCTGGGGAGAAACTTAATGAAATGCGAAGTTTGTCTTAAAGCTCTTTAATTCTTGTCAGGTATATTGTCGAAGGGAGTCTATTGTATATGAATAGTACAACACGACCTGTTTGTTAACTTGGACTGAAGTATTGTACATAATACTAGAATTAATACCGTAAACACGGCTGGATATGAAACATAACGGTATCAGTTGAACAGTGTTTGACACCCAAACATTATGGCGCAACAAGAGAATGCAAATAATTGCGTGAACTTCGCAGTTCCTATTCTTCACCAGATATTAGCAGGATTATCAAACAAAGAGACGGAAGCGCGAGACATGTGGTACACTATAAGAAATGAAAAGTGCCTTCAAAGTTGTAGTCGGAAAAGCTGAAAGAGAGGCCTACCACGTGGAAAACGTAGGAGGAAGAAGTGGAAAATGTATACAAACGAGGTAAATATGAGACGTAGATGGAAAGAGAATGTTAGTTAAAATGAATCTTAAGTGAATAATGCCTGACGATTTCGACTGGATTTATCTGGCTCAGGATAAGGTACAGTGACAGGCCGTTGCGAACTCGGCAGCGAAGGTTCAGGTTTCCTGAAAGGCGTGGAGTAAACAAATCACCTGCATTAGAGACTGCGAAGTTATCAAGCAGGTCTCTGTATTCTTCTGTTCAATCACAGTGTATATATACGATTCGAAAATAGTAGGTTGCTACATAAACCGGTCATATGATACTGGGCACTTCATCTCACACTGCCTTGTTATATTTCGTTGTGTGTCACAGGGTCATAAATTAAACCCATAATTTTACGGCCTTGTCAATTCTTACGACATAAGTACTTGCTTATTAAAATATGACATTAAATTCAGTAAGTGTTACATATTGCTGAGTCACTCTGTATTCGTACACATTAAGCGTAATATCAAAGCGAAGCCCACTTCGCGTGCAGTATTCTTTTGAACACCCGCAAGACACTGTACGCACTGCCCTCGGGGTAGAGAGAGCATTCGGAAAACTTTCTTTAATGTCATTATGACGTCTGCATGGAAGATTTATACACAATTTCTCCCCTTATTCCCAAGAACCCATCGCCTGAAGCTGAAATTAAAAATATCATATATAAGAGAACGCAGTCTTTTGAAGGAACTACTTGGGATGAGGCAGTAATCCTCCCATTTTCCTTTGTGTTTAATGTAACAGCACTTGAGAAAGTCCTTTATGTAACTAGAGGACTGTCGGGAGGTTTGGGAAAGTAATTATAAGCCTTTAACTTTTTCTGTATCTCACAACATTTAACAAAAACAATGATTCCGTCCTAAATAATAATTTTATATTTTTCTTTACAGTAAGAAAAGAAACTTTCGAGAGGAAGAACAATCAATCCTGTCACACTCGTGACCAGAAACATTGATGTAACTTTGTGTATTACAAACCATCATTCAAATGCCGACCTTTTTAATTTTTGTCGTTTTGCGCAGTGAACGAATTCAAAGCATGCAAGGAATATAATATAGAGCTCATTGTATTCAACAACTTTTACTTTGAATAAGTTTCGCTGTAATGAATGGTGCATAAAATAAAAGTGAAGCTGATTTTTATTCTTTTAATGACAGCATTAGTAAAATCAGCTTCTAGGCAATAACTTCGTTATCGCTTTTTTCGTCTCCTCAGGTTTCTTCTTCTCCCTGCTGGTTATTACAGAGTTCTGTTCCCTTTTTACTGATAAATTCAGGGTTGGTTGTAGCAATATTTCGTGCTCCGTCTTTGGATATAGTCATTTAAGATTTCTTTATATTCATCTGTTGTTTCATTTGTTGCCCTAATCTTTAGTTTCTTATAATTCTTTCTTATTTTTATTTTGTCTTCCTCTTCACGTACTTCCAAGTGCACTTAATTTTTCGAAAAAGCACATACGCAATAAATTACCATTAACCTATGAAAAATAAACAGTGTATTTTAAGAGCAGGTTTCCGCGTTGAGGCCACGTTTTTACCTTTTACATATTTTGTGTTCCCGTTATGCGAAAATTTGAAAGGAATATTTTCTTGCCTCGTCCCAGATATTTGGTACAACTGAAATTAACTGTAGTTACATCCTTACACCCAACTCCAGTCTGTTTCTATCAAGTCACTAAATGTTTTGTTAATTGTAGTGACGGGTAATAAAACTGTGCCGATAAGTAGGTGTTATGTGACTGGACGTTTGTGGATATTTATGACATCTATTAAAGGAAGCAAGACCTGCAAATTAATTTTTTTATGTAATTTATTTGGTTATCACAAATTGCGGTATTTCTGTACAACCTAAATAAAACGCATTAGTTTATCCAAACTTACTTTCAAGTAGTTCATACGAAGGACAAAAATTTTAGAAACAAGGTGAAACGCATGCACAGTAAAATGCATGAATGTTCGGAAAAAAAAGACTGTTCTGTTCAGGGCTCCAAAGCAAAAAAAAATGTGATACCAAAAATAGTTACAGCTCACTCTCAGGGTACTTTCTTCGTAAAACAAAACCATAAGCTTATGGCATTACCATGCTGCCTCTCTGTTCTGTTTAAATTTATAACCGTCTGGTGAATTTTCGTGGTGTCAGTACGAACATACTATTGGAGGAGACAGTAACCCGTTGTTGCACAGTTTCGTACAGTCAGTAGTAACAACATTGCGAATGTGCCAATTGTGAGGCGGGGAAGATATTGGCACCATATTGTGTTGCTTCCTGAAAGAGTTACGGTTCTCTAAAGTAAAGTTTACCCTCGAACAGGCCTAGAGGGGAAGTAGAGGTGTAGCTGTACTTTTACTTTAACCTCGGCGGTAGGTGGGGGTGGATGGTCAAGGCCATGCTCCGGCCGCTTTACCCCAGGGAAGGAGACCTGGTAGTACCCTTTGTACAGGAGGCTGGGTGGGCACCAGGGCCGGTCTGGACGGGTGCGGTAAATTACGGCCTTACCGGGATCCGATCCACGGACCTTCCAGCCGGTAGCGAGTCGCTATACCGAGTACGCAGTATCGGCCCACTTATGGCACTGTACCTTGGGAAAACATGCAGCATTTTTCAGTACGTTATTTTTCATGTACTGTAAAATACTAACATGTCGGATGTGCGGAAACTTTCTTTAGCTTGATGGCCATAACTAATGAAACAGGAGAACTGAACACTGCGATCTTGTGCGAAGATAGACCTTAGGTCCAAACACACTTACACGGCATGAAGCGCTATTTCTGAGTTGCGAGTGACAAATATGGCGAAGATGCGAAACGTTTGAGCATTGACCTGAAAAGTTTAACATAATTATACAAAAATGTGTACTTAAATAGTACGTCTTCCGCAGAAATAAAATGAAACGAAATAACAATATGAATAGTTGTGTTGGCATAAATATCAGTTCAACAGGAAAAGAGGCTTTAGCTCCGAATTCAACGTTCTATATTCCTTTAGTGTCTTCACGGAATTTTGAGTTCCATTGAAAGTTAATTTTTTCAGTGAAGTCTGAAAGGCAGATATTTTAAGAATAGGGGGCGATAATTGTTTTAAATATGCAAGGCATACTCTTTAGTGTAATCAGTAACATGCACTTCACAGTTTAAATGTAAGCCGAAGTTGCGAGCGACATTTTAGATTATGCGTAGTCGCTTTGGTGGAGTCGTTGTTACCTCCTTTCTTTGGCTTTTCGCAAGTCTTGTCTCCCGGTTCTCTGAATAGAGATCAAATGTAAATTTAACTTAAGGGAAAGTCGATGGTTCGTCTATTCCATACGTGGATAAGAATAAGAACAAGAGGATTTCTTGCTGGGTGGGAAAGGGTGGGTATAGAAGAGAAGATTTGGGGTTGAGAACGAACCCGAGACTTCGAAACTGCTCAAAAGAATTGTCATTCACTTTTATCCCACCTCTCTAGTTGCCTCATTCCATCTTCTCCCATACACACTTTATAACTCTTTGTCTTCCCCTGTTCTTTTCCGGACTCCGGGCACTTGGCGCACGATGTTGCCGTGGTAACGTTTTGCTAACATACTCTGACGAAAGACGGCAGGCTTGGTGGCGCACTAAGACCCTCTTACATGTTTCCATCCGTCACGAAAACTTTACAGTTACGAAGAAAGGAAATTGATAAAAAGCAATCTAAGGTTCCGAGGGGAGGAATTTTATTTCAAAATGTTAATGATAACGGGAATATTTTCCTTTTTTTTGATTTGCAGTGAACCTGCTCTGCATACGAGCACGGGAATACTGCTGTGTGCGTGTATTGAACGTGTGGTGTAAATAGTGGTTTGGAACTGCAGACAAGCAAGTAGTGTTTAAAGTTACCTCGTGTGCAAAGCAACCATAAGTTGTTTTGCAGGGACAGTACAACGTACAAATAAGAGCGCTTCTCAGATTAGGTTGGATATCCTTGTCCTTCACTTCCATTACGTCGTTCTTTGTTAGGAGTAATTGGCTTGGGTTTCCATCATATAATTTTGAGCACAAACTCTCTTTCATAAACAATTTCCTCTTTGTAATGCCATTGCTATCGTTTTCTTCAGACTATTCGCGTTCTCCTTATGATCCTAAAACACAGCCGCTTATAGAACCCCACACAGGCCAGGAGGCAGGTACACTGTCATATTTGTTACGATAATTTGTGGCGTTCTTAGATTTAAAAACGTCGGAACCCACACAGAATGATAAGTGTAATGCTTAACCTTTATCCTGCTAATGTGGAATATATGGTGAGCTGCTAATAANACTCTTTTCATTGTCTCAATTTATTTACACATGTGTAAATAAATTGAGACAATGAAAACAGTTCAGAAACATATTAGTGTTGATTCAAAAGCAGAGAGTTGGTTACTAATCACCCTGCCACGACATTCCATCATATTTAAGCACTGTGAACTCCTACAACTGTTTGTGTGTTCAGGGTATAGGTTACTTTTTTCTAGAAGGGAGTTTGAATTGTTCAACTGCAGCACTCTCAACAACGCATCACTTAATTTACTGCTATCAGTAACGTTTCGTGGGCACGTGCTGCCGCCGTATTCCAGTTAATAGTCAGAGAAATTTGGAAACTCTGTTACATATCTCTTAAAACTGCACGGTGTCACATCCCACAACACCGTGATCTTGATATATATGTGACTTAATATTCCAATTTTTTATCCAGTCGCTGAGAATTTTTCTTCAGTCAAGAATTCGCTTGCAGAAATACCAGTAGAGATTTTCCTCGAATGTAAATGCTTGTTAGGTTATAACTTAACACAAAGCAGGAGGTTATTCTATCGAGAAGCAATGCCTCACTACAGACTTTGTCGACTGAGCAGAGCTGCAGTGTAAGAGAAGCAACATTCCCCTTGTTCCCAGGGGAATATCTCTGTTCCTGCCTTTACCTGCCGACTGTCTTATATTCTGAACCCAACATGACAGTCTGCTAGGATATAGTCCCTGGAGATATCAGCTGCCATACTCCCTGGACCAAGACACGTCCTAAACCTTACACAACAGACATTTCACAATACGAAATGCTTTTCATTATATGGTGGCTTCAACACGTAGTATCGTATTTAATTCCGTCAAATACAACTTTTCTTCATGTTAATTATTTTGTTATACATTTCCAACGTTATGTGAGAAGTATTTTAACAGAAGTACTGTAATTTTTATCATAAAGAAGGACTAGGGCCTAAGTCTGAATTTTATCTTTAATTTATTCAGATGTCGTACACCATCAATCTGCTGCAGACCCTTGACAATGAACCGCTTTTTCGAATCATGTCGGTTACAACGCAAGATTAACGTAAAGAAAATGGTTGGATTTGGTGTAAGGGTTTAAATAGAGAATGATATAGCGCCATTGTTTTACCTAACAACTATCTGTTGCCACGTTCTGTAGGCTTTTTTATTTGATTGACATAACCACTAATCCTACGCGGTGGTACAGTTGCTTGAGGCCCGTGCTACCAGCCGGAAGGTCACGTATTCGATTGGGGTTACTGGGATTTTTTACTGGCGTAATCCTTTAGGCCGCACTATGGCCCTGGGATCGATTCAGTCTCCAACAGAAATGAATACCCGTTGATATCTCCTTGGGGGGGGGGGGGTAAAGGCGGCCGATGCGTATGGCTGACAACCTTACCGCCTCCATGTGCCGATTGTCAGATTCTTGGAGCCTCAACCTCGTAAGAGCCCTAAGGGCCTGTACAGGGATTGCTTTACTTTTTTGCCCACTCATCCGGCCGCCCACAGGCGCGGAGTATTGGTGGCGGGAAGGATTCTGCACAATTCTGTGGCATTGAAATGTGGGTAACATTAGACTAAAAATCGGAAGTTATGTACTCTTACGTGCAAAAGAACTTCAAATTTGTTAACGTGTGTGTGCTTTTAGTATTAACAAATTGGTGAAAATTTCGTGCATGAGAAACAGTAACTAAAGCATGCATAAAGTAAATTGCATCCAAAAACCTTGTTTATTGAGTTTCACCCCTCGTTTCTCTAGGGTACTGGACGTCCGCACTATTTTCAGCTGTCCACATTTTCATACGTTCATTTCACAATGCCCATATAATGAGATCTTGTTCGTCCGTCTAAAGATTAATTTCTGACACCATTGATTAAATTTGCATGAAGCTCAAATCGGACGTTTTAGAATTTTATTGTGAATGGTTCATCATACATTGAATTTGCATGTAGCATTAAACATAGATATCGTTACTCGCAAAGTTTTGTATGAAACATTTATAAGTCGATTATGAACTTCTGACTGTGAAATTCTTTGAATAGTTTTGCATTAATGAATTACGGAGTAACGGATCTGACAGCCGATGTTTGTTCTAATCATTTTGTTCGAGAAAATGCGTACTTAACACGGTTAAATTTTAATGGATTTGTATGACCTGGTTCGGTTTCTAATAAAACTATATATGGCTCCGACGTGACTGGGTGACGTAATATTCACGCGCTAGTTGTCGCAGGTCTGATTCCACACAAACTGGACTTGTGACATCACGCATTAACGAAGCTCTGTCGTACCCATGGAAACCCAGACGTGACTCTATCCCTTCCTCAAACACGAATGAAATATAATATATGTAGGGAGATAAAACTAAAGTTAATTGAGCTTATTACGTGTACGTTACTCACTGAAGATGTGTCACATCTTGTGATTCACGTCCAAAATGCAAATTAAGAATATCGCAGAATTAACCCCTTTATTACTGACTTGGGTCGAAGTGTACCCCGACTTGGTCTTTTCTTTGACAGTTGTTGCTGGCAGAGATTAACAGTCTTACTAATTTTTCTGTTTATTCTTTGAAGTCTCCTTGGAACAAAATTATAATTATGCAGCGAATATATTTTTTGTGTGCTGTATTTTTTAAATCAGACTGGTCGGGTTTCTACCCATATTGGTATGTTCCCAGTGCTCAGAATGGATGTGCAAGGACCACTCAATCAAGGAATGGAAAATTATATGCAACGCTTAAAAGGAACAGTCGTAATACGGACAAATTTCATTAGTATTTCTGTTCTAAAGTATATTTTCTTATTCTCAAAAAAATTTAGGCATTTCATTCCGTATAGTTGCATGGGAATGAAAAATTGGAATAACCGCAATTATTTGTCTTTAATTGAGTCTAAAAACAAACTTGCTAGCTACCTAATATGACGCTGTATACAAGCCAGTCTAGTCTAAACGCCTTCGGCATCGGATCCAAGTGCGCTCCGGCCTCGTTGGGAGGAATATGTGCGAACATTATAAGTTACAAAGGATATTTACTCTTCGCTTTGTAATTAAGGTATTCAAAACTTTGTGCTGTACTACAGTGAAACGTGTCTTCAGCGGAACCTCGGTGTAATGGAAACGTGTCTTTAGCGGAAAACGTTACGTTTCCTGAGGACCTGGAGTTCCGACGATATAAATTTCAAGTACAAATCTCAAGTACGTGTAATAAACGCACCTACCAGCAATGGAATAAAGTTTCGGTGCCGTACGTTTTCGTTATGGGCAGGTTTTTACGGAACTTACCATGAGTTTATTGTCCATTAGCCTCCATATCCTGTTTGGGTTTACAGAGTGTACACCATAAACGCTGAACTGGATGTAATAGTTTGTTCCAGACTGGAACTTTGAGGTGTAGGCCTTTAGCCAGAGAAAAACATGCTATACATTTTGTCTGGCACCATCGTTGGCAACTGAGCTCCTTTATTCGTATTTTTTATCTCACAGTTCTCTTGTCGCCTTCACTGTCAGTTGCAGTGCGAATGTCACATAAAGACGTTGTGTTTTTCCTACTGCATTTTTGTCGTGAAATTTGCTGCTTAAAAAGGAATTAAAGCGCTGTGCAGCCGTCTAGCTAAGCTGTCTGCGTTATGTCACTTCTGGTTTCTCTCACATATGAAAGTTCTACGCGTACATCAAAAGATCCCGTACACGTATCGAGGAAGGCACTGGTTAGTACGTATTGCCGAGTAATATTGCCGTAAATTTTTACGGAGCTGAGTGCACAGGCAATAGAGGAAGACAATAAGTTTATTTGCAGCCTACCGCATATAAGCTACGTTTCGAATAATGAATTGTTTACAGTACAGTTGATGCACCTGAAACATGTATTGTATTTTGAACTACAAAAGGTTGAATTTTGGATTCATTTACTATCCATGTATTAGGTGGAAGACGTATGTCTAGTTGTATTTACTTCGAAAAGGTGGCTTCTTTTCATTTTTATTTGTAATTGTGTATTTTAATTCAGCGTGACAGCACTTGAAAAGTAGGAGCCTCAAGTTATCAAAACGCCGCCTGTTGCAAGGAACGCAATAAAGAATACGCATCGAAGCGTGTTATGTTAATGACTGTACATTTCGGAGTAGACCGACAAAGATGGGGGATGTTCCGTCTTCGTCTACTCTATTTAAACAAATTGCTGCCCCTCATAACATTTACAAAACTTAAATTCATTAAATCATAGCGTAGTCGGGTTATAGTTCAATTTAATTGGACGTAAAACGAGTCAGATTAAAATTCATTGTAACACTGCGACAGTTCTGTGCCGTGATTGTTGTGTTTCCTTGACCTACAGAATCCGTAATAATCAAGATACGTGGTAAGTGCTTTAGATCTCAACGTGATGGATTGTGGGCTCGAATTCTAGCTCGGACACTGACGTCTTTGTCGTCGTCGTCGGAATGTGTGACATGATTATTGTTAGATATTTTAACAGTGCACTGAGACACATTTTGTAACTACGTAACTTTTTGTCCACATTCCTGGGCAATGTTTGGGGGGAAAAAACTTCAGTTCCCTTAAAAAAGGTCGAAAATATCTTCAGTAGCTGAGCGACACTCAGCGTCTGAAGGACATTACTACATGGATATAAACAGTTGGGTAATAAATTAAGATAATCATTTAAAATTCCTTTATATGTATGGTCTTATTATGACGTATTTAGTGACTTTAAATTTGTATCACGTTTGTATATTAATTTTATCTGTACTTATAAATAGAACACTCGTTTGAACCCCTTTCTTGTATGCTTGAACATTCGTGTTAACGTTTCAGAGCAGAAAGAAGGCATCCTCGAACTTTAGCTTTGCATGAGACTGCAACTACCGTTACGTGATGTGCCAGAACATCTGATACACAAATATTAATTGAACAATTTTCATGCGTTTCTGCATTTAATTTTATCTTTCTTTTTCATGGCGCAAGAGCCCCTAGTGGGCCAAGGCATCCTCATTAATGAGGCTTCCCGATCACACTGATTTAGACATACCACTCTCTGTAGGACTCCTCTGGACGAATGATCAGCCCGACGCAGAGACCTTTACCTGACAACTCACAGCACTCACAACAGACAGGCGTCCGTGTCCCGGGCAGGATTAGAACGCGCAGTCTCAGCACGCTAGCGGCCGCTATCCCCCGCCTTAAACAGCGCGGCCTTTTGTATCGGCATTTCGGTTTAACTATTGTGCATTTTTTGTCGTTTACGTTGTAGGCCTCATTAAATACTCTTTGTGTAAAGCGGAAATGAATTTTTGTATTGAAAATCTCAGTTCTGTGTACGCAGATGTTCATACATTGCACAATTATTTGCTCAGTTACTACGAAATTTGTATCTAAAGCAGTGTCAAGCGCGTCGTCAAAATTCTCGATACAATTGCGTTTGAAGATCGTGAAAGTGAGACTGGATGTTCCTAACAAAATTACGGCTTTGATGGTTGGCATCCCGTTACGTTATCTGAGCAACACACAGTGCTGGTACAGCTTCTGACACCACCTTCTTTAGTAAGAAAACTGTTAAATTAAATCTAGCGACTTATGTTTTGACTTAATGATTTATCATCAAGCCAATCGAATGAAACTTGAAAGTTTAAAATTCTGTAAATACACAGACCATGTGTCAGTTTGCTAAGTCATAAATGTTCAGAAAGTTCTAAACAGCTGGACTGTCTCCAACTTAATACGCACAAAAAGAATTCTACGGCTAAAACAAATAAGAAAAATCAGTATCATGTACACTATTGTGACAAATCGATTTTTCACTCCCTGTGAATTGACACATTATGTTTTTGACACAATTTTGAATGTTTATATTTTGCTGTATTTACCTGAAGATGACTAATTTCGAACATATGTCGCTATCGTTAATGTAGCAGGTTTTGTTTACTATTACAATTTGTGTTTGACGGCGTACAATTACAATTTGTGACAAGTTCCGACTTGTGATTTTCTGAAATGTAGTGTCCGTATGTGCGCAGTAGTGCGTTAAGGATTAAATCTCGCCTGATTTTCTGAACCGTTTAAAGCCCAGTGTCAGAATATGCACCCCCAGATATAATGTTTAAAATGCTTCCATGCTGCCCACAGAATGAATGTGTGTGTGTCTTCCGATTCTGACCACCAGCATCGATTACTTTCCCCAGCAAGAGTAACTGACAGATCTGTGTAGTGGAGACGGAGTTACTGCTGTGTGAAGTAGGAGCTGAGGTTTTACATAGGCCTGCAATATAAAAGAATTTCAGTCTTCGTGGAGTTAAAGGCTGTTTGGTTTAAACATTTTCAGGTTAAATGGAACTTGGATGTGGCCTTAAATGTTCAGCAATATATATTTCAGTCTGCGAAAGTCATCTGAGGCACGAAGCTTAATGCAGTAATTTTTCCGTCTATTCACATTGCTGCAGGACAACGCAAGCACGTCATATCCCATTCTTTTATGGAGGCCGTGATAATTGGTCCCCTTTTTAATGTCAAAAGTGCGTCATTAAAATTCCTGGTATTTGTTGTTGCATTCTTTGTTTCCACGTAAACTAAATGTGCCTTTTAACATTACCATTTCTTTTTAAATTTTTCGCTTATTGCGGGTCTTACAGTGACAGTGCACCTCTTTTCATCTGGTTAACAAATGTGTCACCAATTTAGTCTAGCCTGCTCTGTCTGCTTTGTTAGACCTTATTTATGTACCTTCATAAAACTTTGATTCAATTCGCAGTCCTTTTTTGATATCCTGGTTTATTTGACTGCATTGGGCCGATATTCTCGCTTGATTTTACGTATTTCTCAGGCTCTTAATATTGAGTTCGTTACTACTTGTTTGTTCAACAATTCCCTACATTTGATATCTTTTTGATATTTTAATCTGGTATTCTTTTTTAAAGGTGAAGTTATTCTTACGCGAAGTTTCGTTGCGCTTTGTGCTGTCTCGGCGTCGTTTAAAGCGATTCATACTACTCTCCAATAGGACCCTACATGATAAAAGTGATACAGGGTGTTATATTTGCCTGTGGAATGCGTCCATTACGTTGCGGGGCGTGTTGAGTAAAATATTTGCACCTTATATGATGAAGAAACTGGCAAACGTCTGGAACTGCGTAACGTGGACATTCGTAATCTGTAAAAATATACGAATACTACATATTTGTGGAACAGCCATTTTTAAAGTAGCTACTTGGGATCATTGACGAGACAAAACGGATTTAAGGAAAGGGCACATTGAAGTGTGACAAGCACGGAACAGGCCCAAGTTTACGGATTCGTTTCTGGTGGTGTTGAATTCTAGAGTTTCTATACTGCACTGAGTTTTGGCCTACGAGATTCATTCTACTAGTAACATAAATTGAAACATGTCTGTAAGAGAGTATTAAACCGAGGAAACATCCTCCAGATTTGTAGTCTCCCTCAGGATCCGTTTCATGACGGAACAAACCAAAGCCACTCCGATTCGCGCAACGTAAAATTACTGCAAGATATTGTTGGAAACCAAAAGTTTCCATTATCCCGCTTTCCTGCACTTGCTGAAATGTGAACATTTTCCAAAGTTTGTTGTTTCTTTTCTAACTCTAACAATAATTGACTCTAATTGATGGATTTGAAGTTTCAATTCTTTTTTTTTTTCGTTTTTGATGTCAAAAGGTGTCAATTTATAACTTAAATGTTTGAAGGGGACACTAGGACAAATGTCTTTATTCTTTTTTGTTCCTTTCCCTAGCCGGTTATTGTCTTTTATTTCCAATAGAATCACAGTGACGTTTCAGCTCTTTATATGATTTCCGGTTCCGGAAAATGACATTTCTCCTTCGATCGTCCGCTCTGTTTCCTTTTCTGCCCCCGCCCCCATCCTCTCAAGAAGGTCTGTTTCTGTCTGCCACATTTGTTGAGGCGTCTCAAAAACAATAATCTACAACAAAAGTTAAGGTATAACAAGCTTCTACAGGGAGCACCTCAGTGTGCCTTTCTTGACAACTATGGAGTGGTAACCTGTGCCAGGGGCCAACCATCGGATTTCTGTAGTAGGAACGTACGTAGTGGAAGTTTCCATAAACTTGGGAAGAATTGAAAGCCTTTTCGCTTAAAATATGTAGTTACATTTCGTGAGATATTTGAGAGGTTTTCAGAGCGATGTTGGTAAATATTCCAATCTTCTTTGGCCTTGCCGCCGATTATAATGGTAAATATCCACTGACGTTTGGGAGGTGTTTCCTGCTACCAATTTAAGGGTTGTTCAAGCAGTGTGTATTTTATTATTACTATTAAAATGCAGTGTCGTTGGGAGTTTAAAATTTAACTGATTTTTTAAACATTAAAATTGTTTTGACATTTGCAAGGGGTAACACCCACTGTACTTTTGGACGCACACGGAGTTGGAACTATTCTGTACAGAAGTTACGTGTTTGTAGGGACTTGCTTGAGGTTGCTGCATGCAGTGACATCTCAGCGCTGAATTCAAGTGAGGCGAAGATTATGCGTGGTGAGTTATAAAGGAGTCTTGATTTAAACCTGTCGTGTATTGGACGGCAATTTCAGAACTTTCGTTTCGGAAACTTGCATTAGACCGCAGGGACTTCCATTTTCATAGCCTGTACTTTATCTGAGATTCTAAAAGGTTATCTTTAGAGGAAAGGTCACATGCGCTCAATCGCTTGATTAATGTGGGGCTGTATATTCCAGTTGCAGAAACACGAGTAATGAATTGAGCATCATTCTTTATCGTAAGTAAATATTACACGGAAATATTATTTAGTGTACCGCTCAGACCATCTTAACTTTTGCTTGCTTAGAAAACCATAAACGAAATGTTTATCTTTGCTTCAAAACGAGTCAAATTCAGTGTCCTTTTCCTTGCGTTTAATTTATTTTCTAAACAATATATATGATGTGTGATTTTGTGTGCGGACCGTGAATTGTTTAATAATATTATTTTTGCTGCGAAATTTACAGATTATAACGCAGGAAAAAAGATTTAAAATCAATAATTACGAAACTTGTGAGCCGAAAAAGATATCGGATCGATAAGTCTGCATAGCGTGAAATGTTCCTGGACCAAGTGGTCTTTGATGGCACAAATTTTGCGAGTATTATAGCAATCCGCCCTCTCAGCCTGCATTTGAAATTAATTCTAAAATACTGAAGTAAAATATGCTTTTGAGTTCCATGGAATATCCGTTCTGAGGAGTCTACCGCGTTCGGATAGTTAAGATGTCCGTCAAAGGTCCGTACCGTTCACAGAAGATGGCAACTTAAACTGGTGGCCATGTGGCCATATCGCCCAGTGCGACTAACAGAGGTGTTCGTGTTGTTGTCAGGTAACTGAAAATTCCGTGGTACATTGATGAACCTAACCGCTTGTTGTTCATCTAAAATGTTTACCCTATCCTTCCTCTGCCTTAAAAGTTTGTAATGGGTTGGGCAAGTAGTTATTGCTGAATCGTGCAACGTAACAATCATTTAATCTACTACATTCATAGTAATAACCCTACTTCGAAAATTACAAATTATTTTATCCAAATATCGCAGTTACCTTTCCCTATTTACTTTACACACGTTCAAAAAGTGTCTTTATAGAACCATGTTTTATTGTTATAATTGGAAATATTCTTCGCCTACCGATCGCGAAGGCCGCGTAAATCTATAGAATACTGAGGTTTTGGGTAGCACAAGTAGGGGATTATTGTTTTTTTAATGGGTATGTCCCTTACTCACTGTTAAATCTCTAACAGAAGTGTCTGCCTCTAAATATTGCAATATAAATGCATTTATTAAGGGGCTTAAGTTGCCAGCATATTGAATACTTGTAGGCATGAGGTAGATTATCCTGAGATTCGAAGCTTCTATTAAGGTGGCTAATAATTTCTAAATGTCGAACAGTGTTTTATTATTATTTGATGTGAAAGATATGCCAAAATTAATTTTAAAGAGATTAAAGTCTGCAGAGTTTGATGCCAATTCATCTTCACTTTAGGCAACAAACCCATTTACCGGTCGAAGAACGAAATGAATCCCTCAGTCTCTGGATAATTTAAAACTCAAAATCTTTGCAACATCACTCTTCTGGGCAGTGGCTGTATATCGCTCACTTCACGTACTTCTTTCAGGACTTTTTCCATTGTCGCCACCAATATGTGGATGTCTGGGTTTTTAACAGTAGGACCTGAGGAAGGAAGAAGCTTCTTCCGAAACGTCGTGTTTTTAGTGTTTTGGTGTTTTTATTTTGGCGGTGACAATGGAAAAAGTCCTAAAAGATGTATGTGAAGTGAGTCAAACTCTTTTAGCAGTTTGGTTCATTCTATTACATCAAGAAATACCGACCGAATATATATTCGTTTCAGCATTACTTTTCAGGCTAATATTACTGCTGAATGACTTACTTACAAGCGCCCATTTGTTTATTTCGGTAATATCTGGCAAGGACATTTTCTACAATTTAAGTTTCTTTTATCAAATGAGTAAAACCTTTTCCACTTGAATCTACTTGGTAGACCCCTGTCTGCATGGGTAATTTGTCATACGGCCATTCGTGGGAACAGTGTACACAGAGACTTGAAGTGGTATATTTCACCAGTTATCATATGAATTATCAAAAACAACTGGGATGAGATTGTTACGGAATGCACCATCAGTGAAGCAAATGAGAAATACGTATATAACCACTTGGAAGACGTAGATAGGAAGGTGATATTAAAATGTCTCACCGAAATAAAATATGAGACTGTAAAATTGATTCATATGTATCAGAATGGGTTGTATGAATGGCGGTTTGGGAACATTGTATTTGACCTCTGACATCTGCAAGAGGCGGGGGATATTCTTGACCACCTAAGTGACTTATCAGCTTCTGAAGAAGGATTCTAGCTCATGAAGCTAGTTATTTTTAATCACTTGAATACTGGTTATGTTTAGAATCTTGTTGTTTGAAGCAAAACACGGCAAGTGAACCTGAAGGCATTCTGAAGACGCAATTTTGCTGCAGTCGGGACCAGTGTTCTGGACCTTGTCCATCGCTTTAGGTTTACTGTAGCCTGTCTGTGATGGAGACCACCTCTTGACAGCGGGTTCGCCAAATCAGTATCTCTGTGCCATTGCTTTCACCTGAATTCAAAAACACGCCTACCTGTCAAAAAGCTTTCTCGTGTATCTAAAGGACGAACGTTTCCCAAAACATTAGTCAAGCTTACTACGTGACAGCTTTTTTAATTAGGAAGTTCGGAAATAATTCGTGTAGGACTTGAGGATGTGTGCTGTAATTACCCACGTAACAGGCCTGCAAAATGTTGCAGAAGAATGTGATTTACCTCGTAAATTACTTGTCATTTTTCGGGGGCCCTTAACGATGAATGAACTTTGTCACTTTCCTAAAACACGGACTGCAGTAACTGAGATGTAGCACTTCTAAATGTAATTTGAAATTCAGAAAAGGTTTTGTAAAAATATTGGTCTCTGTGCTACCTTCCCTTCAGTGCAGAATGGATGCACTCCAGGAATTTATTCCTTCTCATGTACGTAGTTACTCTTGTGACCATCCACACACTAATTCTGGAAACTAAAGTGAGACACGTTTATGATACTAATACAAGAAAAGTACTAGGAACTTAGTTAAGATCTTGGTTCTAAGTAGAGGGCAGTCATTTGAGTTTTCTTCTTGTTCGTTCTACCATACCCTTGTGTCTGATACAGTAATGCAGTGCGCGGTTCTCTAAGGATTCTTGTGGAAACATACAAAAAGGAGAGAAGAAAATTTTGTAGGTATTGGGTGCGCAAGGAAACTAATACCAATTTTCTTTTTATCTTCACATGCTAGTGAAGAAAGTGGAGCTTCATTCCCAATTACGTGGAAACACGGATTATGTTCATTCCATTTGAAAACCTCGTTGCCTATTTCATTTCTATGGTGAGGCTTCAAAACCAGACTACACTTCCGGGATTTCTTCGTCGTTTCTTCTTCTTCCTCTTCTTCTACCACTTGTTTTACTAGTTTCGTTTCTTCAGGCTAAACGAAAGTGGCTGCGTTTCAAGCTATAACGTGGTCGAATGAAGTCAAATCTGCCCTCACTATCTCCTTGTCTCCCTTCTCTTTTCCTGCATTTTACCCTCCCACCAGAACCTAGTATCCTTCAGTCTGTTACAGGAATCTCGTACGTAGGTCTTTGTTTCTTCATGTTTCCTATCATTTCTTGTGTGTGCTCTTCGTACTTCAGATTTCTCTGGACGCTACCCGCAGACCTGTAAGATAGGCGTGTCGCATCGTTGTTATTTCCTGTCACAGTCTGTCTCTTCTTTCCTTGCCTTCCGTATTCCTTCCCCCCCCCCCTCCCCACACCATTCCCAGTGCTGGCTATATATCCATCTTTCATACACCCATTCTCCTTTGCGTACATTCTGAAGACCCATCGCTGACTGGCATTTCGCTCAATAAACTGGATGTCTGTACTGGTGTCATTATTGTTTTAATTTGTCTGGCTGTGTACGGTTCGTGCTTAAATCACGTTATAAAGCAGAGAGCCTTCACTTTGACAGATTCTACTTTGCGGCTATGAAGGTAGAAAAATACTACATAAATATGTGAAAACACTTCTACAGTATTGATGTGGGTTTGTGCCTTGTGTACGTAGTCGTTTTGGTTTGAGTAGATACATAAGCCGACTGCTGCAGTGATTAACACAGTCTAGAAGATATGGGTATCTGTACGTGAAATCCAATAGACCTAAGTAGAAAAAGCAATTGTTTCTACTTTACGTATAATTCATTCTGTCCAAAGATTGGGCACTGAAATCATGAAATTGTGTCGCTTTTTTTAATTGTTTTAAGTGCTCAAGGAACGTAGTCGCTGAAAAATTTGTACTTTTACTTCATATTCTGGGGCTTCCGGGTTCATACATGGAACCTGAGACAGCCGCAACTAAAGTTTTCGTGGTCTTTCTAAGTACCTATCTGACAACTATCAGTTGCCACTTCGTGTCAGCTCCTCTATGGCCGTATAGTAATGTAGCCCACTCATTTGACAGCCCACACGCGTGGCAGAGTAGCGGGAAGTAACACACATTAGTTGTCAGATAGGATGAGTGCCCTGTAAGTTGTCTAGTACAGTTTCCTGTATTTTCGGACGCCTAATCACCAGATGACCCAAATCCTTGACTGCTGGATGATGATGATCATCATCATCATGATCATGATGACGACGACGACACGATGAGGAAGACGACGACAGGTGGTTTCCTTCTCTCTCTGTGTGTTGTGCTTTCCTTTATTTTGGCCGGTCACGAATTCATACGTACATGTATGCACAGTCGTCTGTATCTGTAATGTCACACGCGAGTCTCTTCCATGGGAACCTATAGCGTTTATGCCACTAGCAGGTGGTGCCTGTTTGATTGAAGCGGTATTACCTGAAGAATCAAAATGTACGTGAATTAATTCACTGCTTTAACGAACATAGATCGGAGTAATGAAGTAACGAGGAGAGACAGACAAGGGATGGAGGAAAGAAGGAATAGGGGCGAGGGGTCAACACACGAGAGAAATCGTTTTACGTTCAATTTCAAAGGGCCTTTCCCAGTGTGAATATACTTCAGCAGAAAATTATATATTTCGTTGCATTGCTTTGACGCGTGAAATAGAGTCGCGTGTTTCTTCTTGCGCAATATAGGGTACGGCAATTGTGGGTGCGCAATTCAGAGTTCGGCAATTGTGGGTGCGCAATTCAGAGTACGGCAATTGTGGGTGCGCAATTCAGAGTACGGCAATTGTGGTTGCGCAATTCAGAGTACAGCAATTGTGGGTGCGCAATTCAGAGTACGGCAATTGTGGGTGCGCAATTCAGAGTACGGCAATTGTGGGGATTTCTCAGAACGTGTGAAAGGTATACTCAGTTTGAAAGGTACACATATTGTCCAAATGCTTTCTTTGCAATGTAGCTGTGCCATTCACCCGGATGTTCACATTGCCAGACGCATTATTACAGATACATGGACTGTAGCTGTGCCAGGCGTGTCACACGACGTATACTATATCGCATAACATATAAGGCTATCTAAGACTGCAAATAGTTTTCAGTTTTAAATTTTATATTTTAAGTATACGTGCATATTTTTTGAACTAGTGAAACCCTGAACCAGTGTGGGGCGTAGCTGGGTTGGGATGAGTGGTGCGGCCGTCACTGGCAGCAGAGTCAAAGGGGTGAGCAAAATGAGCATCTTAATTGAAAAAAAAATGATTTTTGTATGCTCAAAAAATTTTAAATTACTGGGACAAATAAAAGGAAATTTAATAAATAATTGTGGTTTTTTAACGTTCATAATTTATATGAGGGCCGGCCATTGTTATTCCTCGGCTGAGGCATCAAAAAATCCTAGCCACACCACTGGAACTTGGCCTGCTTTTATTGAATACTGTAACACCGTATATTTAATATGATGTATGATATACTCACGCCTCCAAAAACAACGCAGTACACAGTTAACAGCACATTCTCACTCAACTGTAAAGTGCAACCTTAGTGTAACGATAACAAAAAGTTCTCCCTGGAGATGACCCAGCAGGATCGAAACATGTAGGAGTGTGCTACAATTGATGATAAAACTCTCTTTGTGCATTTGTTGGTGATTAGTGTTTTTGTAGATTATATTCTCTTCGAGTCCTAAGTAGAGCGTCCTTGCAGGTATAGACCGTGGCTGCTCACAAAAGCATACCAGTTATTTTTACAGTAATGGATTCCTTATAATTTCATTATGAAACTCCATTCCTGTGTCACCAAGGTCTTCACAGCAAATGCACTGTACAGGATATTCCTCACACTTCGTCCTTCTCTTCTTGTTCCTGGAAAATGTTTCGGATATGAAATTAACCCTGATATAAGTTTTGTCATGTATTTGCGTTCTTGTAAATCTTATATAGAAAGTTTACTAATAACCTATATACCGTACTATATAGAAGCTTTGCTAATAACGCATATCCCGAATTAAACCCACCGACAGAGAAGGTGTTCGCTGTTCTCTTACCCTAAGCGAAAGTCGTTGGTAACAGGATAGTATTCGGCGTCTTGTGTAAATACGTCCCATTTGTAAAGGTACTGAGTTAAAACTTCTAAACAGCTGCCTGTCTGTCAGTCTGTACACTGTATGCTGATAACATGAGCGCCACTGTAAGCATGAGGAAAATCAATACGGAAATTGTGCTGGTATTTTATAGCTGCTTTGAATGCAACATTTTCCTCATCCCGTAATACCTTTAGTGGGATCTTTGTCATTTCCTGGAAACGAATATTTTATGACGGCTAGTTACAGTTTCTTGCGATAGTTGGTTTCCTGAACAGGTTACCACACTTCCGTGGAGGTAGTGCATTGTTCAGTTTGTCAATTTTTGCCTCTGTCCGCGAATTTCGTTACAGACGATGAGCGGAGACGTAGGGTGTTGCTGGGATCCATGGGAAGAGGCTCTTGACGACTGACCGTATGAAATGTATTTTGTTGATAATGGTTACAGAATCTCCCATTACATGCACATTTCTTGAATACGCGTAATTAAGTTTTTGGCCTCCGTAAAACCAGCACCACAATGTGTCATCAGTTGAAACGCCTTCAATATATGTAATTTAAGTCACAAAATGAGTGAAACAAACGAAGTTTGTACTAAATTTGCAGCCCCAGTTCCAAACGTTGTCTAGAAACGTGTTGCAATACAGCAGCCCTTGGCTGTACCGAGTTAGTTGCGGTGTCTGAGGGTCTCGGATCTTTGCCGGCAGCACCAGAGCAACATACCAAGCTTGCTTGCCTTAAAATAACTACTGCTGTTACTCCTTGATTTATCTGGGCGCTGCGGTTTGTATTGACCCATGTTAAACACACTTGGAGAGGCTCAGCGAGGAGGAGGACCTGTTCCTTTCTCAACCCTTCCGGCAGTAGCAGAAGTGATCTCTAATCCACCCACTCGGCCAAGTCAAACCTACACTTCTCCTTGTGCTATTTGATTTATGCAGCCAACAGATTGTACTAATGCGTAGCCAACTTGAACTTACATGAGCATGGTGCTGAGTTGTTCCTTAATTTGTTACTTTTCAACAAACACCATCTCCTTCCCGTAGCTAAACCGGATTGGAAGGAAGAGATGTGAGGTTCTTACGGCTTAGTGTAGTACGATTGCGGTACCCTAGAATGCAACGTCATGTAGTCTAGATTGAAAAGTACCAACGTTTCGGAAAAAGAAGGTGGGTGTACCCTTAAGATGGAGAACACAGGTTCGTCCAAAACGTTGATGCTTAGCTGCCTGACTACACTGAGTCACGTGCCCGAGGACCGTAAGCTAGAAGAGAGAACTTCTATAAATATTTAACATGAAAGGGGCTCTTGATATACCCTTTTATTGGACATGCGAAGATGAACGTTTGTGTCACATTTTTTAAACCAGAGAATTTTAAGCACACATTTATTCAGACTTAACTGACACGATGTCTTGAGGTAAAAGATTAAAAGTACTTAGGCTTTCTGAAATGTAGATTGCGTGTATTTTGAAGCCTATTGTTGCGATTTTACACATGCCATTTGCTGATGACAATTGTGTAGTGCGATTTTTAACATTTAGTTTCTCGTTATGTCATTGTAATAACAGTGTCCACAAAACAGAGTCCCTCAGCACAGCATGTTTACAATATTTGATGCGAAACTGAAAAGTAAGGAACCTGTAAAAGGCAGAAGAAGAAAATATCAAAACAGAGCTAGAAGCCTAATACAAAGGAAGGACTGTGGAAACATAGTGTCTTCTGTTATAATAAAAACAAGGACGACAACAATAAAACAGTTTCAACAACAACAACAACAACTTTATGGAGTATTTTCATCATTTAAAGACGGAATTCTGCGAAGCCAGCTAAGGCATTCTGAATATTCTTGGCAGTAGAAAGATCATTATTTTGTTGAAAAGTTAACATCATTGGACCCTTCGCTAAGACAGAGGTGCTGACAATATAGCACAACGAATGTTCGCGCTTCTTTTGATAAAAAGTGTGGGAGATAAACTGGTTTTGTTTAAATCACACACTCTGGTTACAAAATGGCAGTCCACCTTCATGGCACGTACAGATCTCTGTTACGGTCTGCTCTGTGACCATAAGACGTAGGAACGTACATGCCTCTTACTACGCAACTTAAAAATCCTGGCATTGTTTAGTGAAAACGTCAGTATATATAGTCCTTGATGTACTACCGTATGCTTACAGTCTCATGCGCTGTATGACACACGCCTGTACTCAGCCTTGCTAACATTTGCCAAGTGATGTTTATTTTTTAAAGATATGCAGGAGAAGTGGTCATTACAGATTTCTTTACAGGTGTAGCGTGATTCGGAATGTTTGCCTCCAGACTTGGAATTAGCGTGTTAGAATTATTTTAAAAAATAATTTTCGTTTGTGATACCTTGACCCAGTTTGCCTGTGTGGTGTTATTATTATTATTATTATTATTATTATTATTATTATTATTGGTGGTGGTAGTGTTGGTGGTGGTGGTAGTAGTAGTAGTAGTAATAGTAGTAGTAGTAGTCATCGTCGAAGGAGGCGGGCGTTTCCAGGCATGAGTCGGAAGCTTGCTTTGGAAAATATGATAGTAGAAACAACAAACCCTAGTGTTACTGGAGTAGAATGGTGCTTTGTACTTGGGTTGTTGAGTGTCTCCATTATATCCGAGGGCTTCTAGTTAATGACACTATGAAACAGGTGGAGCTATGAAGCCTGTGGTAGCCGTAATGAAGTAAGCATGTGGCTAAAACGCAACAGAGAAGTAGCAGAGTATTGTTGCTTCGGTAGTGAGATTTAACTCTAATGAACGGAGGAATTTGAACGGTGAACAAAAGAAGGCTTTTTGGCTCATGGAACGGTGAATGATGCCAGTTTTGCGAGTGGTCATGGGCATCATTGTTAAAGTCTGTCAGTTTCTTAAACGTTTTGATGTTAAGTGGTAGATGACGCTTGCACTGGACCCGACTTTAAACTGGCTTAGAAATGTGAACGAAACACATTCACAGTATGCATTCTGTGATAGACATAGGCTTTCAACAAAATTTCTTTGTATTGAATTAGGTGTATAGTAAGGTTTTAACATACTGAGAATTATAAATTGATTGGAAGTAACAGTTCATTTGATACCCAGTTCCTCTTTTAACTGCGCCCAGAATATTAACAAAATTCGTTCAGCCAACCGTTTGGATACAGGAGATTAACCTTTTTAATTGCACTAAATATGCTGAAAGGATGGCTGTTGAACAAGGACTGAAATTAATTTAGTCTGGACTGCAGCATTGTTAGACGTACGTAGTACCTGACGTTTCGAGGTGGACTCATGTTGTGTCTGTCTGAATTATGGCATCTTGTAGTCTGACAAGCGGGTGCGAACGTATCGGAAAGATATCCTGCCTCCATCTGCAGAGTAATTTCTTAAACTCCTTTCAGATACACTGTATAATCACACATGCCTAGATGATAGGAATAGCCACATATGTCGCCGAATTGAAGGCGGCGTTGGGAAGACAGTTAAGTGAAAATACTTTTTGCGTTTGAGAGTCCGTAAAGCACCGTGCAGTTTTAATGTCTTCCCCCACCCCCCTTATCTAGTTGTCATGGTACTAAAGGGACGGAGTGGTTATCCCAGTGCCTTCAAGTCAGGTCTCTTAGTGAAGTGGATGACGAGTTCTTTAACCCAGAAACTGCACTGTTTTATCCGAAGAGGTTACATGTTATATTTTTGTACATTTTATGCACATGTGTTTCCTTCCTGTGTGACTTAACCGTTCGATGGGTAAAGTGCATTTTTAATTTCTGCGTGGTATTGAGTTTCCACAGGACGGGACCTAGAATCCTACATCTGTTCACGTTCATGATGATGATGATGATCATCATCATCATCATCGTACTGGGTTATTGCGTGATAAGTGTTTTGAACAACATTAAGTTCTTCATGATTCGAGATCTACAGTAAAGTTGGAATACTCGAGTACTATATAATAAGCTGTGAATGCTGTATGCATGATGAGCTGCAGTTCTATGCTAGTGCCAAATGTCAGAAAAGCTGTCGCTTGTTCGTTCACACACATGTCCTAGATTTAATCAGATGATGCTCACATACGAAGACACTACTTAGCAGATGATTTCCGTTAATGTACTTGTATATTACGTTTCACATATTGGAACGTTCTGAATCTAAATAACGCAAATATATGACGTATCCAAATAAATTAAATGTGGTTTCCAGTTTTTCCATGTCTCCTTTGTGTGAAGTGCTACATGTTTCGTTTTTTATTTTCATCATCCAAATTCAACTCAGTACCTCCCTACTTTCCTAGTAAATTTGTGATCTTATGCATACTCTGATGACTGTTGGCACCGTAGGAAGACTATCCCGTCCCGCTTTTTTCAAGAGCATGTTGCAATAACTCGTGGTCCGAAGTGTAGTGCAGCTCAACTGTGGCTCCCTGCGTGGCCATAATTGTAAACCTACGTATTGCCTGTGTGAGCGCTTCGGTAAACCGCTGCCATGTTTAGTGTTAAGTTTAAATTAGTCCTCAAATGAGATAGCGCTAACAGGTGGTGAAGTACTGTACGTGCAAGTGAGTGCTTTGTGGTTCTTTGCCTTGTTTACATGCGGCAGAGGTGCATCAACCTGTAGGCCTCCGAAAGGCCACGTGTGACCTGTTGCTGACTTCTGGTAGCAGAAGAGGAAACTGCTGACGGCACATCACTTTGGAGCCGTCTAAGGGAATTATGTACTTCTTGAGGCATTCTGAACCGTTACGTTCAATGTACAAATAATTAACTGAAGATACTTATATATAATGTGTTCGTACCTGTATGTACAGACAGGGAGACGTAAAGAATATGTGGACATTATAGAGATAAAAAGTTGGACGCAGATGGAATAAGTTATAATGTTATATATATTTATGTAAATAAACACAGAAATACTGGATTGTGGCTATGCTGTAAAAGTGTCATGTAGAGTACACTGCAAATTTGGCTTCTACGCTGCCTATTAGCATACGTTTAGTGAAGAGTAAGAAATATTTTGCGGTGCATGTTTATCGGCCTGGTTAAACATCCTCATTAAAGCTTCATATAACTGTTTCATCTGCACTGTTCGCACCTTGTTGGTTTGTTAGCTTGGATACCTTCACAACCAAATAAAGTAGAACAACGCTGGGCGGATTAATGAAGTATTTGCGAGACTTGAAGTTTGTCGCCGTAGTGTACAAGTATTTGAGATCTTCGTTCTTCCGGGTTGTTACGCAGCGCGGAAACACAGAAGAGAGGTATTAGAACGTACTTGCTGATATAAATGTGTTGTCTGGTAGGGACTTTTCAAGCAAACTTTCCACGATCTAATTCTGTGTGTGTGTGCGTGCGTGCGCGCGCCTGCCTGTCTCCCTCCCACCCTGCCTGCCTGTGTGTACGCTTGCAGGCATTAAGGTGAAAACAGTGTAAGGTTAAATTGTAGTATATTTGGGGTACCAACTTCATGGACGTTTTAAAAATTGATTCAGAAGAGTCGTATGTCAAAGCGATTATGTTGAATGTGACCATTTTGCTGCGTTATGGGAGACAGTTTGTTCAACCCTACGTGAAACAGACCGAAACCGTAAATGGTTCTTTCGTACGTCCCTAAGGCTTGTAACTGTCCGTAGATCCCCGTAAACTTTGTCCATATAATTATGCATTTCGGAGTGCTCTTGCGCTTTGGGACCTAGAAAGTCCAAACACTCGGAATTTAGCGACCACCCGCGACCTAAAAGCTACGATGCAGTGCATTGGAGTTAGCTTTAATTGTGTTAGTTACCTTTCGTCCGCTACCCATCTCGCCCTTACCAATTACTGCAGCCATTCATTTATCCCCTGAGCGCAATACCATGTATGATTCATGTCGACCAGTCAGAGAGTTAGTTGCAGTCATCGGGTCAAGTGAGGGGCTACTAAGCCGGGAGAGATTTTAATAAAACGTTTGTAAACATGTGAGACATGACGCGCTGTCCTGCAATACAGGGATTTCCTAACTATAGATATACAGAGCGTTATGCTTCATATTTAGTTTAATCTTTATGGCAGAAATTTTTGCTTTTGAAGAGAAAACAAATGGTGCAAAGGATGAGGTTCGTACAGTTGTCTTGTTGAAGAGGCACTTCGTCTGGGACGTGAAGCCGTGCTCACTGATAAATTGGTGCCGACGTCTCGAAAGAACACGCTTTTTTCATCTTCATGTTTAAATACTGCAAAACTTTTTCGAATGATGATAATGCGTTGATCGCGAGAATCAATCAAGCCAAGACTCTCCTTCGAAGAACGTACTGCCTTAGTCTTCAGGATCAAGCAGTCTAAGATTCGGGGAATCTTGCGGGACACAATTTAGTTGATGTTGCGTCCCAGACAAAATGAATCTGCAAAAAAAGTTGTCACAATGTCGTGGTGATTAAGAGCCAGGAATGATAAATTTTCAGGTGTTATAAAAGCATGTGTTTGTGAAGACGAGCGATGCAAAACTTGGTTCATTTTGCTTCTGAGGATGGAGACGGCATGTTCATTTCGAAACGCCAGAAAAAATCCCATTTTTGCCCACACTCAGCAAAATTCACATTATTTAAACTGAACGACGTTGAAAGCTTTAAATTAGGAATATTCCACTTTGCTGGAGCGCCAGTTTCTTGGCATTAAATTCATTCTAAGTCAGCAGCTGGTGGGAGGCTGTAAAAGTGATTGATGCAAGAAGCCACTGTGACAGTATGTTACCTAACTCGGGACCGAATGAAGTCGTAAACGCTAGGCGACACCGCTGATCTTGGTTAATGACACTCCGCTATAGTTGTGTAAATATGCGAAGGACGTGGTTACTGACACCTACCTCGCACCTGCTGAAGCGGTGTTGTGGACACATTGCATGATGGTGCTGTACGGATGGAGCAGTAGTATCCTGGTGCTGTCTGAAACTGTGTTTAATCAGAGTGTACTGTATCGAGATTTGTACCAGCTTTAAGGTTGCGTCGTTGAAGACTTACGTTTTGTCTCTGAAGCCTAGGCCTAAAACTATGTAAGACTTCAATCACCCGCGAGTGTTACATAATATTTAGTATAAAAATGTTGGATACGGTCTGTTTTCCGCTATATGCTTTCCTACACCTAGAAAAGTCCTTTGTCTGATATTAGCCGCAGCTCTTTTGCCATTCCTTAGACCAGAATTTACATTCTTTAACGTTTAAATGTTGGTTGAATAATGTTATTGTAAATAATGATTTGGAAAGTATGTGGGCCTGTACAAAGTTACTTGGCAGTGCTGTTAAACTGCACTGTGACTTGCATAGTCTGAGCTGCCCAGCGTATGTTTCGGGTCTGCCATCGGAGAAATACTTCAGACTGGAAATATAAGTTTATTATTTTGTAACGGGATGACGAAACTTTGATGTCAGTATATTAAAATCTAGTCTGATAATCACTAAATATTTCGTTAGCCTTAACCAGTAGAATGTCGACAGGTTGTTTGTCAAGGCGCTGATGCACAGACACAAACCGCCTGCCTGCAGGACGGTTACGCACGACGTGTATTGACACCAGCAATTCCAGTTCCCAAAATGACAGATCTCAACTGCGTTCTGGTTAATTGTGTAAATGGAACATTTTAAATTGAATCGTTGCATCATGGTGACATTGTGAGAGATGGACAAGGTTTGCTGCATTTTAAATGAGTTCCAAACGCCGTTTAAATAGACCCTGCCTTTACGCTGTTTGTCAGACAGTGTTGGTTGTCAGTGTACAGTGTCAGTTTGACGCAGTGTGAAAACGACAGAGGATATAAAATTAAAGAATTGAACAAGCGAAATGTAGAACCCTAGTTCTGAGACGGAGGCACAAATTATGTGTGCCGCTCATTTCGTAACTGTTTTAGAGGTTTCAAGTACGTATTAGGGATTCGTTGATGTGGAAGGGGAAAAGATTATGGACAGCCACTAACTTGCAAGCTAAATGCCTCGTGACAGAGGGATGGTAGGATGAGTTTAAACCCGGCCAGCTTTTGGGCTAGTGCACTCCTAACTTCGTTACTTTGTTTGATGTTGGTTAGGTAAACATGGATTAGCTAACGTGTTAGCTTAAGGCGAGTTTCCTGTCTCTCTCTCTCTGTCTCTCTCACTCACTCACTCATTCACACGACACAACTCGTCCTCCACCTTGGAAACTCCATACATACACGAGTTTGTTGCACTTAGTTCTAACCGACGAATCATGTTTCAGCTTCGATCGAGGAATATTGCTACAGAAGTCGTAACCCAGATTCCTATCTGAACTTAATACTACTGGTATTTTGGGTTAAAATGTTGCACAGTTGTTCTCATTTAAACCGTGAATTTAACAGACTACGAGTTTAGACCCCACCTTAGACAGAAACTTAGCGATGGGTCCGCGGTTTGCCCATCAAATCACTATTTCACGATTCACTTTCTGCTTACCGTGAAATACAACATCATGTTGAACGAGGCTTGATGTAGTTTCGCAGTTTAATTTATCGCTTTTGTTTTACTTCATTAAAAGACTGTATTGCTCCAGGCTTCATGCATGGCCGTGAGTCAATACAAGGCCTTGTTGTCTAGAGGCAGGCGTGTTACGTCTCTCTGCAGGACAGAAGGGTGATACTGTAACTAAAGAATTCAAATGGTTTGCAGTTTCCGACTGAATGATCCTCACGCCTCATTAAACATGTCGTTAGCTAATTGAGATCGACCAGGGCTAACGTGGCGGTCATTCTTCACATCGGCCCTATTTTCCGCGTGGCTGAATCACTGAACGTAAAGAAATCAAGTTCTGAAGGCACTGTACCTTGAATTGGTGTCATTTTATCTGACATGTTTCTATGTAGCTCACTATAAACTGAATATTTTAGATTAGCATTTCATAGTTACATTGTCTGAAGAACACTAATCACCAACAAATGCCAAAAGAGAGTTTTATCATCAATCGTAACACACTCCTACATGTTTCGACCCTGCCAGGTCATCTTCAGGGAGAACTTTTTTGTTATCGTTACACGATAGTAACGATAGTTAGTGTAACGATAACAAAAAAGTTCTCCCTGAAGATGACCCGGCAGGGTCGAAACATGTAGGAGTGTGTTACGATTGATGATAAAACTCTCTTTGTGCATTTGTTAATGATTATTGTTTTTGTATAATATAGTGCACGGACATGGAACACATTAAATTTGTCTCACGAACTCTTAACACTAAGTATATTTTACTCTTACAAATCGTACAGTTGCAACCAACTCTTTGTCTTGTAATACGTAATCAGGCCTGATTACGTATTACAACTGAATGTGTTGGTTGTGACTGTACGATTGATAAGAGCAGATTATATACTTTGTTCTGCTTAACAACGGGGATGTCTAAAATTACAACACTAATACTGCTTGGTTAATTACGTACTCATGTACTGTAAATTATGTCTGAATCTTTGCCAACGGCTGCAATAAATTCGCTTGTAATTATTCAGATCGTCTCTTTTAGCAACTGTCATGATTGTCGAAATATTTGGTCGTGTAAAAATAAGAGTAACGCACCTTTCACAACGCTTTCAGCACGGACATAACGAACTGCGAGTACTGCTTTTGTAAACGGGAGTAATTTAGTAATGCTAAGGTTATAATATTGTACTAAAGCGGCTCACAACCTGAAAAGTTCTTTGGACATCAAAATGGTGTGTTCGCTTCAGTATAGCTTCATAAGTACTTTTGGTCGCTCGTGACATCAGAGTACATCTCCCAGCACTTCTAATGTGACACTTCGGAAATGCTCTGAAGTTACAGTACATTGAGATTTACGCGTATGTATTGTTTCCTTTTGCTCATTCCCCTTAAGTTTCGTAGGGCTGTTGACAGGTTGAGTGAGACTGTCATGCATCATATGACAGAGCTGAGATTCTCTCAGCGACGAAAATATAAAAAAGAAAATGTCTCTCGCTATTCTTGGTTATTAAAACACCTAGTAATGCAATTAAACTTTGTATAATTTAAATGAAAAAACAACCAACAAATGTACTGTACTTACTTATTCAACTTTTATTCTGCTTTTCCCCGACATGTTTCGGCGTAACAAGACGCCATCCTGAGGATGGCGTCTTGTTGCTGTTTGTTCTGAGATCCGTACAAAACACATAAACGCAGTGTGGGCACCACGTAGAATTTTTTAATGTTAAACCTGCTTGTATGTAAAGTTACCGCTAGGCTTTAAAAGGTTAAAGGTCTGAAATCCTTTTAAACGTCGGTAGTTAGTAACCAGTAGACACAGCGTGACATCCCGGTCAACTTAAATCGTTAAAGAGTTTTCTTTATAATTATTCTGTAAAACGTACAGTTCTTGGTACGTGTTTTCTCTATTGGTCTTCCGCTCCTGAACGAACTTGACAGCTTAACAGGGACCCTAAACACGTACCACGTGATGCCAAGTATTTTTCCGGTTCTTACAAAGCCGTCTATCGTGAACCGATGTGAAAGCACCCTGAGGAGCCTTGCCATATGTAAAACCAGCAAGCAAAACCGATCGGTGGAAGGTAAACACTTCGCGCTTACAAAACGCGTGTTCCTATCGCTATGCAAACGTTAGTTGATTGCAAAGTTTCTTCAGGCTTCTGTTAAGGGAGAATCTATTTTGTTACCGACCACTCTCGAAGTATAACTACAAAATTGTATGTCACCCCTAACGAGTATAATGATGTGCTTCTTATCTAAGGGGAACTTCGTGCATCCAGTTTCAAGAAACCTTTGCGGTCCGCATAAATTATTCATTTAAACATTTGTCTGTTTCATATTTAATACGCTAAAAAATTTAGTATTCCCTTTGAAGGCTGTGAAGCATTTCTTAAAATGCACGTACTACATTACTTTTTTTCCTCTAAAGACTTTCTATTGTTCTGCTGTGTCCCAGATTTTGAAGCTGTTAAAGTGCTAGTCACACAGACTGGGTAACTACTGGTAACGAAACCTTGGTGTCGTTGAAGTTTGGAATCTGCTATTCCGAGGAAAGACACAATCCAAAAATCAGTATTCGGTTCCGGAGAATTAAAAATTACATTGAATCCCTTTTCTTTAAACAGTAGTCTTCCTGCGTGTAGAGAAGAATAAGATTTTCATACACTGCTACGTGCTTGATCAATGAATTTCGCGTACTTGTCGTTGCCAGGCCAAAACACTTTTCTGTCTTGAACTCGTGGATCATGTTATAATGGCTTTATAGTCTGCATATGTCTTTGTGGTAAGTAAATATATTACTTTGTTTTAAAACCAGAGCGTGCAACTGGTGATTGCATTTTTTATACGTTATTTTCTTTGTATTTATTTTGTTTCATCTTACGAATAGGAAAGTCGAAAAGACACTGAAGGCTACGGAATATCCAGTTCAAGTTCTGAACTTTTGAATTCGCTGCAACGTAAGAATGAAATGCATTGCATATGAGACTAACACGACTTCACCGTGCCAAATCCTTGTGAGGGAAGCAGAGAATGGTCTTATTATATGGCAGTTATCAGAGATAATTTAGGTTAGTGAAGAGAGAGACTAAATCTTACTTTACGGTCATTACGCCTATGTCCGTATTCCTAAAGGAGATTTTTCGATCGATCAACATATATCCCTTGTCACATAGTGGTTTAGAACAGTAGTTATATTCTGTGAGTACTGCTGCATGATTTAGAGCAACAAAGTACGCATAAAATCCAAAATTTACGTCATGCTGTAATGTCTGTGCACAACCATACAACGGAGCGTTTGTACAGGTCTCACAGCGCCCACTTAACATATCTGAAGAGATAATGCTGACGTGACTGCCAAGAGATTTTCGTTAGGAAGGTTTGAAAATCAATATGGCAGTGAACCGTATGACAACTTGATTCTGCCGATTTCCACTCGTCTCACCATAGATATATTGCATTCAGTCCAAGCTCATTCATTTTCATGGAGGAGCGCCCTCACACTGTGTGAACGTGCATCCAGCTCTGTATTTCTGAGCTTATTAGCCATAAGCCATCATTTGTCATATAAGTTTGCTTCATGAGTTGGGGAGCACAGCTCACGTTGTCATTGCTAAAACTGTTCCTGTTGGGGTTATAATTCAACAATCCAGTGTTTCATAGCTTTACTTACAGTGCTTAACCTGCTGTAAGCTCAACTACTGCAGCTATTTGAAATCTGATTGAGTGACTCTCTGACTGACTGACTGGCTGACCAACTTAACTGACTGACTGACTGACTGACTGACTGACTGACTAACTAACTAACTAACTAACTGACTAACTAACTAACTAACTAACTAACTAACTAACTAACTAACTAACTAACTAACTGCGTTGATAGAGTCCTTCAAAAAGGTAACGGATCATTAACTAGTCGAGGAATTCCCCGTGTTTAATATAACCAGAATGTTTATTAACCATCTTCACATGAACTCACCACTCTTTCGTATCACAGGCAGATTAATCAAGTTCATTTTATTTAAGGTCAGTTGTATCGTACTGTCCCTCATACACATTGGTTTTCCATGCGGTTTCATTTTTTCAGGGTTCCCTCCAAAACCCCATGTTTTAACCTGACAGGGGACCTCCCAGCCAGAAGTTTTCAAAGATATTTATATTAACAATACAGTTGTTGAATTGGGAGAAATTTCTCAAAAGGAATTTGGTTGTAACCAGAAGTAGAAGTACAGCAAACCAAAAAATAAATACGCTTGAAATTGACAAGACGGGCAGCACACTGGGGCAGCATGTGTTCACGGAATTGACAGTCAAAATTATAGGATCTGGAAATTTACTGTCGTGTGATCTTTTCTGTCACGGATGTGATTAACATGTAACATGCGAATTAAGCCGAGGGTTAGGAAACCCACTTTGTGTTTCGCACTGGTTATGTCCCATTTAGAGGCACAGAATGCAGTCATTTTAGTACAACGAAATGTTGTAAGAAAATTACATACATTCGAATTTGAGGAAAATAAATATTAGTATTCAAACGATGACGCTAGTAAAAACATTGACTAACGTGTGACAAGGAAAGGTTAATAAAGTACAGTCGAACTCGGTTATAACGTCATGCAGGGGCCTGAATATTTTGTGTCGTTATAAACGAGTGTTGTTATAACGGAGGAGTATAATGATATTGTTAACAGTGAGAAATTAAGTGGTACCACAGAATATCTGACGCTATAGAGGAGGTGTCGCATCAACCGATGTCGTTATAACCGGGTTGTACTGTATTCTGTTCTTCTCCTTTCCAGTCCTTGAGATACGATTGTTATTCACTTAGGGAAATCACTGGGCGACGCTACAGCCTTCTGACGTGTGGCGCTGTGTGGCGTGATAGATACGTACCAGCGTTTCGTAGAAACGTTATGCCATCAGCGTGGATAAATATGGATCTTGTGAACAGCGGATATTGAATGTTCTGCATGCGCTTTGCATTGACAGTCACCTGCCATCAAATCAGCTGAGCGCGGTGACATCCCTTTAATCTCCAGTGCCAACGAGCCACATAAATTAACTTCAATGGAAACTCGTTTAATTGTACGGTTTTTGCTGCACGTCTATCAATTATGTAGAGGATGTATTTCACTTTCTCTGATTTTGCATCATAGTGTGGTATTACGCATATTTCTTACAATTACCGTCACAAGTACAAACTCATAGGTTTATGTTACTGTCCAAGCCCGTCATGTTTCAGTTCACTACCAAGGGAGCTTGATACAAAGTTACGTAAGCTATTTCGTGTTTAAATCATGGTAAGCGTTTATTGTGGTTGTAATAACATCGGGTGTCGGGGGGGGGGTGATAAGAACATTGCTTGTGGAATGTTCTACAAAATACACATAAGGGCCCTTATTGAAAACGTCAGAACCATTGATATTAAAAACACAAAATATGGTATGGGTCTGCGTAGCTTATGTGTGTTTAAAATAATTTCTTTTGTTCACATTACGTATATAAAACATAAAATTTTATCGTGAAAGTGGAAGATATTTTTAGTGATGATAAGTTCTAATTCATTATGTGGCCACTGGATTGCATGTACTCATACCTTCCGAGTCTAACGTGACGTGCGTTTGGTTTGTTGTCTTAGGCTAAGGCGAGATTTATTCGTTGGCACCCACCGAAGAGATTCATGTACGTTTTTGGGTGCCTTCGCAAAATCGCGAGAATGGACTATTAGCGTCGTCATGTCTGTCTGTCTGTCTGTCTGTCTGTCTGTCTGTCTGTCTGCCTGCCTGCCTGCCTGCCTGCCTGCCTGCCTGCCCGCCCGCCCGCCCGCCCGCCCACCCGCCCACCCACCCGCCCACCCACCCATCCAGCCGTCCGTCCACATGAAACAACCCGGCTCCCACTGGATGTGTTTTCATGAAATTTTATATTTGTGTATTATTCGAAAATCTGTCGAGAAAATTCAACTTTTATTAAAATCTGACAAGAATAACGGGTACATTACATGAATACCTATGCACATTTGTAATACATCACTTAATTCTCAGTAGAATGAGAAATGTTCGATGCAAAGGTTGTGGAGAAAATCGAAACACACGTTTTGTGTTCAATAACTTTTTCCGAAAGTCGTGCGTGCCATTTATGACGTAATGTGGAAAAATAGGGTACAGCCAGACAGGGCTCCGATGGCACTATAATACGGCCCACGCGCTTTGCGTGCCGGGTAACTAAGGCTACAAACACACACTCAGAATATGTTAATACTTATTGTTTTTTCACGGCAACAGTGGTTACGCGAATGCGCCTCAAACTTACGGTTATGTGTACATTGTCTGTTTTGTATAATGTTGAGTTGTTCAACTGTAGTCTGAAATTATCAGCAATGTAACTCAGCAAAATGAGTCGAAAGATGTCGATGATTGTTTTGCAGCCCAGTTGTTCTGTTACTTTGCAATCTGTGTATTCCTGTTTATTGTGGTGTTTGACGCACATTTACAGGAAGCATTTTCAGGCTGTTCCTAATGAAACTAGCTCGTCAGGGAAAGGAGTTGTCCCCCCTTCCTCAAAACTTCAGAAGAAGAAAATGGATTATATTGGCAACCATTGCTCTGAAAGTTCTATCTGCCGATATTTTATGTTTGTTTAAACACTCATCTGTCTTTTGGAAGTTCAGGTTAGATTTCGATCCGGAGGCCAGGTAGTTTAACCGACATGTATTGTGTGTTCTGCAAGACATTTCATGTAATTCCTAGTGCATTACGTTAAATTACACCGTGTATTACCTCTTCTAGATCCTTTCTAACTCAGCTCACACTTACCAGCTTATCCAGTTCTTCAGAGCAGTAAAGAAGAAACCGTGTTTTTAAATAAACTAAGGTAGCCATTTTTTTATTTTTACGTTGTATTCACCGTGCATTTTTTATACAGTAACAATAATCATCAACCAATGCACTAGTATATCATTTTTATTTAACACTCACTATCCCGACATGTTTCGACGCTTGTCCGCATCATCTGCAGGGGATTGTCACTTTCTTATCACAAGACACTCGTCATATTTAAAAACTGACTAAAATTAATGTCAAGTTGAATGTTGACAGAACTGGTTTCAGTATGAAAATGATAAGATGATAAAATCTTTGAAGGTTAAAAACTATTTACACCACACAATGCACATTGTTACTAAACTAAGATAACATTCAGCTAAACGTGAAGGTGATAGACTTGCTTAAAAACGTGTTCCAGTGGTGGGCTTATGTGAACACGGCAGTTAACGTGGCATGATACGAGAGGGAAGCAGTCTGTTGGCCAGTTGAGCGAGTGTCTTCTTCATAACGTTGGTTTATTGATCTCGTGGCAAATATATGCGGCAAGACATGAGGCACTGCTAATGACCTTTGGTAAATTAATGCAGATGCTTGCAGCTTTAGGGAGAAAAATTGGGCATGTTTAAACCTGTTGTTCTCAGGACGTGGCTGACCACTGTTATCCGCTAGGTTTGAACCTGCAATTGCAGTCGGAGAAACTAATATCCGGTTTGTACGTGACTTTAATTATGTTGCGGATGTGTTTGTTTAAAAGCTTCATTCAATTATTGTCCTGAAGTATTCATTAGAAGCCATTACATTTACCGAACCATAACACTGAGCGTTTGTTTTATTACAATGTTTCGGTATATAATGAAGAGTGCTCATGTTAATTGGAAAGCGAAAATTAGTGAGAGTCTCATTGTTAAATTAAATAGTTAAATTTTTTATTCGTTCTAATATATGACTGAAAGCGCTCATTAGCTTGCAGATTTTTCGGGAAAGAATAGCAAGCCCCAGTAAGTTTACTGGAATATGATATTAAGTTGTTAATGTTTCGGGGACTGTAACTAACGAATTCCACGCAACAGACATACTGTTGGAAGAGTAATAGGTATTAACGTAATCGAGAAATGTCCTGCATTTTATGGAACACAGATATTCATTGCCGTTATCACAACAGCATGTGATTGGTCCATATTCAAATCTTGATAAATGCAGTATTCATCCTTCTATCCTGTCTCTTTATAACTAGTTGTCTTTTTATGTTCCAGTTTACATCTAAGTCTTCGAAGTCGTCACTTTATGGTGTTCCTTCTGAAACGTTATAGGACTTCCTCTTCCATGCAGGTTAATCTTCCTTCCTTATTTCGGAGGCCATACTTATTGAGTTTTTAATCCTGTTTACAGTAAACAGTGTTTGTAACAGTCGTGGTGCAGTCTCTGTCCACACATACGGCTGCTGTTTGTGACCATAACAGTTTCAGTAATCTTACTGATCTTACTAATCTTAACCGTGTTTTGTGGGTTTACATAATGTAGTTATTTCTTCCTTATTATGTTTTAAAGATCAATTGTGAAACTGAGGACGCCCTGAAAAATGTAGTTCTATATTATAAATATAATTCAATTGTTTGGACAGATATTGATTTAATTTTTTACTCTTCAAATAGAAATTAGGTTGGATTTCTTGACCGAAAAAAGTAATTTGTATATATTTTCAAAATGAGACTGCTCTGTGTGGCTTATTTTCAGATATTATCAAAATAATTTTATCTTCACTCGGGGTAAACTACGTGATACTTTTTGTTACCAGAGCATTCCTTTAGGTGAAGTGAACAGTGAAATGACGGTAACTCGCTCAATCGGAGTTACTGGATTAACTGAAATGTCGGTCAGGTGGACGGCTTTGAAATAAAAGTTGCAAACCAATTATTTATTGTTATAAAATTTTAAGCATATGCGTAAGATACGGGTGCGCAGAAGTGCTGGGTAGTGAATAAAGCAGTTGTTAATGCGGGTTTTATTTTTCTTTTGTGTTGGTAACCGCATATGGTTATTTACACATTAATTGTTTTTTATTGTGGTAGAGGGAGCTATACGTTATGAATACAGGTCTGTTGAAACAGCCACGTTTCTCTATATAAACCCTTTACAGGCGTGCTTTTTGATTAGAGTAGGTTCTTCCCTTATCAAATGGAATTGAAACAGCATCAAGCCCTGTCTACAATATCAATAGTACTAATGAGTTTATATTACGTGCCCAACGTTAAAGTACAGTTTGCTTAAAACGTTTTTCGAATAGCTTCGTTTTATGTAGTACATACGGACGATATGAAGTTCATGTGACGTGTTACTCAATAATTTTTGCAGACGCATATTAATTATGAGGAAACTTATCAGTTTCCTATTTAAGTGGTAGGTGTAACGAAAAACAGCAAACGTGTTCTTATACTTTAAAGTCAGTTGTTCCTGTGCACGAATTGAAGGTGTATGGACGGGTGGTGGTACAGTTCCACTCATTCCTAAAGTTTGCATTAGGTATGAGTGCTTAGATAAACACCGTAGCCGCTTTAACGCCGAGGAGATGGCCCATTATACCTACCGAATATCAGGCTACAATTTTGGGCGGAAGAGAGAAATTTACAATTGAATCACGAGTCGTCCTACGTTTAGTACTTAGCGTAGTTACTACACCGTCTGCGGCATCCCGTCTCCTCTCCCAAATTTAATACATAGTGCGTATGTCTAATTATTCTGCTGTCTTTTACGCTAAAATGTGTTGAAATTCGATCAGTTATACAACAATAAATTAAAAATTTGTTAACACTTACTATCATGCCTTGCTGTAAATTGCAAAGAAAATGATAACATAGAAGATTTTACAGGGCTGTTCGGTCAAATAGTTGAGCCAAGTGCCGAAATTGCGACCGCCGTTTTCTGTAAACAAACCTGTAGGACCGTTGTCAAGGCGTCCAATTCAGCCTGGCCATTAGGCGTCAGCTATTGTCGCAGTTGAATATAATAGCATCCATTTGCTAATCCTGCACCAATTCTCTGTTATATTGTCGTCTGCATATCTGCTGTGTGCATTGTAGCACTAAATAATTGTGGACATTTATAAGCTCCTTTCCTTCATAATGGTCAGTGGACTGTCTTTGGGTGTGTTATATTTCCTCATTTTGTTATCATGAGACGCCTGAATGTGCTGATTTTATTGTCGGAAAAAAAGGAAGAAATGTTTAATTTATTCATAATTGCACTGAAAATAAATCACAGTTGTTCGTAAAAACTTCACTCTTGAATTAGATATTCTGTAATAATTTCATTTCGTAAGGCTGGATTGTAGAATATGTAAGATAAAACTTTTTGCAGGGGCAATTGCAATTCTAATTACTGTTACCAGCCCTACAAATAGTTCTGGTCTAATATTTGGTACGATTTGTCACTGCATTGGAAATTTGTGTCGGCGTTTTAATGTTTTCAGTTAGCTTTTTCTGACTTTCTGGTAATTATCAGATTATAATTAAAATAGCAACTCCGCAAATCGAGCATTCGTGTAAGCCTCGTACGCATCCTCGTATTGGATAAATAAAATCGACGGCTTATTTAATCTCTTCAGCTTTGTTGTGGGTTTACTCAACCCCGAAATGAAAATGAACGGATCATGTGCTATAACATGTAATAAATTAACGAGTATCGTAAATCTGATTGTGTGTGACTGACCAAATTTCTTTAAACATCTGAATATGTTTAATATCTAAGCACAGTATTGCCGTTCTTGGAACAGTTAACGACCGCTCAGCTGTGCATGAAACCCCGCGCCATTTATGGAAGTTGTCCGCAACAGTTTGCCTTATAACCCTGTTCTGTGCCGGACAATTCCCATTCACGCGTTTACACACTATATCTTTAAGACCCGTTTTAATATTATTACCTCATCTATACCAGAAGCTGGGATTGTGTATTCCATGTAGTCACTAGGCTATAGGCTGGACAACCGAGGAAATGTGCAATTTCCCTTAACGGTAAGAAATATTCTCGTCACTGAAACGTCTTGACCTTTCTACAGGTCACCCAGCCTCCCATTCGGTAGGGAACTGGGACTTTTCCCGGGGTTAAAGAGGCTTTGACGTGAGGCTAACAGCTGTTCCTCGTCTAGCGCCTAGGTTAAAAGTGAGTGAAGCTATACGTCTTGATTCCCCCACGTACCTTTATGGATTGCAAAGGGACCAACTTACTTTTACCTTCTTCGCATATACGTCGGGGTTTTCCAAGCACTTTCTTTCCTTTAGGTTTTCGACCACATTTGGGGCCCATTTATGAAGAATGTCTAGGCCCTTTTACTTTGTTTGCGTATGGCTCCCCTGAATATTTTTAGTTTGTGTAAATTAGTAAATATGCAAGAAGACCGTTTTCTTGAAGATCATTCCAAAACCTCATCACATTTAACCATCGTCTTTTACGACTTGCGAATTCTTGAGGTAGAGTAATATAAGCCCCCGTTGTACTTTACTAACATTTTTTACTTTACTAACATTTTATACTTTACCAACATTTTGTACTTTACCAACATGTCTTCCACGAATGCAGGATTATACTTCGAAGAAAGGCAAGGCGAAGTTCTTTCACCCCCCCCCCACTACCGTTGCTTTTTTATACATAAATATCTACTTCACTTGATAGGCAGCCGTTCGGTAAGGAGCTAAGAACACGCCGTAGTGCTTTCTTGAAAGTAACTTATTAAGACGGATTACGAGACCACCCGAACAACACTTGAATCAAAAGCACTGAAATTCTGTAGCTCTTTTGATGGCGACTGACATTTGGCGTTTGAGCAAGAAAGCTGCACGGAAATATTTAAATACCTATGATGATAGGTTTGCGCGCCTTTGATGCTACAGACAAGCCTTGTTTTATACTGATAAAATTAAAGAGAGTTCTTTATACGTTTATCCGTGTAATCGCATTGTTATTGAGGTTAGGTGTTTTTTAAAACTTTTTTTTTGTGTAGGCGTAAGACGTTAAACATGCATATAAAAAGTTTTCTTGGTGGAATTTATGCTCCAGGTTCGATAATCGTTTTTCTGATCGCAGCTTCTCATTTAAATTCGATCGGTCTTTGTGCTAGACAGTTCTGTAATCTTTGTTTTATTCGTACGTAGGTGTAACATTTATGTAAAATCGCACTGTAATTGACAGACTTAATGCATGACTTGTACCTGTCTCTTATTCAGGCGTAGAATTATAAATTATGTGAGAGGAAACATCAAAAGCGCATTATTTAGCTAGAATCTCAGACATGAATGCTTCCTCATTTGGTTTTGCTGTTCATTAGTTAGCATACTTGTCAGCGAGGAAGCCAGAGAAAAGCTTTGAATCAGAGTAATCTGACCGCTCAGACTTCACCGTATAAATATTTGAAGCACCTCTGAGTAAGTACAGTTTTAAATTATTTTATGCGATGAAAGTCAAGTTCTAGCAAAAACAGAGTTCATTGTATGAAAGGGCACGTCACTCTTAGTTTAAATTTGTTTAGCGTGTGGCTCTTTTCTTTGTTGCTTGAGTGAAAACTACCCTTATTTCCTGGAAACTTCCAGAAATGAATTTTTTTAACATGATAGGAATTGCGATATCTGAAAGTGCCACGTAGTCATGAAACTAAAACGGCAACGTTCGTTTACTGTTGGAGCACTGGGCAGGTTATCAGATTAACAAATACAAATTATATTTTTCCTAAAAATAATTAACAGAATAGACAGGAAGCATATTTTAAAATTATGTCGTTTTTTCACCTTCATGAAAATGGACTAATTTTAAAAACACAGAAACGCATGGAACTAGTTCTGTCTGCTCAGTTTCGTGGCTGCGAAATCCTGTTGTGCGGTGAGGTAATTTAATGAGGGACACAGTGATGAGAAGATTATACGAATCTGCGAGCAATAAAATAAGAGCAGCATAGAAGTATATATATATATATACAATATACAATATACTGTATACATGTGTATACATCATATATAAGGAAAATTTTCGTAATTTAAGTTTTGGAATATTACTGAGAATATTGATTCCAAGCAGACTGGAAGACTGGAGGATGTCCTCATTGAAATCAATAGAAAGTCGAAAATATTCAGCATGATTTGTTACAGAATTTGTATGTTTGTTCTCTAACCAACGTGATGTAATCTATCAGGTAAAATGTATAAGAGGAACAAGTATACACGCAGAACAGAGACACTGTACTCCACTCTGAGGGCATACTACTATATATATATATACACATATACATATACATACATGTATATATTCTACGTACACCACTTCCCACCTTACTTGTGACTCCTTGATAATGGTTCTGTAAGAACGGGAACATTCTGTACTTAAGATATAACATGGACTGTTAAGTAGATTTTGCCTGATGCGGTGTATTATTTTGATTAAATAATAACTGTTTGAAAAATAAAAACCCTCTACACCTATTGTGAACAAGTAGGTAGAAAAGGGAAGGCCTACGAAACGAATAAATATTTGAGATATATACACGAAATCTGAAACATTGTAAGATGGTTGTAGACTGTTAACTTTGAGTGAGTCGTTCCTTGTTAAAAGTTAAGTGAATGTGACTCGTAATTATTAGGCTAAATTATAAAGGTCCGATGTAATAATGTTAAACTCATGAATTTTTGGGCAATAATATTTTTTGCTGCTTCGTAACATCTTATAAACACCGTCTGAATAACGAAACAATACTTCGGTGAGAGTGTATCATAATGTTTCTTGCATGTCGCGTCAATAAAGCTATTTTGTGCTCAGAAAGTAATGATGTGGATAATTTCAGTGAACAAGTTCTTAGTATTCCTCACCAGCAGGCTGATACCAAAATATTCTCTCCGTAGACTGCGATAATGAAGATAGACATTTCTCACTGGAGTTTGAAACAGTGCCTCACTGGCATATATTAATGTTTATTTTCCAATAATACCGAAATGGCTGGTGACATTAAAAGCCGATATATACTCCAGTCGACCTGTAATTTTCCAGTTCAAGCAGAAGTGTATGTATATTGGCGTCGTATTAACGCAGGCCTGCGCCTCGAGGAATGTCCTCTTCGGTAGCTTTTTGGTCTGAGATTTGAGCTATTGGACACGATTTTACTGTAATGATCTATATGGTACCGTCTGTCTTTTGTTTTAAAAAGAAGCTTAGAGGTCTTTTAAACTGTTCCGTTTTCCTTGATGAATACTAACTGCCCTTGACATATCCACGTCCAAACTGTGTCATTACTTCCACACCAGAAACAAAATAGTGAAATAAACATTTTCTCGACCGTTCGTGACCTACTGCTAATTCTACTCAGCACGGCATAACGGATTTTTACACGTTGACTCTCTACAGTGGCAATCCGAAATAACGTAATTTGTATCAGCTTTCGTGAGTCTGATCGCAAAACTTTTCCCGACATCGGGGCGAAGTAAGCTGCCGTAAGTGGTAGTATACCTCTGTAGGCGCTTCCGTTCAGACATCAATTCCAAGCGACAGAAAAGGCTTAGAAATTATATAGGGTGTAGCGGGAGAAATATTCCATACCTCAGGAAAACTTCCCTTAGGTTAATATTCGTCGATATCCGAAGTGAACTGTTATGGAGATGAATACACGACAAGAATGTGATCTTGCGGTTGGACGTGCTTTATCTGTTTAACATGATATGTTATCCGTACGCTGTTCAGGCGCCACCTTGAACCGAGAGTCATTCAAAACCATTCGGGGGGTAGTAAAGTACTGAGATGCCCAGGACGATCTTTATGAAACTAGTACGAGTGTGTAGTGAAGTAGTCAAAATTCGTATAGATATAAGTATATTTGTTAAAATCACAGAAACCACCAGTTTCTTCTCGTTTTAAGCCTGTTACGTATTTTGTGTAATCACAAAATGCGTAGCAACTCTCATTCTTTGAAAGCTACCCCCTCCCCCCCATTATCTCCGTAACCGTTGAACTTCGTGTGTAGGTATATCTGGTTTTATGGGTGTACTTTAGCCTAAGGAACATTCTCAGGATGTATGGCAGATTCCTCCTGGTACACCCTGTATATATGCGCGCGCGTGCGCGCGCGCGCGCGCGCACACACACACACACACACACACACACACAAAACCCGTCCAAGTATATGACTTGAGCTAACATATTCATAAAGCGATCGTAGCATTTTTAACGTGACCGAGTTTGGGCCACAGGGCTGAAGTTCAAAGCCAGAAGTGTATTTTAAGTGGTCACTTGAAACCTACACTAAATTGAACCTATCGTTACAAGACCGTGCGCAACTTTGTTTTTATTGTGATGATGAAAGTAGAGATTATAATCATGCATAACTCAATTATGAGCATTATAAGTAAAGAAAACAGCGTCTTGTAATAACTGTCATCATCATCGTCGATATCATAATCATCATCATCTTTTTAATGTTCTCGTTTTATGTCTTCTTGATGTATATTTTATATAGGTGAGTTTTGTCACTTAAGATATGTTCCTGTTATCATCATCATCATCATCATCATCCTAATGACAATTGTCATCCTTTTCCTTGTTAAGTGAAGTGATTTGTTCTTACTTTTTTCTTCGTGTTTTTTCTTGCTGGTTGTTAGGTATTTTCTTTTATGTATTTGAGCTGTGCAATCGTCTTATCTGTTGTGCCAGAATATTAATGATCAAGTATTATTATTATTATTATTATTAGTGGCAGTAGTAGTAGTAGTAGTAGTAGTAGTAGTAGTGGCAGCAGTCGTAATATTAGTACCAATAGTAAATAGTATTAGTAGAATGCTGAATACACACGTATTCATTAGACGAACTGATACCTTTACATCTGAACGAGGCAATATATGACACTGCTGATTTCCGTAACAGTAATAGGCCCAGCGGTAACTACGTGCACCTCTTGGTGTAACATTAAGAAACCGTGGGTCTTGTCAGCACAGTGTAGGATATTTACATGTATCTCACAATAAAATCGACTGTTTCCCTAAAGAGTATTAACTGATTTGCCTTTTATAACGGACGCAGACTGTTTTCTGTGGCCACGAATTGAATCCTCGTAAAATGCACTGTTCGTCAAATGGTTCCTTTTTATATTGTATCGACTAATGACAGATATTACCAACTGGATAATATGACCGTTGGCGACAGTAGCAAAGACCGTGATATTGCCAGAGATGTGAACATGTTTCTTGCATAATGTGTTACGGTGCTGCGTAATATCACAGAAATTGTACAACTTAAGGGTCTGATAAGACATGAATAGAGTTTTGGCGTAATTATTCGGGATGGAAGTAATTTTAATTATGAAGAAAATTTCGCGTCCTATCCAGCAAATTACTTTGTTCCTTCTCGAATCAAAATCTACTGCTGTTGGGTTACGTCCGTCCTTCAATTAGTACCAATATTTACGAGTATAATGCACCAAGTAGGGCACAGAAAAATCGGATTATACAGCCGCTTTTTTGCCCATACTGCAGTTACAATTATACGCTCAGTTTCACAGAATATGTAGGATATTCACTGAAATGAAAATAAGTGATTTAGTTGTACATTTTTAAGATCCTGCAGGAAAGATGTGCTTAATTTTCCCATTATGTGTTCTGTTCCAGGTAATACATCCTTTTGATTCTATATCCTGGGGTTACGTATTCCAAGGAAGAACGGAAATGTGGTGAGTCCCTTAAGTATGTAACATCTAGAGGCGTAAGCCTGTGTAAATCTTCATCGGCCTTATTACGTAAGAATTCTCTCATATACTGTATTATTCCGTGGAATACGTTGCATGCTATCCTGCACGGGTTCCGACAGCTTTCCGTTAGCCTCCTCTGTTAAATACAGTCATTTATGTCTGAACTGGATACTTTGATACCGCTGAGGGTCTTTGGCCCTGACACTTCAGTTTCTGCGTTCCTCCTTGTTGCCGTCGTATCATATATCAACTACCGTCTGTTGTGTTTCTGTCACTCTATATTAGCAGCAGCATTGATTTTCCTATCGGAGTTAATGTCTAAAGGTTTGTTACTCAGATGCAGTAGTAAAGTAGCGCTCACATTGGACACTTTCTGTCTTCTCGTGTGGTTAAAATACACGGAGTTTCGGAGTTGGCTGTGCTTCCGTTGTCAGTGAAATTATCCCCGGCGGGGAAAGAGATTAGCTGAATTTAATGGACTTAGAATCTCCCGGAAGATGCGCATTGAGATAGAGGCGTACACGACTGTGCTTAATGTCGCTAATATCGTGGCATTTCTAACTTTCTAGCTCGCACTTAGAACGAGGCAATGTGCTGTTTTTGTTTCCCATGATCTAGCTTTCCTGTGAGTGTTCATTGCGATTGGTTGTAGAATTGTGTAACTCTGAAATCACGTGGCCATAAATGCCCGCTTAAATTACACGATTGCATTTCACATTTCCGTATAACAGATGTCTGTGTTTTGTATCTGTTATTTATTATTACACCGTGTTTCCTTTAATGATCACACGCAAAACACATTCATTTTGTTTACGGTTTAATGAACATACATGTTTAATTCCGTTCCTTCTGCGTCTGGCGTCCAATCGCTGGCGATGTTTTCGTCAGTCCTCATGCGCGAAACTCTTAACAATATCGGCAAGCTCGATGCATGCTCTCCTTTGATTGACAAAACCAGGATTCCATCGAAATAGAGGATATATGCATGTTACGAACAGTGACGTGTATTGGTGCTTTGAAAGTTTGTTTGAAGCCGATAGACTTCAGTATTCATTCATTGTGTTGTCACCACAGTAAGCTCCTTGTCCGTCATTCTTTGGAGATGTCTGCCATTCTATGATTCAACACGCGGATTTGATATTCATGTATAATGTTACAACGTGCGCGCACTGATGAGTGACAGATTCATTCAATTGCTGTTGTGTGTTTCTGATGCACCTTCACAATGGGATTTTGAGATCTGTCGCACTGAATCACATGTATGAAAGGCATCCGCTTTGATCACGCGTGTTGGTGCTGTGATAGTGATCAATGTCATTCCAGGTTCAAGTGTCATAACTTCAAAACATGCGTGGCAGACTGAAGAAAAGTTAATGTGATTTGATAAGAAACATAAATTATGGATCACCACTAGTATTTCTTATCCTCCCGAAACACGGTCTCCGTGATGCTCAATATGATTACTGCGAATCATTATTACTTGACCGTTACTTATTTTTATGTAGTTAAGACAGACGCGTGAGGGAAGCTTAATTAGCTGTCGCGGGAGAACATTATGTCTGGACTAATCGCCTGTTTACGGTTTTTACGTTAAAGTTCAGCAGTTTTAATTCGCGTATGTCAGAGCGAGGAATGTGGGACTTTCTCTTGAAATATCTTTTTATAAGACAGTAATATGACCAAGAATTGCGAATAGTAAATATAAATCCTATTGATTATTAGAGGATTCTTACAAATTTAAGTGCCTGAAAAAATCCGTTGGCCTTCTAGTGTTTATACATGTATATAATGATGTGCATTCAGTAAAAATATGCTGTGTGTGTGCAGCCCGACAGTGTGTATATGTGTTCGGTTTGACATTAAGAGTTTACAGTACGTGCAACATACGTGCTGTTTATTTTGTGTCGTATTTTGTACTATAAAGATATCAGGCGAGTGATATTCCTTAGGCCTAGTCGTCGTTAAATGCGTTTTGCAAGAAGCGAATTGGACATCCACGGTCAGAATTAGACAGAACATGTGAAGACGGGACACGCACAGTTTGTTCAGAAGAAAGCTATGCTATGAACAACGGATAAAGAAATGTAAGGCTGTCTAAATTGAGACGAAAGGATAAGAAACCGTTAATTGCCAGATGGTATAGTCGCAAGCTGAAGTGAGTTGTGCTGCCAGGTACCAGAATCATCAAAGGTTTGCTGTTCTAAAAAAACATGTTAGATTTAGGAAAAGATAACAAAATGCTAATTGGTGATTTCCACCTTCTTGGATGTGATGGCCTGTGTAATCTGATACAAATTACTGACATGCCGAATGGCCGCACTACATCCATCTTCAGTGAGGAAGGAACAGATGCTGAATGCTTCTCCGAACGGTCGTGAATTTCTGATAGACTGGACAGTATCACGTCCAAAGACTAGTCTTCATGGTGGCCTCCGTTCAATATTTGATCTCGCAAGTATGAATCACAGTTTTAATTGAACTTAAAATTATAATGTTGAAGAAATTTGCAATATATGCAAATGTAATAAGAGTATTCATTTCCATTTTTTAAGCCATTTGAAAAGTAATTCTTTTTACATCTAACCAAACTGTACTCTGCAATTACGCTCACTCCTTTATTAAAGCTTGCATGAATTTTTTTTCCAATGGCGCAACAGCCCCTAGTGGGCCGGTGCCTCCCCATTATCGAGGCTCACGATCACACTCAGACACACCACACTCATCTGGAAGGAACGAACGTGATTGGTGAGTGCGAATTTACAGTTATTCTAAAACAAATTAAACATGAGATTGTTTCCGGTTTCCTAATGGAAATGTCCGATTACGGTACTGGCCATCTGGAAGGGACGCACGTGATTGCTGAGTGCGCATTTACAGTTATTCTAAATCAGACGCTCACTCCTTTTCCAGAATTTCGACCGAAATGAAAGGCGAAGTCTGTTACTGCGGTTAAAACTATTACAAGTTTTTCGCCGCAAGCCAGACGTGCCCGTGTACATTTGCTCCTCCGATTAACTCGTGAATTTTCGCATTTTAGTCAAGTTGTGCCGTGGAGATTACAAAACTGCCGGTTTCACACGTAGGTGTTTTCTGGCTGGATTGAAATTGTTCATGTGTGAAGTTTATTCTCCGTAGCACTATAGACACAGTTACAGGCATACGACTTATGTGGTGCTAGTACTGCCAAGAGATGTGACGTAGCTATAAGTCGCGTAGCTCGATTTTCTTTACTCCTCTGATATCAACGATTTAGATTTTAATTGGCATATGAGTAAATGGGTTTCTTTTTAATGACATTCCTTTCGTTGATTCTAAACCCTCGTCTCGTGTTCTGTATGTTGTTATTATTGTCTTTTTGTCTCTTGTAGAGTGTTTGTGTTGTCAGGTAGAGGTCTCTGCGACGGGCCGATCCGTTGTCCAGAGCAGTGCTACTGAGTGTGATGTGTGTTTGAGTGTGATCAAGCGAAAATAAAAAAAAACCCTCTACGCCTACTGTGAACAAGTAGGCAGAAGAGGGAAGGACTACGAAACGAAACGATTATTTTCTTTAAATTCCGTTTGGACTTAACATTGACATTAACATCAGCAAATCACGTAAGAATGGGTTATTGCGAACGTCCTGCAATTTGAAGTCATTGTTCTGTCTTACTTTGGTTTTGACCTTTCTCAGTTTCTCACTTCAAATTCTGGATTTGTACCTTTTATAGGCCGGGACGGCTTCCTTGCAGGCCCCTTTCAGTACATCACTTAACAGTCACCTTATTATTCTATCTTATGTTGTCGTCGATCCTATCCGTGTCTTTAAATTACCGACAAAGTCAGCTGTTAACGTCTGATACCAACTTCGGTGACACCGAAGCTAAATTAATTTAACGTGCAATAGGTAAGGCATTCATCCACACACACACACACACACACACACACACACACACACACACACATGCATATATATATATATATACACACATATCTACTCCGTGATTCGACCCCCCGTATGTGAGAACAGCGACACAATGTGTAATCGTTTCTCGGCATAGCAGCAAAAACGATCTTAATCTCTGAATGGTGATTGTAGACGAGAAGATCCTGAAGAAGTACGCAGTTTTATTGTTCGACTAAAAGGATGCTTCTTTACCTCGGCCCCAGTTTATTCTGCTTAAGACAGTCAATAACCGCAGAATATGTGTAGTTATAAATTTAGTACAAATTCATACCAGCCAATGCACTGTTATTATTCAATATTTTCGTACGTTGCAATACTTTGTTCCAGCATGTTTCGATCCCTATTGGGATCATCCTCAGTGATACGTTTAAAAGCTAAAATTACACAATCAGAATTACAATATTTTGTTATAAAATGTGTTTAAAACAGTTAGTTGATATGCAGTTCGCTTATAGATCTTTGCTTTTACTGTGCTTTAGGAGTCAGATGTTTTTGTGTGGACGGTACTTAATGTGTAGTCGTTATCACTTCGCTACCGGTGAAATCCAACAGCCCTGTCAGTTTAGTAGGCGAATTAATTCATTAATTAATTAATGAGAAGTAAATAGTATTCGGAATACACGTGCATCAAATAGCTGCTTTTGATGTAACCAAATAAATGCATGTTCTGACTCACTGCGGACGCAACAACCCCGCGTCTACAATCTGTGTTCTTTCGCGCACAGGCCTGTGTTCCTCATATCCGACTGTGCTCTTTCTCCCTCCTTCCATGTAGCCTACACGCTACACGCATAATGGATTTTCGAATCACATTTTATCCACACCATTTCTTCCTTTCTGCTTGTTAGCCGAAAGCCTATACTTACATGTGACAGCGTGCTGCAAGAAATTTCATAACAAAAGTGGAGAGACTGGTTTAGAGGCAAACTTTGTCACTGTATATATGACACAAACAAAATTAAGTGTAACATTTCGGATTTGGGACAGCTCAGACATCGAATGGAAAGATAAGTAACACTTAATCCACATTCTGAACGCGTTGCAGTTTCCAAACTACGCTGAGATTTTGATTATAGTTTCTTGGAGGTACATTTGCAATTAATGTACATACAGTACATGACAGTAAAGCTTTGTGCGTTCCAGACCTTTATACCGTAGTGATGTGTGGGGGCAACAGCACAGTCCGGACAGTCTGACGCGCGAAAACAATTCAATGCACCTACTGGAAAGAGGCGCGGCGAAACACAGATATTGTTAGCTACTGTTAGTTAGTTCAGTTGGTTGGGTGGTTGGTTGGTTTGTTGGTTAGTTGGTTACGTAGTTGGTTTGTTAATTGGTTAGTTGGTTGGTTCGTTGGTTGGTTGGTTGGCTGGTTGGTAAGTTAGTTAGTTGGTTATTTGTTTGGTTAGTTCGTTCGTTCGTTGGTTAGTTAGTTGGTTCGTTGGTTGGTTGGTTGGTTGGTTGGTTGGTTGGTTGGTTGGTTGTTGGTTGGTTGGTTAGTTGGTTAGTTGGTTAGTTAGTTGGTTAATTGGTTGGTTGGTCGGTCGGTCGGTCGGTCGGTTGGTTAATTGGTTAGTTAGTTAGTTATGTGGTTAGTTGGTTGGTTGGTTGGTTGGTTAGTTAGTCAGTCAGTCAGTCAGTCAGTCAGTAAGTTACAGTCCCCACTTAGAACAGTCTACATGTAAAGCATTTAAAGTTCTCGGTGATTTCTTGTTCTATTGTAATATAGACCAGACTGTCCACATAATGGGGATCGTAGAGGTTCCGATATAGTTGCAAGCAGTGGAGCAGCTAAGGCCTCTGCAGAGCGTGGGGGGCCCAGTTGGTCAGGGGGACCCCCAAATGTAGAGAACACATACAAAAATTTGTTGCGGGTCTTTCGGACAGGCTTCCTTTCTTCTGTTAGAAGGCAGTATTCCGGATCCCTGTTTTGTGAGATCTGGGAGTAACTGTGCTGGTAATTACAGGGAAGCCCACATTATCGAGTCGCATGTGGGGAGGGGACACCGAACGGTTATCTACGCCACTGGTTACTGATCCGCCTTATTCCGACGTCTGAGTACTCCGTACGCTGTGCCGAGTGTCATGTGGCTAGTGTGAGTTAGCCTTATTAGTTAAGGGAAGGCGGGTTGGTTTTATTCTGTGGGAAGTGTTTGGAAGTAGCGGTTAACACTTCAGGTTGAGGCAGGGGGTCTGTTATTTGTATCCCACATTCTCCTAAACTCCTTTCCGCTTTAATTCGTTGATTAAGCAGCTGTACCACCCAGTGCCCACAGACTCGACGGCAAACATGAATGAAACAATCTCCTCTGCTAGTAGACTTTTCGAGAGGAAATAAAAAGAACGCTTTAGAGGAACAAACCCGTAGTAATGAATTCAGAAATAAATATGTAAATACAACCAAAGTGTGGCCTACACGTTAACAAATTGTAGAAGCATAATCTGGTACATAATTGAAAGTGGGCCTAATTGTACGCCTTCGAAATGTCATTGCGTATGTACATAACATGAATATTAATGCATAATTAATGAGCTTATAAATGTTAGCTGATTTTGCAAAATGTCAAGCAGCGTCACTCTAGGAAGAATAATAAAACCAAAGATAGAACAGGTACTCTTCAGCAGTAGCACATTTTATTTGTATTCGGGAGCTGCATGGTTCGAACCTTGAATGTGACACCGCCGATTTTGACTAGATATTCTTGTATTCTTTTATTATCCGTGGGTGAATATCCGGGTACCACCTTAAGTAATGTCACGTTTGCTTCTTTCCACATTATCTTCACTTCGTTATACACCACCATTCAATCATGCCATGCCATAAAGTGCGATTTATTGCTGCCGCTTCTAAATAAGTTATTAATGCAACAACTGCAAGAGGGATTTATCAGTAAAAAAATTCAGTTCAAGGTTTTATGTATGTGTAGGCTTAGAAGGACGGGGCCAGTCATGAAAACATGAGGACTCTAAAAGTATAACGCATTAATCATTCAGTAATTGAATGTTTATTTACCTGCTGGCGTAACAACACAAATGCCGATTGTAAAGCCAACGCAAATAAAAAAATAAAATACATACATAACAGTACAAAATAAAAGGTGATGACACACGTTTCTGTTCAAATTTCATTTAATAATGTGCTCGCAAAACAGCGCAATGGCCAGTCACAAAACTAGCACAAAATAAATACAGCACAAATTACACGAATAAGTACGCACTCAACACAACAATCTATAAAAGGTTAAAGAATAGTAATAATCCCAAATAAATTACACTGCGGGTTGAAACCGCTCGATCTTCGTGTATATCCTGTATTTTCATGCAAAAAGCAGTAATACTCAATACGTGCCGTATAGTTTGAAAAATTTTAATAATGAACAAGAAGTGCTTGGTCAGTGACCCGTAATTTTTGTAAACCAGCTAAACCGCTGAGACTTCAAAATAAAAAAAATAATAATAATAATGCGACATACTGTGTTTCGGTGTAGAAATGTCTTCCACCCTCGGTTTGAAGTTTACATTTCTTTGGCAATCGATATAAAGCCTTTAAAAATATTTCTTCTCAAATTTATTATTATTTACTTAACAAACATAAACTTATTTTGTGTTACAGGATGTTTTGTAATTATTGAACAGAATTTTTGCGTGGTCATCTCCGATTCAGCCCATACCCCCCCCCCCCACCAAGTTTTCGGATGTATATATATATATATTTTTTTTAATATCCCCCCACTTTCAGTTATTCAAGCCGCACCCTATTGTAAATTCCAACCTCTTTTCGGTCTACATGTGTACGATGTAACATACCAAAAAGACCGGTAGAAATATGTGAATCAAGAATTTACTTATTTCAATTCGTTGAATTTTCAAATGTTACATAGAGGCGTGATTAATTTTCAGTATAGGCAATTAAAATTCAATTAATAATAATATGAAACCAACGAGTGAGTGAGTAATGTCGGCAAAACTGTAAATGTTTTGATTGCTGTAACAGGTTATATGTTGGGGTGTGCAACAAAAGCGCTCTGCATGCAAGGCCTGTGGTGGTGGTGGTGGTGGTGATGATGATGATGATGATGATGATAAATTATTTTCTGGATGAAGGTAGTGCTGGTGGTGGTAGTTTTCATGATAAAGAGAAATAGTTGTATGGGTTTTGCATTTATTGACCAGTAATCAAGCAACACATACACACCTATGTACATGCATGGCTATGTGCTGTGAACACGTGTCTGTAGTTGTTCAAGCAAAACCACCAATTCATACGGACTCAGTAATTAAACATCGATTGTTTGAATGACAGATGAGCATAGTGTGTATACTATATGTAGGCTTGTCGAATATTTGCTATGCGTTTACCAGATATTCAGCCGACATGTATGAAACGTAGATACATTCTTTTTTTTTTAATGAAACGAAAAATTGAAGTATTGGAAATAAAGCTGGAGCTCGTAAAGCCCCTAATCCTTCATAGTACAGCAGAAAAAATTTCACATAGAAACATATAAATGTAGCAAGTCCTGCTTAAATGGGAACATTTACGGCACGAAAGCACAGATTTCATCGTACTGCACGCTGATAACGAAATTGACGATTTAATTGAGTGGATAGTTTTGTAGTAACGCTCTAGACTCAGATTCCAGCAGTGTCAGTTTCAAACCTTACCGTGTTACTGGAAATTCTAGATTTTTGACGTGTTGTGTTAGTCTCCAGAGCGAATGTTCGTGCAGTACACTGGCATATGTGTGATCAACGTTGTGCTTTCTCACTTTCATATAAGGGCTGCGTAGTGCAGAAAACCTGATTTTTAGCAGCCACAATCCTGGATATGGGCACTGGTTACTCAAATTATTTTCGACTCTTGATAGTTTGCTGACTTATTCTTTTCAGTTGTTAAACCTAAATTAGAGTACGCATCCGTAGTAATTGAATTCAGTTACGTCTACTGATGTTAAAAAAAACTCGAGAGCATCCAGAGGACGTTTGTAGCTCTGTGCTAGAATCAATTCCTTTCCGCAAACAGTAATGGATATAGTTCCGCTAACGTACTTCAGGTACTTAATTTTCGTACTTTACATGAGAGAAGACATCAGCTTGATGCAGTTTTTGTCATTGATGTGTTTTTGGGCCCTAAATCTTGTCGATGTACCGTGGCCATTATTGGTCTTCGAGTTCCCACTCGGAACCTCCGAGACTTTCCTTTGTTTCATGTTAGTCAATCTTCCAAAAATTGTCCCTCCGCCAGGTGTGCCACTGCGGCACATTCAGTTTGTAATAAACTGGATATCTTCAGAAGGTAAATTATCACACTTAGATGTGATATTTTATTTCAACATCAGGCCTATATGGTGTCCTAGTTAATTAACTATGTGTTCTTTTACCTGTTTTTGTTTAGTTGTTTGTTTGTTTTGTTGTGTCTGTTCGTTGTCCGTTGTTATTTGTGTGGTGCTGTTTCTGTAATTGGCATCTGGCTGTTGACTTGGCACATTAATAAACTAGAATTCTAATGAATTATTATTATTATTATTATTAGTAGTAGTAGTAGTAGTAGTAGTAGTAGTAGTAGTAGTACATACCACGATTACTACATGAAAATGTTTCCCTGTCCTGATCATAATAGCCGTTTTGTCCCATTCAGTATAACTTCAGAAACTGACACTGCAACGTAACAGAACTGTCAGTGACTACAAAACTAACACGTACCTCTTTTACATCAACTTGTATTCTGGAATTTTTGGAACGAATGTCAGTCGTGACTAATTTTCCATTGCTTTCCGTCTCCGTAAACCGAATGAGCAAAATTTGCCTTCAAACAGGTCACGACTTTCTACGTCCAGACCCGCGCCTAATTTTAATTTCTTATCACATTTACATCTAACGGGACTTCACATAATCCCTGTCGCTGAAAATTGGTATTTAAATGGTTTAAGAGAACAGGCGAGACAAGAACCTAATGTCGAATGGTCTTTGCACTTAATGTCGCCTTTCTGCAAAGGAATTTCTGATGTATTTAACGTAGTTGCTACCTGAGTACCTTAAATTATTCTAGCTTATTTGAGATTATACTTTAGCTCCAGTAATTGTATATCTTCAAATTAAATGTGCAGACCAGTAAATTAACCAATTTTGAAGTACTAACTCTTATTTTAACCCGATGTAAATCTTATTTATGATCGTTTTTCTCCTATTGGTAACATCTCGAAGTATGACACAATGTTAAGTGCTCTGTTTGATACATTTTTCAAGTTCCACAGTTAACTGTTCTGCTGAACATTATGATGCACTACCTAGTAGAACAAATAACGGCACACATTCCGTTTTCTGTCCGATGACAAAATTACATAGCATAGGGTGTGAAGTGTTGGTATGGTGAGTTGAAGTGCACGCATTTTGGAAAAAGAAACCGTCGTTTATTTGTCATCATGCACATTAATCACAAGAGATTGAATAAACCCGCATGTAATATTGCAGTATCCTGTCGCTAATCGGCATTCGAAACAAGTACCTTCCGACTTGTCATTTCTGCCCAATTGTTCTCGAATTTACACCGTGAATGTTTGATTTAAACTTTTGGCATTGTGTAAATAAAAAATTTTCATTTTTGCTTTAGGGAATCGGTTAGCAAAACCACACTGTAAATAAGGAGACCGGTGAGTTGTAACTAATAAAATATAAAAGTAATTAATATATAATTTTAAGAAAGCGATGCATATCGCGAGAGCCCCCTGTTGGGCACTTTTTATCTTCGTACCGGCATATCTAGGATATACGAGGAATACTTCGTACTGACAAATTTATCTGCAGAGGTAACGCTTTTGGCCGTGTATTTCGGATGTTACCTTGTTCGAATCTCGGTCGAGGCACCGAGTATGCTGTCCGAGACTTTTCATCGTTTTCGTCACTGCTTCCAGGCAGATGGTGGGACAGTATTTCAAACTAGGCAACGACCTCTTTTTTCCACATCTGTTCCAATACATTTCGCTTTTACCGTTATATCATTCACGGGCGTACAACTGTGCAGCTGAAAGCGTCATTAAATTAACCGTAGTGGATAAACAGATGCAATGCGACATTTCACCACCAAAATTTTTAAACCGCTTCTCTTTCTTCAGTACGTGTGTGTGTGTGTGTGTGTGTGTGTGTGTGTGTGTGTGTGTGTGTATGGTCCATTGTATTGTATCGCATTACAAAAACAAATTAGATTGTGGGCACGATGGTTAATAAAAACAATAAAAACCGGAAATACCATATTCTGTGACAAGAAGTTGGAATAGTCGATGTGGCTAGGTTGTCTTGAAGTCCAAGGTCTGGACCTGCAACATATAATGGTTACATGAATCTGTGTATGTGTAAATAGCATAAGGTGGATGTTCTGTCGTTATTCTGGCCCAATATTGCGGATCTTTCTTTTAGTTACGGATCTGTACGGTATGTGGCAGTGACGGCTGAAAACAGTCAGTCGCAGTGAATCAGTCGCAAAGTTCGTGTGTTTCAGTCGGACTTGCGACTTCGACATTGAGACACAAAAGTTTTATTCAGGTGTGAGAACTGTTCATCTGATCGAGTTGTCGTTCCACGATTTTAAAGTTTTTTGCTTTCACATGTAATGAAATTGTGATTTAGTGGTGCCTCTGGAGGTCTGTAATACGTAAGAATGCATGAACTGAAGGGTTGTTTGTGCTTATCACAGCAAAGAGTCGGAAATGTCGAGCTGCTCATTACATTCTCAACCAGCTTTATAATTCTTGTTAAAAATGCCGGTTATAGGGAATCATCTTAAGAAATGTAGAAAGTTTGCAGTTGTGATTCGTGTTAGAAGAAGAACAAACAGACTGTTTTTACGCAGTTTGTTGTTTCTGGAATTACAAATGTGAGCTTTATGAGTTGGAGCTCCGCCACTTTAACTTTCTGCTGGCTAGCCTCTTCTGCGTTATTCCGTGCAGGAAACTTCCGAACCGGTAGTAATAGACATGGCAATAGGCAGCTGTAATGACTATAGGAATAAGGTTGGTTTGGTGTGTTACACCAGTAGCGTGTAAAGAATGCATCAAACCTGGTGCATTAAGACTACCAACTCCCCCATCTCCTTGTTTCCTCTCCTTTGTAGGAAGACAAGGATGCCCAAAGTTTGTTAGTGGTTAAACCTGGAGTAAGTTTAATGTTTTATTTGCGTAAAGCACTTTCCTACTTACGTAACAGCTGTAGTTTAATTAAATAATGGAGTAATGGGAAATCTCGAGAAATTTCAGCACTTCGATTTAGTTTATTCTCGTAAAGTAAATTAAAATTCTCCGTATGCTTGCCATGGGGTGGAGGTATAACTCCAGTTAGTCTTAACCTGGTAATAGATTGGTTGTGTATTCAGCTTCACACTCAGGCCATTTCATACCTGGGGAAAGAGATCCCAGTGTCCATTGAATAGGGGGCTGGGTGGACACCAGAGTGGATCTGAGAATTTTGGAGGAAAGAAAACCCTTGTGAACCTGCTGGGAATCCATCTGCGATACATTGGTTGTCCAGCCCGTATCCTAGTCACTGTACTGACTAGGCTGTCTCTGCTTCCAGGTTGTTCTCGTAGAATTCTGAAATTATAGAAAACTGCACAAAGCAAATCTCTCACTAAATGTCAATATGCTGTCTGTTTGCTGAGTTGTGTTTCATACCTGCGGCCTGTATTCGGGAGATGCCTTGCACGGATCTAGCCTGGATCAGCACATATCCTGGCTGAGAGTTTGTGCGTTTTGCCTCAGTCCTTCCAGGCAAGTAAGGGGACGTACTTCGATCGGGAGCGAGTCTCTTCTTGCCGTATTCTTGCTACTGACCACTAAATGGCCATCCTAAAGTTCGACGCTACAGAGTCTGAATCAGTGATAGTGTCATAAAATAACCCACTTATGGGACACCCACGTAATCTGGGATTTATTTCTATTCCTGTATGAAGTTATTTGTTTTGTTAGTCTGACAGACTTCTTGTTAGTAGTTCATTTTAATTGTTCATATTAGTGGCAATGGTTGGGTCGTAATCAGTATCGCTTCTGTACTAATCGGGTGAACTCTGTATCAATGTATCGAGGCTGTGGCCTGCTGGGGCAGTAGTTCAGGAAAGGGTCACAACGTTTTACAGAATTTTTACACAGATATCAAAGGGGTAGATAACCAATTACGAGGTTCGGGCATGCTGTATATTTCACAGCGGTGGAACGATTCAACACACGTCATGAAAGTAGAACCTATATATAGTTAAAGCTGTTATAAAAGAGTGGCATCACTTTTATGATGAGAGGAATGGTACCCTGGCTTTATTTTGGTTTAGAATTCCCTTAATTTAATTTAAAATTTCCGTATTTTGAATGCGTCACTAGCTTAAGGTCGCGTAATTCACATGGACCTACTCATCTTTGGCATAACGAAGGAATAGTGTATATAAAATCTTACGTGTTTTCTAATTTCTTTTGGGATGCTGCTTACTCCGGTAATGAAACTTGTCTGCTGTTCTAAAGGTTACCTTAGTGCATGTCCCCATAAATAATAATTTATTCTCATAGTCGATAACTATTGAAACATATAAAATACAAAGTTTACACCTTAGTGATATTTATATTTTATAATAATAAAACATATCTGTATGAGCAGCGTTGACAGTTTGTCAGATTTGACTTCTGTGCGAAGTAGGTGTTGTATTAGACCTGTCAGAAGGAGTTTAAGTTCGCCTGTGTCGCCAGCGTGTCTTTTGAATTTAGTCCATTTAATTCAGTTGTTTCGTGGGTGAACGGGAGAATTGTATTCAGACCGTGTTCTGATTGCGCCTGTGTGTTATGTGTGCTGTGCAAGTAACTCATAAGACTGGCTTCACAGCGTGGTGTGCTAAACATGTGCAAGCTTATTAGGAAACGCACAAATGCATTTGATACTTAAGTAATAAATGGGAACGTTTGTTGATATTAAGTTTGTGTAATGTAATGAGTACAAGAACAAAATGAAGAAGCAGAAAGCTTTGCTCCCAAAGGTTATAGCCACTTTCGTCTGATTCCGTAAGTTTATATTGGAACACATTGTATGTATGTACGATTTGGTGTAAACTCTGTTTTTGTGAATGACTCAGCTGGAACTTGAAGTTGACAAGTCGCCTGCATATAATACAAGGTTTAAAAAAGCAGGGTGCGTAATTACTGGCGTCCTCCTAAATACGTATTACGAATGTCGTCTTGTGGGGTGGATTTCCATGTAGTTTGGTAAAAATTAACAGACGTTTCGGAAGAAAATACTGCCCTATCGTTATCCCTGAAAATGTAGGCAGTGCGTTCGTTAGAAAATGTAATCGTGTTATTGTACCTAATGATCTTCTCCGTCTCGCATAAGATAAATTTTATACGCCCTAAGGAGAGCAGATCGTACGATCCTGTTGTAAACTCAATAACCTAAGTGTGTTTGCATAAAATTGGTGTGTTCGCCGGTACTGTCTTTACGTAATGAACTTGTGTGTTCTATAAATTTTGTTTATCCCTAGACAACGTCACAACATAATGCTGCTAGGACATTAAAACTGTATGTATAAGCACAGGAGGGTGCAGGTCGAAGTGGGCTTAGGGGAGAAAAGATGAGAAATGAGGAAGATGAAGATATGGAAAGAGAAAAGGGACTGATGTGTGGGGTAATGAATGGCGGAGAAAGTAGGGAAGGGAATCTAAAAGCAGGCTGATGCTCCAGCACTGAGAGACCCACGTAGAGAAAATTTGTGGATATGTATGTCATAAAGGCTCGACACTGAAAGAAACTGTGCATATTGGTCATGGATAGAGAGTCTTTATTTTTTGCGCGTAGCCAACAGATAAGACTGCATAAAAAGAGGTCATGCTGTTGGGATTTCAACCAGCACACATCATGTCCTGGCATCTAATGTTCCAGCTGCGTCATTCTCGATCTGCTGTATAAATAAGACAGTGCCTCGTAGTTCAGTATCCCCATCATCTGAGCATAGGAAGAGGCGGTTTCGGACTTCGACAACCGTTCAACGTTAATATGATGCTGTTTCTGAGTGATGCGCAGACATAGGCTATATTATTGGCGTTTCGTAGACCATCATGGTTTCCATCTATCAGACCAAGTGGCTACCCAAAGATTCCATCTGTATGGACCTGTAAGGGTTCTTATGGGGTCGCTGCGTACTGAGGATCGAAACAGGATTTTTGAAACGTTAGCAGCATAGCCTACAGTATCCAAAAAAAATGTTGTTCGCATTTACTGTGCTAGAGGACACAGAGACGCGTATAACAGTTTTCGAATTCAGTTACGGGCCTATAAATCAAAATATGGTGCAGAATGGTCTGGCGAGAATTATGGATAGCGTAACAAGTATCATCGTACTTGCACTCACATATTAATTTTGTACAGCGCTCTGCTTGACATTATCCTCCCTGCAGTTACAGTCGTCAATCACAGCGGTCAACTTCGCGGTCGCAAGAGCCTTCATAAACACGTACGCTATATGAACAGAGATGAAAATGTAAAAGCAGCGTAATTTATTTCTGATGTCTTCCTTGTTTAAGGTAAATTTCTATTTCGCAAAAAAAATGCAATTTATTCTTTAAAATTTGAATACACAATTTGCCAGGAAAACTAACACATAAATCCACATCTTGTAAAACGTTAGTTATTTGTGATTCATTAACACCCGGAATATACATTCAACATATGTTTCCTAATTTTGTTTTAACAAAGTAGCTATGCAGTCAAACCCCATTAAAACGCGTCTGCTTGTTCACCACAAGTTGTGGCAGTACTTCGAGGATGGCGGTAAATCCAAGTACTGTATAATGTGGAATTTCTGTTCACAAACGTCGTGAGCGCTTAGGGTGGCGCTGTATCGGAATTTGACCTATTTCTGTGAGGAATGAATCAGTCGCAGCAGGAATGTATATTAGATGGTGTTAACTTGTTCGTTATCACTTGCTTCATTGGCTTATCACAACATTGTGTGGGGCCTCACAGAAGGTGTGTTGATTTAAGTTAATAGACTTACTCATTTTTGTATGTTTTATTAAAATCTTTCTTTGTATTTGTTTGCCTTTACAGTTATATAAGATTCATTTCTATTAATGTTATTCTCAATATCGAAAAATATTTTCGTTCCTGTATTGGCTAATTAGAAGCCATGTTACGGGCCGACTGAATGGTTGTGCGGGCAGCAGGTTGTCGACCACTTGAGGTATTGTATAGAATTTTAACCCTATGTGTATGGTAGAACAATGCACCCACAAAAACATTATGCTGAACCACGTAGCTGTTTTATCAATTTGCGGCTTCCAGCCCATTAACCAGCGCTGCGTTCTCTTCAGCTTCATCTACCAGTGCGCCATAAAGATGAATATTTAACCAATCTGCGTCGTGTTGCAGTCTGGTATTACCTTTCAAGCTGGAACGTAGTGTTGTTTTCGATGCGTCATCAAGTCTAGAAGACATCATTCCGAGCGATTCAGCAAATACCATAAGAATGACTATGCAAAAAATAATTAGCACAAGTGTAAGATGAAGGGCAGAGGTGAATAATTATGTATAATGAATGTGTACTGGTAAAAACCTGGTGTTAGCACCGTTAGTAATTATATCTGAAGAAATTTACAAAATTTGCTTGAGTCTCAAACAATATATCTGATATGATTTGATTACATTTAGTTGAGTATCAAGCAATAGACAAATACAAAATTGCTCCTTTAGCTTTAGATACGTGCATTATAATACTGCGTTGTTGTTCAGTATAAACCAGTGAAAAAGTACGAATATTTACGAATTTCATGATAACGAACTTAAAAATTAAACAAACTTATTTTGGCATTATACACTTGTTTTAGAGTACAGCTTATTTGCTGCAAGACTAAAACTTGAGTGACTCAGAATTCTGTTTGTCGAAATTGACAACAGATTGCTCGCAGTATTTGTATCTGTTAAGTGTTTCAGGGCTAAAAATGCTCTCCCACGTCACTCCTGTACAATGTATGTTTTACTGTCCATGTGAACGGTAACATATTGTGAGGATCATGGTATTCTGGAAAGTTGCCCTGCGTAACGGGGTTGACCATCCCGACGTTTCGAAGAAACTTGAAGGGTGCCGAGTTCTAGAAGGAAAATGAAGCAGTTGAAACATTGGAAGTATGTGTCCACTGCTTCCATCATTTGGTTGTTCTTCTGAGCAGTACGTTCCTTCGAAGCATCCGGGCCTGTTAACACTACTACACAGCATGACGTCCGGACCTCTTAACACTTCTACACAGCGTAACATCCGGACGTGTTAACGCTACTACACAGCGTAACATCCGGACGTGTTAACGCTACTACACAGCGTAACATCCGGACGTGTTAACGCTACTACACAGCGTAACATCCGGACGTGTTAACGCTACTACACAGCGTAACATCCGGGCCTGTTAACAGTACTACACAGCGTAACATTCCACATCACCAGATTCCTGAGTTTCAGCGCTGTGGAAACATGAAAGTTCCCATACTGCATTGTGTTCCTATTGAGGAATTATTGAGTGCGCAAGTGCGTTGAATTTAAACACAAGTAAATTTGTAAAAGATTAAAAATTTAGAAGTTTCATATGATAGTTCATTTATAATCGGATACTGTGTAATGTTACGTCAGGCATTTCTTGTCGGTAGTACAGTTTGGTATTTTATTGAATATAGATATTTCCGATATTTACACTTAACATATGTGTGTATTTATATATATATATATCGTAAGATCAGTTCGTTCTGTTGCTAGTGTAGTACGTCGTGTATTCAAGTTCCTGCTCGTGTGAATATGGACGTTTCAGTGCACATCCTAAGTTGCATGGCCTCCAACTTATCTCCGGATACATTGTCTCGTTGTTCTTGTTTCAGTAAATTGCGGAGCCTGCAACTGTCATTACTTCGTAAATAATGGCTTAAAGTTTTAATTGCTGAATTCACCAACAGAGTTAGAAACATAGGAATATTGCTGGCCGAAATTTTTTTTGATACTACTATATAATGAACATGCGTATATTTTTATTCAAAGCGTCTATTCGATTCCTGCCATCAACACCTAAAGAAGAACGTGGGTCTGCCGCGGTTTAACTTGTTCAAAATCATTATCGTGGCACATTAAATTGTATATAAAAGAGAATTAGGAAATAAGCGAAATATGTCGCATCTGAAAGGTGAGAACAATTTTAAAAATGTTTTTTAGCATTCCTTTATTCAGAAAAGAACAGTTAATGAAGTCTTCAAGGAAGAACACCCTTTACGCGAAATTGCACCCAGTCGCTGATACTTGTGCAAGTAGGTGTTATATTGTTAAGGACTACGATGGGACTGTCCTGGTGTACGGTGTTATGAGTTGAAAATATTGTAAATACTAAGTGTGTTGCGCTTTCTTGTATGAAAGAAATTGCTGTAAATTCGTACAAGTACTTTCTTCGATTATTTAGGCGGATGCCAAAACTCAGTGGGGATTTCCTAAGACCAAGGAACCATAATCATTTACCGATATTAAAGAATGGACCGGATTCTTTCGGAATATAGATTCACAACACGGACTCTGGGATCTGTTTTGTTGAGTCGTTATGAACACTTACGTATATGACCTTGTGTGAGGGTCATTAATAGATTACAAAATATTATTTTATTACTCTTCATTTTCGACTTGTGGTGATAAATAAAACGTATCGGAATTACAAAAATGCGTAAGTTACGTGCTGAATTGACAGTGTTATTTCCTAAGGCCGACAGTTGATAACATTTCCACTAAAATTAACAAGGATTTGAATTCCTCGATTTCGCTGTGACACCGGTAGAATTTTCCAGTTTTTTGATTGAGGTGTTTTAGGTTGTACTAGAAATTCTTAATACAGGGACATACAGGCTGCCGGTGAAACTGCTGACCGAGTGATAAAGACACTTCCCTAATGTAACCGTTATCTGCTGCGTCGTAACAAATAGTGCCAAAGTGCAGGTGTATTATTTTAGCACCCACTTTTCTCAGACTTCGAAGTTTTTTCGTCACTATCGGAAGCGGAAACATGTCATAATATAGCTGTCAATGCAGTTTAAGAACCTCTCTGTTTTTATTACGACAGAGTAATCAGGTTAGCAGTTATCATTCACTCTTTCTTACAAGTGATTGGTGTCGTCGTTGTCACAGCTGCCTGTTGAAAATCTCTTCAGAGCTCGTCCAGAGCCTGTGACTGAAGAGTTTGCTTGTCGTGTCGTTTGCTTCTGTCTTTAAAACGGAGTGGTCTGACTAAACTGATCACATACTGGGCAAGGATTAGCCAAAAAAGAAAAGCATCTGCACTAATTGACAAAGCAGCTAACTTCCATGGCCTTTGCCCATTACCATTAATTGCCTAATTGCGAGTGATTCGATAAAAGAAAGTACATCTACAAAGACCTGCAAAGTTTTAAAGTTTCAGTGTAAAATTTCAGGTAATTCCAGGCACATCAGTTTCTTACGAAAGAAGGAGATTATTGGACTCATAAATGAAAAACTTGCCGATCCCAGTGGCCGCGCGGTCTAAGGCGTAGGTCTGCGGCCGAGCGTTTGCTGGGCTCGTGGGTTCGAATCCCGCTGGTGGCATGGATATTTGTCTCTTGTACAGTGTTTGTGTTGTCAGGGAGAGGTCTTTGCGACGGGCCGATCCCTCGTCGAGAGGAGTCCTACCGAATGTGGTGTGTGTGTAATCAAGTGAAAATAAACAACATCGACACCTACTGTGAACAAGTAGTTAGAAGAGGGAAGGAATACGAAACGAAACGAAACGAAACGCAACGATGAATGGAAAACTTACGAAGAGTCAGCTTTCTCATGGTTCAGTTGAAAATCAGAAGTAATCGGCGTTAAAAGCCGATCCCTGTGACAGAACAAATTGTTATGCTGTCAACACCCCTCAAAACTCACGCAGTGTATAAAGTGTCTGTCAGCTCTTATCGTATTGCTCTGTGGTACGATGTAATTGTAGGAGCCTTGCGAAGAAACGTTTCATCATGTAAGGCATCCAACCTTATGTTATCTGAGTTACTGTCAGGCGTGAGAAGGCGGAAAGGTTTATTCGTTGGCGGAAAGAATAAGTGTGTTTTCTCGTATCTGACTTCATGCGTTTTCGGAATATCTGTACTCCTGTTGCTTTAATTACTCCATGCAGACGCAGTTGGAGCTGTCATTGATTATTTTAACGTCTACTGATTAAAGCCGCTGACAAGAATCTATTGCTTTTTTACTTATACTTTACAATCCTTCCTGTTTTAGCAAGTGCAAACCATATGCCAGCCATCTGTGAAGAAACAGAAAAGGGACCATTTAATAACACCGGGTGATTTCACTTACAGTAAAATCCCTTATAACAATACAGGCCTCATATATTCCTAATTCACCTGTCCACAGACATACGAGTATGTTCAAAGCATTATACGTGACATTTTTTTATATAAGTCTGTATCGATATTACTGCACCGGAGAAAAATACAGACATAATAACATCGAGTGTCTGAAGCTTTTGCCTTTATAACGTTGATCTTACTCATGTACGATAGAATATTCCTCCCATTATGATCACTTACAGGTGCAAAACACAGAGGGAAGAGTTGTGTTTTTATATAGTAGACGTACTTAGGAAATGGTATTGTAGTCGACGGCTTTATTTTGTTTCGCTAAAGTGCAGATACGCTGTTTTGTGATAAATCCTTAATTCACCTTCGACATTGCAGAAGACGACTGTTTCGGAAGTCTAAAAATACAATAACTGATCAGCTGTAAAGGCATTCTGTAAACTCAAATTTTTATTACTTAGTTAATTAGTCAGTTAGTCAGTCAGTCAGTTAGTTAGTTAGTTAGTTAGTTAGTTAGTTAGTTAGTTAGTTAGTTAGTTAGCTTTTGCCGGCATTTAAGTTACTTGAACGAGACATGTGCTGGAGCTGTTACTGTATGAGCAATCTCGCCACCCAAGTCGCTTTCAAGCACGAAGTCCTTGCTAACTTAAGTCCCGTTTGCTACTGAGAATGTTGCTACCAACAGGAATCCTTGTAAACCACACGGAAGTCACTTTGAGAGCTTAACAGCCCCCCGACCACTTGAATAATATAGTTATAGACAAGATGTCGCGTTGAGAACTTCCTCCGGATATATCAGGCCACGACACAAGCCGACAGCTGCAGAGTCCCTGTACTGTAATACTTTGGGTGTATATAGCATCTTCATTACAGTGAGGATCACGTTTTAAGTAGAACTGAAGTTAGAAAGCTGGAGGGTAGTTTAAATCCGATACCATGTGCTAAAGAGTAGACTTACCGTATTGTGTATTTTAGTCGTAGAGTCTATATTCAGCAGTAATAATAATGCGGAATGTTCTCAAAGTTAAACTCAGTTTCAAGAAACCTTCAGCTGCGGATTTTGCAGTGCCGCTGATAGTTACGACGTTGTTTAGCAGGGGGTAGGTGGGTGGAAGTGAGCAACGTTTTTACAAAGAGGTGAAGGAGAACCAGTTCTTTACATTCGTGTGTTCTTCAGGAGACTTCCCTATCCTTATTGAATGTGTGTGTATCTCGCAGTCACTCTGAACCACCTCACGATGACTTGTTTACGTAAATAACTCATTGAATGCAACTATTTAACGACGTTGTTTCTACTGCTTTATGCATATCATCGACTTAGCTGCGAAAATTACTCTGAATAATGAGTACTGTCGCATTGTGTGTGCTGGGGAATCTGGAGAAAGTCTCGGATGCCTTAGCGAGGTCAGTCTGTAATACCAATAAAATGCTAACTTCATACCCCGCAATTTAAATTGCCTTTCGTGTGTATATTCTATTTTTGTATTTCTGTGACAAAGCCACTTGCGTGTTCTGGAACGCTAGAACTGGTACTCATTGTCAGTACTAAAACAAATTTCACATTCGCTGCTGTACTTTATGTAATGTATGTATAAATTTAGTCACTGACTTTGATATATCGTACACATTTTGTATAATCTGACGTTTCATAGGAGGTTGTAGGGCGGGTGCTTTCGTTTGTTTGAAATATACAAAATTGACTTAGTCCAACATATATGTGTTTGGTACTCTAACGTTTCGCGTACCGAGTGTTACCAGTTCTGGCCCTCGCAACAACGTATTTAACGGTTCTTTACAGTTAAATGTTTTTTTAAGTTTGTCGTGTAAACGGACAACAATATGGAGTTGGGTTATGCCTAAGACAGGGTATATATTGGAAAAAAATGAAAAGTAACTACGACTTCACTCAAGGAAAGTGGAAATATAGACTATGCATGAAACGGGGTTATTGGTGACATAATGAGTGTAGTTGAAATTCTTGGAGTTAAATTGTTTTTAATAATTAATGCGAAATAGTTGCTTTTTATATATCGACAAATAGATACTGCGTCACCAGGGTGTGTTTACGTTTAAGACAGCTAAATTTGATTCACAAAACTACGGTCTAATAATGCTTTACAGCTACCATTGCATATTGTTATGTAGCTGAAAACTGAAGCAGGTTTACTTAGGGATGTACAAACCTCGCCGAAAGTTTGCACTTGGAAAATAATTGCTTCTAACCCTCCATATCGGTACGTCGATTTTCCGGTATTTCATCCCAATGAAACTGTATGTACTCCATATCGTCATTTCCACAGTGCTGCATTCCACGTTTTGTAACTTCCCTACGTAACTACATAATATGGGACAGTAAGGATACGGATCAACGGAGTTCCGTACATAGGAACTGCAAGCATGTGTGGCATTCAGATACCGGTATATAAATTTCACTGCTTCTATCTCATAAATAAAAAGTGGGATTGAAAGATCGTACTTGAAAGCCTATATCCGACAGTCTGTGGAGATCTGTACTGTCCTAAAGAGGTCATGTATTTTGTGACTGTGTTTTATTTAGACTAATCCATCAACCTGTGTTACTTTACATTAAAAGGTATGGACAATAATATCATTCTTTTTTTGTAATTCGTTTGATTACTCTGAAGACAAATCAAGTATATTTCCCACCCTCTGTATATCCTGTCATTGTAGTTGTTATTTTAATACCAGTGTTTATTGAACTGTGGTTTGTTGTTACCTTACAGGAATTTGTGTATGAGTGGTTTCTTTCTAAAAGGCGTCGGAAATTCATACACAATATAAACTTATTTTTGTACGTGTATGTATACGCATATACACATACACAATTTCCCGAAAAATTTCAAATGTTTCCTCATACATGTGTAGACAGATGAAAGAATTTGTGGTAGTTTTGCGGTACCTTTCCGAAAAAGAGCGTACAATTTGCTTATTTTTTCAGAGTTACCACATAACGTGTTTTAGTTGGTGCAATTACGATCGGTCAGGGCATTCGCGCTGAATTTGACTTTCGTATGTAAAACTTATTTTCGAGTAAAAACCTTTAGCTTGCTTCAGTTTCATGTGTATTAAAAAGACGAGTCTTCTGGGGTTTAACACCGAATATAATTGCAGGTAGGCACTGACGTTTTCGAGGAGCGTATTGCCTCCATCTTCAGGATGATTGCCTTATATGTTTCTTGCTAAGACATTGAATTGTGGTGTTCCTATGTATTTTTGCTGAGTTCTTAAAGGAGAAATCTTTTTTAGCTTTTATACCTTCCACTCTTATCTTCGGCTTGGATCGTAATTGGAATGCACTTCTGTGTCAACGCTTCTTCTTCTGTTACCCTCTGCACCGTTACTAGCTGCGGGGCTGAAACATATCACTCTTAAAATTTCGCCAGCTTTATCTTAAACAGAAACTGAAGACGTGAAGCTGCAAATGGTTCTTCACTTTTATTGACGAACTGGTGTGTTTACCTGTCAAAAATGATGGATTGACAAGTGAAGGGCAGTAAACGATTTCTTGTGAGCATACCTTCTCACAGCGATGTGGTTGTGGATACAAGTCGCTTGGAGTGTGACTTTGTGTCGTCGGAAAAACAGTTACGAACTTTTCGAAGGATCATAGCGGCTTCATCTTCAAGGGTTAAGCAGTCCAAGTATTCTTCTTACACTGCTTAACCCTTGAAGACGAAGGCACCACAATATTTCGAAACGTCGGAATCTACTTGCCAGTCAACACAGAGTCAGAGCCCAGACGACTTCATTTCTGTAATGATACTGATTCATAATGGAATGAAACAGCAAATAATCTCAGAGTAAGGAACACAAAGACACGTGCCGAAGTTGACTTGCGTTTGTGAGAATATTTTTATACTGTTATTTTGTTTGCCATGAAGAATTTCAGGATAGCCAATAATCCGAGTTAAAACTTCACATACTTTAAATCATTGCTATTTCAAAAGACGTGACAACGTATCAATCAATGTCCGCGGGAAATAAGGGTTTTGAAAATTAATCCTAAAATGTCCTAATATTTGCCCCGTGACTTCTTAGGGTAATATGCATGCTGTAGTTAGTGAAACTTCTCAATACAGAAGGAAGTTACGGTGTTCCAGAAAGAGCCAAGTCGATTCCTTGAAGAGTGCCCTCACTTCCTACTAAGGCGCCTGTTACAGTTTCTGTCTTTAAACAGTTCTCTTGCATTTCCCTGATCAGTAGTCTTTGTTTTATTACATTCGCCCTCTTTTGAATTAAAACTTCGAATTTTCGTTCTGCCATAATTCCTGCGTTCCGTCTGCTGATATTAGCAAGAAAGTCTTGACTTTGCCTATCATTCCGATGCGCTGTCTTCCACTGGTTAAAGGTCTGTTCCTGTCTCCCATTTTCCATCAGCCACTAAGTAGTTTTGTAGTTCATTTGTTCTCCTTATTTCCCCCTATCCCTTTCAAGATATTAATAGCCTATTTATGATCCTTTTATATAAGCAGTAACATAGCACTGCTGTACCAACAGTATTGTCCTGACGTCATGTTTCAGCCTTCTACTTATTTTTGAAATCAGTGTGTCAACAGCAGCCTAATTCATACTCTGTATTGTTTGCATAATTTCTCAACGTTATCGTCCTATAGGCTGCATTTACACGTGTCCTCCAGTTGTCAGAGTTGTGCTTAGCCGCTTTAGATATCGCGTTTGAAAACATTGCTATAAAGCAGTGAGATCACACGTCATCCATTGTCTCTTGTCAGAGGAAAATTTACTTTAAATATTCACATCCTGAGCAGAATGAAAATTCCAGACCTCAGGACATAATTGAAATGCGAACGTTAGGGGAATAAATTTGATATTAATTCTTGATGCTGCTTTTGTATATATGTGGAGTTTTTGTTAAAAATTTTCACGAAGCTGTATTTTGTGATGCACTCGTTTAATGTAATTGGCCTACATCAGTGGTAGAAAACAAGCCGGCTGTATTGAGTGTAGATCTTAGTTAGGTACTAATTAAATAATGACACAATATTCAATAGTGCCTCTCGTGTGGGCAGATGATGAGGCAGTGACATTCCACAGCTGAATATTTGTCCCCTGTTGATCGGTATAGAAGCAATGTCATTATGTGTTTGACTGGCGTGCTAAAGTGGATGTGAAACATTCTGTGTGCCGAATTTAGGCCTCGCTTTTAAATGCTACACCTGACAAGCACATTACCTTTTCATGTTCTACAGCGTAAGAAGATTAGTTATATTGAAATTGTTATAATTTCTAAAATGTTGATACTTAATCAGATTCAAGGTCGCTGCTTACTGTGTGCTTAAAGAAAAATTCCGCACGTGAAAACCTCATTAAACCGAACTTAAATAAAATAGCGTCTTTATGCGGCGCTTAATCATACTAAATCACGATAAGAGTGTCGCTGGTCCAAAGTTCGGCCATCTGTATTTATAGTTCAGAGGCAGTCGTCATTACATTGAGTTCATCTTCCAGAAGTTCTTCACTAAGAAGTGGAAAAGGGAAAGCGAACACGTAAGTGGAAAGAAACGACGAAAGGTTGTGGAAGAAAAGTTAAAAAGGTCGTCCGAATGGGTGTAGTTTATATATATATATATATATATATATATGTACGAAATAAAAAGGAAAGAAGGAACATTAAATGGGGTCTCGTTTCCATGTAAAGTGTCGGCAGTGAGACTTGCGTACACACTGCTAGACGAACATTAGTCACGTGACCATCTCCTAACATCTTGCTCCGAGCCTCAGGAGAAGAAGTTAGCGAAAGGGAGAAAAAAATGCAAACATTTGAAATGTCAGCATATTTTAAGCACAGTCGGACAGAAGGAAATTGAAATCCACAGAAAAAGAGAGAGGGAAGATCATCCAGATGTAAAAAAATAAAGATAAAAAAAGAACGAGAAGGGAGAATGGAAAAGGCAGAAATGCGAAACGTGAAGATAAAATTAAATGAAATCTTCCTTGTGCACGCGTATCACACAATGTTCTGGAATCAGTTTGCGTTAAAGACCAGAATGGTTTATTAAGAGATTCTCTTCGTTACTGTTAATTACTAAGTTACAGAATGTGTATTTCTGAAGTTGGTAGCACAGCTCGCTCACTGTGGCTTGAACTGTGTCTTCGTGTACTGAAATATAAATTTTTGTTTACAGATAGACCTCAACGACTAGGCCCGTTTTATCTCGCTTAAAAATATTTTGTAGTGTAATGCTAAGGTACTTCTAGATAACGTTCTAATTCGAGCTTTGTAGTGCTGGAACATTGGTATCTGCACCCGTTACTGTTCTTTGGGTTTGCATTTTGCAAGCTGCACGGATCTGTGGCGAGGCGAATTTACTTGGACCAACACATATTCGGATACTGTCAAAGGAATGAGATCACTCAGTAGAGAAATTTAAAGGTAGGCCTACTGCTCGCATGTTTAATAATTACATCGGGCGTTCTGACGTAATTTTCATAGTTTTCCTCGTTCCTTCCAGGCAAGTGTCGCATAGTACATCGATTTGGGCAAGACCATTTCAAAAGAATTTAATTTTGTCGGCCATTCTGATATTCGATGTTATACATTCTTTTTCGCTAAGGTTGTCGCAAAATAGTACGCCATTAAACTACCATTATCATCGGCTGTATCATTTCAGTATCCGTAACTGCAGTGCGTTTGAATGCCAATTAAATAATTACCTATGCTAGTTTATATGTCTTTAAATCAGCGATTATGCGAAATAATGTGTGAGGGCAGAACGATTAGGTACATAGAATTACCCGTAATGTCTACCTTCATTCATCACTAGCAGCAGCTGTACCAGGCGAAGAGTTAAATTTGGATCACAAACTTGCGTATTTCCTGTCTCTGCAGGAATACCAATCTGATGTGTTTTTACTTTCTCCAACTATGCTTTCAGTAGCTGAAATTATAGAGCAAAACTGCCGTATTGGTGGAAACTACAGGAGCAGCCTTGAATCGCTGGCAACCGCAATGTCCCTGATTGCAGTTGGAGATAGACTGCTAAGGTTTTCGCCGTTTAGTGAAGGGTGAAAACAGAAACAGAGGCTGTCCCACCGGAATGGGTGCCATGCGTCTGGATTACTGTGGCTGTGCTTGACCTGTCTGTAACAGAGGCTTGATTTACTGTTAGCGTCCTCAGTGGCTCCTTCCGTACGGATATAATAGCCCTCCTTCGCCAAACACTACAGAATGAGCAGCAGTAGGTAGCAGATTCGAAGAGAACTTTCACAGACCGAAATATGAGTCAGGCGTTACATTTAGCACGTTCAAATAGACTGTTGGAAATTGTTCGTTTGTTCATAAAAGCAGAGTTGGTTAACTGCTTAACTACGTAAAATAGAACAGAGGAAGTTGGAGAATGTGATGAATCGGCTCGTTGTCTACCTATTGTTTGAGTTCACATGCCTCGCTTTGCCTTCACATCCGAAAATACGATGCAGATTAAAACTTTTAGGTACATCTCAGTTCAAAGTCGTCTTATTCTTCCAGCGAACTTTGTCTTTAATATATTACTACGGATGAAGGTTTCTTGTAGCTACATATTGTTTACCTTTCTGTCGGAAATAATGGCTAACATAACACATTCACAGACTTGAAACATGTCTCTGTAATTAACAAAATGCAAACACCACGAAAGCACAAAACGTTTGTAATTATTTCTACTTCGTATAATTTATGTGAGACTAGTAACGCCAACGATATTTCATTCTGAAAATTTTCCAAAATTTCCTTCCTGAGCTGTTGGGCACGTACTTGAATTTCTGTGGAATTTCATGATTAATAATGATTATATCATTCTGCCATTTATTATCTGTTTCAATACACGCCTAAACTGTCAAAAAAGAAGGCCCGTTACTGTAATTCTTCAGCCTGCCATCTTTGCTTTTCAGCGCTGGTTATTGTTTATGAGACCTGAAAGTAGACTAGAAATCCGCATTTTACTCCCACCGCAATGTCTGCATTGTTCTAGAAACTTGAATGTCATTCCAAACTACTGACCTGAACTTGTGTTCGAAATTAAAAAAAAAAAGGCGTTTGGAAGTCTTACTGTTACAGGGGTACGTGTATGTTTTGCGGTTTAAATCCGTGATCTGTGATAATTTTACGTAGTTTCGTGTTAATTGTAAAATATATGTTCAGACAATTTATTTGCCTCCTGTTATGATCACTGTAATGTGAATGCCTTCAGAGTCCTGTCTAGACTGCACGCTTCACAGCCATGCTCGAGAAGTTGCCGCGCTTTACGGCGCTCATGTTTTATCACACATTGAGCGTCACCACTGTTGTTTCCTCGCGACGTAGTCCGAGATATTGACAGTTTTCGTTAATAAAACATAAATAAGTAAAAATGTACCGTATTGTTGCACTTTTACCACTTTTTTTGAAGGTATAAAATTATTAGGAGTTCGTTCTTTCAAGTGCGAATTTGAATGGACTGGTGATTACAGAATGACAGAGAATTATAAGAGGGGTATAGAAGAAAATTATCGTGGCCTGTTTCGAAGTAATCTCCCAACATTTGCGTGACTAGACTGGTGAATAAATTTGAAATCTGAATGGCCTGCCTCCAGTTCTGCAGTCAAACGAGAGGCCTGTGAATACGGAGACGTCCCGGTCATAAAACCGCCGTATTGCTCTTACGCGATACAGATTTGTGAACGCGAATTGTGTGTTGTCACAGTATTGTGTAAGAATGTCTGTAGGAGTACAACAGAAGCGAGTTCGTGACGCCGAAACGACCTTGTTATAAGAACGTTTCAGCTTAATGTCTGCCTTTTATATCTTCGTTCGATAGGCATGTAACATCCTAGTTGTTTAGCAGTTTGGCCCAAATAAGGATAACGCACCTGTAACAACGAAGTGTTATTGTCTGCTTACAAGTGCATTCAGTGTTCTCATTTTTAAAGGAATAGCCATAAATATATTAGACTGGAACGTGCGCATGCTTTATGTTATTATCGTACGTAAGAATTATGTTTCTCCTACATTAGACACTTAATAATGTGGAAAAGTGACTTGGGTGACTTTAATGCAAGGGAACTAATTTTGCCATCTTTAAATCGAGAGGGCTGCATGAAAAGCTTGCACTCGCAACTGGAAACGTGGAAACTGACCCGACTTGTGTCGAAGTGGCCGAAACAGTGAATTGTATTTCTCATGGCATCACATCGTGTGCTTTGAGAGGTACGTGTGTATCTGTCTTATATGTCTAAGAGGCAGTATGAAAATTGTATTGTGTGATAATAGTATGAATATTTAAGTGGAGTTGTTTATTTTTAAATTGTTGTAGGTTTGTCAGATGTTGGCGTACTCGGCAATACGGTACGCAGTGCCATTCCGAGAGAAGACGGGGCACATTGCTAGTACACTAATGGGTGCAATTTATATGCCTGTGTTCATGTGTTATTACTCACTGTAACTTATTATTCTTATGCTTATTATTATTATTATTATTATTATTATTATTATTAGTAGTAGTATTGCTGTTGCTCTTATTATTGGCACTATTCTAGTCAATATTATTTCACATTATCTGTTCCGTGTACATGTCCATGACGCTGTTCATTTTCCACACGTCTACTGAAGTAATTCTTTATGCTCTGAAACTTACATGCTGTGACGGTATATCGGAGCAGGCCAACAGTATAAATTACGGCTTAGCACAATTAGACCACAAACAGAAGGGTCCGGCGTGATCGTAAATTACAGCATAACTATTCCAGAGGGAGCACCGTCATTTCTTTAGTTCAGTATTGGCTGGGTGCCGTGTTAGACTGGTGGTATACTCTAACCCCACGGGTTCCAAGTGCTTGTTACGTTTCTCACCACGTCAGACTAATTAACGATCACCCGCCGTGGAATCTGAGAGTCTTATGCGAGAATTTATTGTACCACGGGCGCTGAAAGCAGCAGGGTGGAATATCCGGAGGTTTTCAAAGCCTGACAGTGATAATCTTCAAGTACACCTCGAAACGTCGTATTTCCTTCCCACATAATTTCCGTTGGCACAGCGCGAGGCATCTGGTTCCATATGCAGAGCGGGACGTGAAGCCTGGGGTCTGAAGGCTGATGTGCTTAACTCAGCGTCTTATATCTGTGATACGTTCCTTCCCTTTGTAGTGGATACACGTTTGGAAGTGTTGCAGTTTCAGACATGTAGCTTCCCACCCAGAGGCACAAAATTGTGTCTCGAAAGTCTGAACCTAAGTTTGTAATTGTGCAGTTCAAGGAGTGCAGAAATAGAAAGTTTTTTGCCTGTGTCGGAGCATTATGAACAAAGGGGATACAACTATAACATTTTGTACATAGTGGCTACGTTTGTGTGTATTGGAATAGTCTGATATGCCCAAATCAATTAGGTTTACTTGTGGTTGTGGTGGTGAAGTGTAGGAAGTGTTAACGTAGCATACAAGGTTTGTCCTTTGGCTGACAGGCAGGCGTATCATCCCACTACACACTAGGTCTTGTCGTATGAATAATAAAGCATCTCAGTTCCGCCAATCGCATGTTGTGTTGCTGCATACTAATGATGTTTTTATTACGTTTGGACTGTCACTGTAGCTACCAGAACAACACAGCCAGAAACACTGTCTTTGATTACTCGACTGTTTCTGACAGACATGCACGGTATAATTAACACACACGTTCACGGACTGATATAAATGAAACATTGCTAATGGAAGATTATTCAGGTTTCATTAATTGTGTGCTCGTGTGGATGTAGTGAAAATTTCAGAATTTTGCATTAAGCAACGCAGCTCTAGGTAAGATTGCCTACACAACTATTTATCCGTCGTAAGCGCTTGTGCGTACAGCAGAGTGGCGTTTGGTTTCATAATGAGGGTAGGGGGAATTATACCGCCGCTTGACAGCGCTCATAAACAAACTAACTAACTCCGTGGACTAGCGTCCTCGTTGAGAAGCTAGCATTTCTTCGAATGGTCAGTAAATTTACTAGCATTTTTTGGAATCCTTTATTTCAGTATCATATACGTACATATACGCACCTTCCATTTGCTCCTGTCTTAAGCCACATGAATTCTGTCTACGCCCTCCAATCCTTCCAGATTATGGTCCATTCTAATATCTCACCATGTACTTCTAGGTCTTGCAGTGGTATCTTATTTCAGGTTTCCTTGCAAAAGCCCTGTCTGCATTTCTCTTCTCCCTCATTTCTGACACATCCATGCCCACCTCACCATTTTAGTAGATAACTAACAATATTTGGCCAGAAGTACAAATCTTGAAGCTACAAAACAAATACGTTTTAACATTTTGAAGCGGGTTTTTATTCTGAATCTCTTTGGCCGCGCGGTCTGAGGCCTAGGTCTGCGGCCGAGCACTTGGTTGGATCGTGGGTTCGAATCCCGCTGGTGGCATGGATGTTTGTCTTGTACGGTGTTTAAACTGTCAGGTAGAGGTCTCTGCGACGGGCCGATCCCTCGTCCAGAGGAGTCCATACCGAATGTGGTGTGTGCTTGAATGTGATCAAGTGAAAAATCAAAACCCTCTACACCTACTGTGAACAAGTAGGTGGAAGAGGGAAGGACGACGAAACGATCTCTTTGTTTATACGGAAAATTTATTAAGTCACTCAAGAATACGTTGAAGGTGATAATCCGTTGAATCGTGATACTGTCTTTGAGGCATGGCAGATGGGAGATCCTCGTTAAGGTTACACATAAAGCCCCAATTTCTCTACTGCGGCGTGTGTCTAAAGTGGAGTACAGATATTGGATCTGTGAACGTAGTGGTTAGCCGCTTGTTGGCTTATATCTGAACAGGTCCAAACAAATATTATCGATCGAATAATATCTTTTTTGTGGGTTTTGTGTATATGACGTAATATCTGCTGGGGAAAATGGGAGCATGTGTAATGGATGCAGTTGATAAAACACGTTTGATAACATGTGTGAATTGGTTTGTAAATGAGCTTGACTGTCGCTCGTTTCGGCTATAGCTCAGTGCTGTAGACAGAGGATAACACATGGTCCGTCTGCGGTTGAGGCCCGTGGGAATGGAAGGACCGAAACAACAACTAAAATGCTCTAATAATTTATCGCCCTCTCATCATACAGCTCATGAAGCACGCCATGCGTTTCACGCTGCAAATTAGACTACGGTACGGACGGCAAACAGTTAGGTGTGTTACATGAAGGTCACTTTGCAAAATTGTACCGTGTAATAGTAAGGGTTGTGGAGACTGAGCGTAGGTGTAGGTGTGTTCGACGACAATATTTATAATAGGATCCAACTACTGGGAGGATTGGTGTGTATGACTGTGTGCTGCGGTAATCAAGTTAAATTTATGAGTATGCAACAGTTTATATGTTTGGATGTAACAAACTTCCACTGCGGTCTCTCTTGAATCCGTATTATATGGCTGTGAATAGGTCTTTTGAGTTTCAAATGAGAAGTGATTGCAGTTTAAGCTTCAATTGGCAAAGTGACAATTTATAACGCTGAATGTCTCTATATATTTTCGATCGTTTTCAGTTTGATTTAACTAAACGAGTACGGTGTAATGAAATACACACTGCTGAATCCATATGTCTCTCCTTAAGCGTGATAACTTGGTTGTACACTTTGTATCCTATACATTTCGTTACTATGAACATGGCGTTTGGAGCTCTATAGAAATGAAGTGCAGTTTGCCAATCAGATTTATTTCTGCTTTCTAAAAGCTCAGGATTATTCGCAAGAGAGACTTTTCCGGCATATTCCTAAAATGTGTGTTTATTTCTGCGGATACTGAAATGTAAAACTCACGCATACATTCTTCTCTTATGTAGGCCACACGGTGTGCCAAGTAAAAAGTCACTCTTAACACAAAAATGAAATAAAAGAACATCAACACTTAAGCAACAATATTCGTTTCATGCAAGGAAATTCATTGGCTTTCGGTATGTGACGTCATGTAGTCTGGTACCAACATTTGACATTAACCTTCTTATTCAAGCTTCAGGATGATTTCAACATTACCAGCGTACAGTTCCCGACCTCACAACACTGGAATATCTGGACCTTAATAGTCAAAGCCTCGAGAAATTCATCTCTCAATTTTGTAATTTAATAATTATAGTGGTGAAATATAGATATAGTCCACCTAGATGGGGAAGTAAAAATGTAAGTTTCTGACGAACCAGTTAACTCTGGTTTTATTTTCATGAGACGTTTTCGTTTATAATAATTTAGAAAATCATTTTAGAATAAAAATATTGAAAATACAATGAAAACACACTTGTATGAACTCAGTTTCTGTTCTTGTTTTTTTGCTTAGAGAATTTTTTTTATTTTATGTATATCTAATCTAGAGTAGTGTTTTTCGAAACACAACTGCCGCTTTCCAAGAATGTCCTGAATCAAGAATAATGAAATCCGTTTATTCAGTTTTCTGTGCACAGTATTCTCGTAGTACTTAGAGTTAGTGATTTCATTTGGCCCAACGAAACGTGAGACGATGACACAGTAACTGCCCATCTGACTCCAGAGTGTTATCAGGTCTGTGAACCATAAGGTCAGTCTGTGTTCAGGCGTGGCTAGCATTCTAACTTGTCAGTCTATCTACTCTGTATACAGACAGTAGTTTTGTGATTTGTTTTAAAGTGACGCATGTATTTAAATCTTCCTATTTTGGCCACTCAGCAGCTAACTGTAGAAATCTAAAAACATATATGGCTTCCCCACTTTACCTGTTCCTGTCTCTGTTTTCATGTTGCGAGTAACAGCGAGAAATCCACACAGAAATTCTATGCCATACTGAGCTAGGACTACATTTTATCTATCAGGGGCTTGACAGTGACATTAGATTTTCCACGCAATTTTGTCGCTTCTTCTTCCTGACATGTGATAACTCTATAAGATTTTGCGTTTCAAGATGTATTATACCGTACGGCAGAGGGTGGGAAGCTTTCTCCCGTTTTCGCACCTGAGGCGTTTAGACAAGTATTCGTACAGCGAAATCCAAAGTTCTTTCACAATGCACTCCATGTGGCATCCGTGGTGTGAAAAGTAGCAAGAAAGCAGTTTTTTCGCGTACTCCGATTTTCCTCTTCCCAGTTTTTCTTCAGTGAACCCTTCACACCCCTCGACCATTGCACCTGAATAAGATCTCCTGTATAACCGAATGACAGTCCTCATCTGATGAACTTCCGTCCATCCACATCAGTTGACTCAGAACAAGGACGTTCCTAATTAGTTTGTGAGAAATTTGGAGATTTATAAATTAATATAATGTCGAATTTCAAATGAAAAATCGGTGAGCTAAACAGTCCGATATTATTGCAAATGTAGCCCGCGAAATATTTTGCTTCGCAAACTTAATTTTTAGCGACATTAAGTAGAAGTGCAATGTGATGTCTTTCCACAGAATTATGGCACTTCATTAGTCATAATATCGTTCCAAGTGTAGATAAAATTTAAATGAAAGTCTGACACTTCCAATCTTGACATTTGGTGGTTATTTTAACTAAAAGAGAGATTTGAATGTAAAATGAGTTCGAACAGGGGAAAGGATGAGTACTTGTAAAGCTCTTTTCTTTTACCTGATGTAATGCCCTTGTTTGTGAACAGTGAGTGAATTCAGTGGTTAGGTGTTGATTCTTACGCCAAGTGGCAGAATTTCGCGCTATGTAATTACGCTAGGTGAATCACAGGATCAAGGTTTATTTTGATCGGAAGATGTTTGTTGGTTGTTTATTGCCATAATTGTTTGGAATGTCAAATGATTAAGAATAATGCTGTATTGAAAGAGTTATTAACCTCCTAAATTTCAGTGTAATTTTTTCATTGATCTTTTATTGTCGACTATCGATTATTATTATCGATATGTACATCGCTCAACCGGAATTTATTCTTTAAGTATGTAAAATAAATTTTTGTGTGCCACGGTATTCACAAATTGCCGATTAAGAAAGCGTTTAAGTTTTGTGTTTCAGAACTTTTATCCACAGCCGTGTGTGCGACAACTTCAGTTGCGTGTGCACGAAGGTGGAGTTTTGAAACACTTTAAACTCACGTTCACGATGCGCGTTATCGAGGATGCTCCAAGTTTTCAGACTATGGAAACTTCACGAATAATGTACTGTCTTTTGAACAGCTAATGTTAACTGTTATTTTGTATTGCATGGCTTGTGTTTCATATCTCCCGTTTCGTAATGACAGGTTTCAGCTATATTTACAAGGAAAGCGTAATTTAATAACGAGTTTTTTAATTAGTGCGTCAATCATCATGAATGCGGAAACGCTTGGTAGAAGAACAGGTGAATAAGATGTGAATATTTTGTTAACCCGTTGATATGACGGGCCAATTTCTAACTTAAATATAAAACTCGTTACCAAAGGGAAATGAGTAAGAAATTGATTTATGCATAAAAGGTTGGAAGTCTGTTCTGTTACCTAAACGAGTGTAACAAGTGAAGCTTGTTTCGACAAAAGAGATATAAAACAGTAAAACGTTTATGGTAAACACTTCCCTATTTTATTTTTGAAAGGAAGGATATGGAGATAATTAAAATGCTTGCAGGCAGAGAGCGCCGCAGGTTGGCTTAGTAAAGAAACGTTATTGTGCGGTGCTTCTTCCAATTTACTTTTCTGGAGCTAGTAGTTAGCGTGTCCGTGTAATTCGTCAGAAGTTTCTACCACAACTTTATTTCCATTTGCAAGCTACAAATTATCATTAACCTGCATTGAGCTTTGTAACCAGCCAATAAAGAAAAGCTATGTAATCATGTAACCTTTAGGATTATATGCGGAGTTAGATTTGTTATCGAGTATAGTTCCACTCATTCTTAACCTCTGCTGTAGGTGGAGGTAAGTGATTACCTTTATTCATAAATTGCTGTACCCACTGAGAGAGAACCACCAATGCCCATTGGATAGGAGACAGGTCAGGCTCGCAGCTGGTCTGGAAGCTTTGTACAGGAGAAAACTCTGCCCATGCCACCAACAGAATCAAGGTAGCGGATTCCATCTTAGTGACATTTGTAACCTTGGTAATTAAGGTAACTGTAATGAACAGAAACGTTAGTACCTTATGGCAAACGTAGTAAAAGGGCAAAAAATTGAAAGTATAAAAGTGATAACGTTGGTAAAAACAAAAAAGAAACTATGGTAACATTAGTAACTGGTCAGAAATGTTTGTAGGCCTTTATGTAATGTGTCCAATTTTAACCAAACTTGAGTTTTCTGTATCAGTTTTTATAAAAGTCCTGAATGTCAACTTTAAGTAAAATCTGTCTAGTGGCAACCGAGTTGTTCCGTTCGGACGGAAGGACGGACTTGACGAGCCTCACATTCACTTCTCGCAGTTGTTTTGGGAACGCCCCTAAAATGAGTCATGATATTCGGCAACGTTCCGAGAAAATTCTCCTACTGATTCAAAAGATTCTTAGGCCAGACGGGTCTGGCCTAAGAATCTAACAGGAGTGACGATATAACTTATCTTTAGTTAGTAACTAAGGAATGTGGTGTATATATGTATATTGCTCCTGTTTATGAAGGCAAGATGCAATAGAGAGGAATGGTGAATACCGCAACAGACGGTGGTAGCAACTTATGATTCTACAAGGTGGCGTAACCCATAAGGTCACAGTGTATATGCAGTAGGAATCCCGAGTTCACGCGCAGGGAAAGCCGTGTGTGGGTCGCACTCGAATTGGATGACCAGTGTCGTCACGAAAGGAGTGTACATGCGACATTGACAAAGTGTTGCGTACTGCAGTGACACTGATGGTATGATGAATGCTGAATCCTAGTTCCTGTGTAGGATGTTTCGCCTAATCCAGGCTTGAACATGAATATTTCTGTAATCACTGTCATTCGTGCAGTGCCAGCTTTATAAATAATGCACGTCCTCGTTACCGTAACGGTGCCGTCCGTCGTCATTTCAATTATGAACAAGCAAATTTATGGTTGCTGAAGAGAGTTGAATCGGCTTACAAAATATTTTAACGTGTGTCATGGTGTGAGCTGGGGCTCAGGGTATAGACCTACAAAACCATAATTTTCGCAGTTGTTTTGTACCTGTGGTCTTTTTTTTTTTTTGAGGTTTTCGCAGAGGTGAATTTGAAGAATGCGGATTTCTGGAACAGCTTATAGTTTGGTAGGTATGTGGCAACGTTTCGGAAGAACCTGCTGCTTCGCCTTCATGATATAAAGACTTCCATTGTGAAGCTGGAGGCAGCATGTTGCTTCGAAGACTTCCGGATTACCAAGTTACACGGAATTAAATTCCTCAAATGCGCTATCGTGTCATTTTTTCTACGAGCGTAGAACATTTACGTAACGAATGCTTGAAAAAGTGCTTATGAAAATACTCGTATTCCTACCTCAATAAATACCCCGACTTCTAATATTTTGTTGAAGCATAAAGTTGGATTCAAATATTTAACATCCGTCTCCTTGTTCAAGAGATCCCGAATGTAATCTAGAGCCAGAGATCTGCTGTCCTCGCTTGATTCATTCCAGATTTTCGTCAGTGCTTTCAGACACATTGTGAGGTTGCACAATTAAGCCTGCTTCTTTTCAAACCCAGTACAAGTTACCTTTCATACATCTGTCCCTTCTTAAAAGCTTGCACAAATTACTATGTTGGAAAACCCGTTGTATATTAAGCCAATAACCAATTATAACTGTGATGAAAATTGAAGCACACACTGCACTGTGTAGTGTATGTCGATTCGTATTTGAGAACAAAGGAACTGAATGAGGTAATGTGAATAGAATAAAGGAACGAATACGATATTTTAGTCGATGTAAGTATAACGCTCCTTAATCTGAGCGTCATGAGGAACGCCTGTTTACTGTAGACGGTTTGTTGTCTCTTGCTTTTCCAACATTTCGCTCACACGCGCTTCCAAACGACTGAATTCATGAGATTAAATGCTGTCATCCTGGTGGCGTCCGTACAGAGGCAGCTGTGGGTTCACTGAACAGCTAGAGACGTGTAACCTCTTTTGTCCCTTGTAGGTATAAATTTGTCCCTCTGCTTATGCACCATATCACGACGACGACGACGACATGTATTTATGGAGGCAAATCCCCATGCATTCTTAACTTTGGCTCGAGGATGCAAATGGGTGGTTACCTTCATGCTCCGGTAGCTAAATCACGAGAGAAATCGGCGGTACGCATTGGAAAGGAGCCGGTCTCGACTCTGTAGCGAAAAGGAAACTTTTTACCCTGCTGAACGCTGGTGTCCAATCGTTTGCTGAGATGTTGCTGTTTGTAAACTGGTATAGACAAGTGGATAAAGTCTTGCAATACTGCTGTAAAGTGCGCATGATCGCAGTCCGTAACCTTTTAAAGCCTAGCGGTAACTTTACATACGACCAGGTTTAACATTCAAAAATTCTACGTGGTGCCCACATTGCGTTTATGTGTTTTGTACGGATCTCAGAACAAACAGCAACTTTTGCCTTATAAAACATTAAGAGACTGGTTTTTATAACCGAAGTGGAGAGTGTTTACAGCGCGGTACGCACTGAGTCCTTATATAAAACAGATACGCTTCGTCTTTAAAGGGTTAAAGATGGATCGGATGAGATTAAAGTTTCTCAGCTGGATGCTGGTATAGATACAACTCTCATGGGATATGGTGTTGTGTATATTCGTATGTAGTTACGGATGTTACCGGGGTATCTTCATGCCTTCATCTTCAGGGTCCATAAGTATCGTACTCACTTATGTAATTTAGGAATTATTAGATAACGAACGTAGGTGAAGAAGTGTCGCTTTACCCCCTGTTCTGTTTACAGTCGGTAGCTAACACACCTTAATATATTCAAATTATTAGTCGTCAACCGTTTGTTGTGTACAAAAACGTCAAATTATGGCAGTGAAAGTGGATCGATCCCCTTTGACGGCAAACCTTCCTACGTAATCACGCCTGCACCAGTTGGTACCACATAATTAGCAATGTCCTGTTCAGTAACACCATTTCATCATCGCTTTGAACACCGTTACTGATGCTGCAGTGACCAATACAAGCATCACCATAACCTCCTCTTTTATTAAATTCTTCAGTTTTAGAATGCACTGTCAGTATAGTTTAGCACACGTCAGCCATTAAAGTCACATCGTTAGTAGGGAGAGTGGCAACTGTCATGCAATACAAATCTACTTGCCGCACTTTCTGAGCTCGGGCAGCGAAATCTCCATACGCTGTGCTCGGTGTTGATGTTGAATGTGTAACCACTTTGGCAGTGTAAATAGCCGTTTTAGTGGGTTTGTGTGCTTCTGTCTCAAGCGTTGTTTGAACCTGTATTCATGTATTGCTGTGGATGCTTGCTTTGTTCGTTAATGACGTGGAGTGAAGGTAACTGGAAGGTAAATCTGACCTTGTAAGTGATGAAAGTGCAGGCCGTGAAGAGTCATGGGATAATGGAGGTGTAACTGCAGGCTTTCTTAACCCAGGTACTGCACGGATATGTGTTTTTTTGTTGATAAAACTTAGATATACGAAATGCTTGTCTTTATTTAGTGTGCTTTAAAATGGAAGTGTAGAGTGTATTTCAATTGGTTGATGAATATTTAATTTTTGAAGTGCCAAAAATTTTTAACGAATATTCTGAAAATGGCGTATTTTACATTTTGAGTGAATAATTATTTTAATTTTTTCGTCCGTTTAATTATCCGTCAGAGTTATAAACAAGATAAATATTTAAATGCCTATGAGATATTGACAGCTTCTGTGTTACTAGCCTGGATGCACTGTGACTGGCTGTTCACAGGTTGCATTAAAGCTGTGGCCTGTGACTTGGATATAACGTAGTACTGTGTAATGAATCTCGACTGTTGTGTGTGGAGCAGCGACGTGGTAGTACTTGCGCGGCGTTAGGAAGGAATTAGTCCCAGCATTGCCCGCTGCAGTCAGTGTTGGGACCAATACCGTGGTGCTGTTAGTGCCTCAAGAAGGGTGTAAGCTTGCCGTTTGTCGTTGATTCTTACGGCATTTATCAACACTTGCTGCAACTGGAAAGGTCACACAGCGTCGAATGGCGTTTGAAGATGATAATGAATGCTGAAAAGATCTTCAAAGAATCTTCAGTGCGCTGCTTACTCCGACAGATTGTTCGGTTCGATAGAGCCAGGGATGTCACTTAGATGATTCAGAATAGTTGGTAGCTCTGTCAATGTGAGGTACCCCGAATGAAAGTACATAGACTTACTGCTGCACGAAATTTCTCAGCAAGTAACATACAAAGGATAGGGCATTCTTGTGCTTTCTGATACGGCAGATGGTTTCAAAGTGACTTAATGTTAGTTGTGTATGGCGGGAACTTGAAAGGGTGACGAATCCCTGTTACGGGAGACGGAACGTGCAGCAGTATTCATTATCATCGTTATAAGCAGGCTGAAGACACACAGCGAGGCAGATGCACTCCTACGTCCCTGCGACACGGAACTATTAACACATGTCGCCACGCAGTTCAAGATATTTAGATTCACAATAACTATCTCCAGTCTGTACCGACAAGCTGAACACAACGTTATGTTTCCCAACTATTTATTACTAATACTGCTACATGTTTCGGGCGTACAGGGCGTCCATGTTGTATTTTGCCAGATGATGGACGCCCTGTGCGCCCGAAACATGTGGCAGTATTAGTAATAAATAGTTGGCAAACAAAAGCTTTTGTTGAGCGTGTCGGTACGGACAGGAGACAGTTACGCACGCACACAACCGGATGGGAAACCCAAAGATTAGATTCACAATACTGTATGACCTTTCCAACAACCGCCTAAACCCGTAACTGAAGACGTATTTATACATAGGCCTATACATGTAGATGGTACGTACATATTTACGTTCACACCATTTGGTAATCAACACAGATATAATAAATATATTGATACGGTTCATCTAACTGAACAATATGCGATTTGCTATTTTGCTTCTAATATGTTAAAATTATTTTATTCTTTGTCATTATATCTGGACGCTCTTTAAGTTTTAATCATTACCTTTAATTACCGTGTATATTGGCTGCTTGCGTAATTGTCTTGAGAATCTTACCATGATATTAGTGTTACCCCTGATGATCGCTAATGAGCTGAAACACGTTGCAGAAATGTAAATAAATAACTTACATATATGTATAAAGCGTACCTGGCTGCCTGTGCACTGTGTCGTTAGCTGTGTGTATGTTATTTTAATTTATCGAGGATCCCGGTAGCGCTGAGTGTGCAGTGCCGAGTGCTCTATGAGTGCTGAATAACTAAATAGGGAGGAAGCGGAAAGAAGTGGCCGTGGCTTATTTTGAGGTGGTAACGCAGAGTTTTGCGCGGGAGGGAATGAAAAAAACCACGAATGATAATTGGTGTTTCGGCCGAGATTCGAACACATCACTCTCATAACACAAGCTTGAAGCTGTTCCGCTCGAGCCAACTTCCTCAGTATATTAGCTGCGGCCTGCCTCATGTCGGGGAGTTTTATTTACGTAATGTAAGAAAACCTTTACAGCTGAGTATCCTTGTCAGAGATAAGTTCCTGGAGCTGTGATTCTTAAGGTTACTGCCGTACGGAATGTGATGCCGTGTAGTGTAGGAAATCAAAGTTTCGTTAGAACTTCCTTCCTCCGTCGTCCGGGAGGTATATCGTAATTTTAATTCTCACCGCTGCGAGAACTTAAAATCTTACATGTGAGCGTTGTTTATGATTCACGTCATTGGTAGGAAAGAGGCCTGCTTCGCCTTCTTTCTTTCATAGTATCAAATGTCACTGCATTTGAATGTTTATGCTGGTATTTGCTTCATCTCTTTTGACTTGCTGACTGGAAATTTGGTGGCTTTCAAAACTGCTAATGTGTTCCGTGTGTCTGCACACGGCGTTATAATTTGTAATTCTATAAATGAAGACTTGATTGTGAAATTAGTTGAACAATTTATTGGCCTTAATTACGGCATGTAATATACAGGATAATTTATGGATAATCACCTTCGTTACGATGGCATGTTTCTGTCACGTTCAGAGTTTCAAAGTATATTTTGAAACATTAATATATATTGCATTATCACTGTTAATATAATTAATATATATTAATATGCATTATTGTTGGTGTTGTATTTAGTTATCATTGTGCTGTAAAGGGTTAATCATTAATGCCTTTAAAGTTATAAATAACCATGAAATTATAAATTTCTCTACTTAAAAGTCGAAGCATTTACAGGTATTTTCTCACGAAGGTTTCCTGGTTCAGTCTGGGACCTGCCTGACACTCCATAGAAAAAAAAGTAATTGAAGGGTTCGCAGCAAAAACGACTCAATTCATTTTTACGATGTTTAGGTTTTCGTTTCGGTATAAAAAGATAAAGGCGTCGGTGTGTGTAAAAACAATTCAGTTTCGGGAATTATGAAGGCGTTTAAAATATGTTAGGAAGGTACACACTTTGGCGCGTTCGTAATGTTCTCTGTTGTTGTGTAGAAACTAGTGAACATGCTGGGCTCTGTCTGCGTGGAATAACCCTGCGCTTGGTGGACGTAGTTTCGTAAAATTTTTACATTCGGAACTTCTTACTGAAATGTGTCGGGAAAATTGAAATAAAAATTTAAGTTTGGTTATAATCGGGCAAAAGTAGCGTCACCTTGAGTGTAGACGTACGTAGATTTATTATGACTTCGGACACTGATGTTACCGTTGTTGTCTTCGATAATGATCAGTAACCATAAATTTTAACCGTAGTAATCAACGCTAATGTGCCTTACTTCGTCATGTGATTTACATAATGCGTAACTGAGGAAATAAAGACTCGCATCATAACATTTAATGTTCCTGAATTATAGCCAAGAATATAACACTTTTTTACGTAGCCTGTGCATGGATATACGAATCTTGTAAGAAATATTGTTTTTAAGTCAGGAATTACGAAATCAGATGAAGAGTCGACGTTATGTATGATCAATATATGTAACAAAATCAACGTAGACATATAAACAAGAAGTTCTGCAAAGAAATACGCTACTGGTAGTAATGACATTCGGTATTATGTTGATAGTTTTGGACAGCAACAGAAAGTGTGAATGCAGTGGATTATATAGTGTACCTATCGTACAAGTGTCCAGGATCAAAGGATCTGGACGCACGAGAGTTACGTTATCCTTACATTTAGTATTTTATTTCATGCAGGTAAGTTGGACAGTGACTTTGCCACTAGCTGATTGACGCCATGTAGCATCTTGAATCAGCACAGCATTGCATGGCTGTAAGGTCTTCATATTGCGTGCTGTGAAATCAAAGTTCGCGTGCTCTCCGTCTGATGCTCTTGAAACGAATCCTGTTCGCTGAAGAGCCGTAATAGGTCAGTGTTTCTTCCAAGGTAGGTTTCTACGTCAGGACATCTAGGTTGACAGGCGTGATGCTTTGCTTATGCTTGTTCGTGATATTTGCGAAATTCCACCCCTCTATCGCGTCTACGTTTTGACGTATATTGTATGAACGAAAATAATGAGGTAGGGATAAGATATTTAATACAGACTTCAGGTGTAAGGAGGACTTGCAAACTAGTAAGGATCTTAGGGTGGATGCATTGTAATTTCTTTCTTTCTTTCTTTCTTTCTTTCTTTCTTTCTTTTCTTCTTTCTTTCTTTCTTTCTTTCTTTCTTTCTTTCTTTCTTTCTTTCTTTCTTTCTTTCTTTCTTTGTCTAACCTCTTCTGCGTAGTCACTGCAGGTGGAGAGAGAGACTGTTGCACCTGACCCCACTACTTGACACGCACACGCCCGGTAGGTCTCCTCTGGTGGACGAGGGATCGGCCCGAAGCAGAGACCTCTGCCTGACAACACACAGCATTCACAAGAGACAACCATGCACTTGGCCGGATTGGATCCCGCAATCACAGCAAGCGAGCAGCCGCAGACCCGCGTCTTAGGCCTCGCGGCCACCGGGATCGGCAAATAATAATAATATAATAATGGCTTTTACACAATTCGGCTTTACCTCACAAAGAACACAGTCTCCAGCATATTAGTGTTGTATAAGGAAATGATAGCTATGTGCTGTGAGAATTATACGAAATACATGTACACTGTTGGGAAAAATGCGGAATTATTAAATGTTAAGATCAGGTGGCACCTACACTTACCACTGGATATTGAAGGGTTAAGGGAATGTGTGTCTTTCTGTGCCTGTATTCAATTCATTGTTTTCTGTAGTCAGTTATTTTATGACTAATTTAAATATTTATGATTCTTGTAGAAGGTGTTTTTACATCTTTTTAGCCGCAGTCGCAAAATTACGAAGAGCGACTGTTAGCTACGTCATGTCTGTCCGTCTGTCCGCATGGAGAAACATGGCTCCCTCCGGACGGCTTTTTATGAAATTCTATATTTGATTATTTGTCGAAGATATGTCGAGAAATTACTATTTATTAAAGTCTGACAAGAATAGTGGGTGTTTTACATGAAGACCATTATACATTAATTATAGTATCTTGCTTAATTTTTCTTATAATAAAAAATGTTTCAGACAGAGGTTGTCGAGAAAAGCAAAGCAAATATTTTATGTTCAGTAACCTTTTTCCAAAAATCGTGCCGTTGTGAGGTAATGTGGAAAAATTTGGTACAACCAGACAGGCCACAGCTGAAAATATAATAAGGCGCATGCGCCTTACATGCTGGGTAACTAAGGCCACACACACACTCACACACACACACTCACTCACATACACACACACACACTCACATACACACACTCACATATACACACACACTCACATACATACACACACACTCTCACATACACACACACTCACATACACACACTCACATGCACACATACACACACACACTCTCACATACACACACACTCACTCACATACACACACACTCACATACGCACACACTCACATACACACACTCACTCACATACACACACGCACACACTCACACACACTCACATATACACACACTCACATACACACACTCACTCACATACACACACACACTCACATACACACACACTCACATACACACACATACACACACACACACACTCTCACATACACACATACTCTCAGAATATGTAATACTTACTGATTTTCCAGGACAACAGTAGTTAGGCGAACGCGCTTCTGTGTTATGTTTTGTACGTCCATTGCCTCTCTTGTATGTGTGGGAATGTTGCCTGTTATTGGACATAAAAGTATTGTTTTTAAAAAAATTTTAAATACGAAGAATAACGTGTGCTACTTATAATAACGTCATTGTTACCGGTCAAATGAAGACGCCTTTCCTACGAGTATATCGACTCTCCAGACTGTAAAAAATTTTATACCTTTCAAGCTGTAAAAAATGTTGTACCTTTTACTTAGCATATACGGTTTCCTCACAAACTTTGATGTATCAATTCTGGAAAACCAAGTGACTGGACATTAAAGTGTTTCTGAACATGTGCATGCATAGCAAGTGTACATCTCCCAGTGAATGATTGCAAACTGCAAGAAATAAATCTACATTTTCTTGCGTCACAAATCGGTTTTTAGGTACGTCATTATCGCATTGTTCTTCCTCTTAATCTCCTTCATCAAAACATGTAACGCATTTTTATGATGTACCCAGGGGATGATACAAATCTTGGCTGCACATGTTTGGTTCTGGTGCTATCTGAATAGGGCGTGGTCAGTCTTGTGCAGTATAATACACGTAAGTGAACCCTCCTGTTTGCTTTAGTAATGCTTCGGTAATTAAACTGATGTAACTAGTTCAGGCGCAGTCCAACAGATCGCGACAGCATAGTGGACTGTCCGCAAATGAAGGCATTTGTTCCTTAACATCCGTGTCGCGTGTTCGCACTCATATTTACAAAGTACGAAGTAAACCCCGAGGTTTTGTAACTGCTTTCCATCTTAATTCTATTCTGGTTGGGTATTTCAGTGGTACGCTGCATTTTATTATCCTCGTTGTATCAACTGCAAAACTGTGTCTCGTTCCGTAACTTTAATTTCACACAATTCTGTAACTTTTCTACGCACTAAACACATTTTCGCCTGTAAGGCCCTTCAACATACATCCGAACTTAATTCACTCACCCTGAAGATGCAGGCAGAACGTCCCTGCGATACTTAGGAAAAATTTTATTTTTCTCAATGGTGTTTGAACCCATAAGACTGTCACTTAGATAACGCCGGTCATGAATGCCTGAAATTTAGGACTAGACCATCGAACAAGAAACGATGATTGTCTTTGGAGAAATACAGATGCTTCAGGAGAAATTCGTTACTATAGCCGTGGCGTGTGGCTGGAATGAAAAGGGCAATCATCGAGTTAGCAAATGTGCTCTTAGGGTGACAGTTCTGCTGCACTTATCCATAGAGGGGTGCGGAAAGAATGCACTGGACGAAGTATGGGCGCTCAAACTTCCTGTAATACGTCCCGTTCAAATTGAAGGTTAAAACTCACACGGCCGTGTCACTAGCCACACCTGTTCTGGAGACTGTCCAGCGTCCTACTCAGTGGGTACTCGGAGCGCTTTCCCGGGGGTTAAAGTGGCTTGGGCGTGAAACTAACCCCTGACTTCTACTCCCGAGCTTAAGAATGAGTGGAAATATACCTCCACTCCCTCACACACCTTCGTCGTTTACAAAGTGATACTTGTGCCCTTACGGCTGTATTAATAGAATCAGTAAACATTTGATGGTTGATTGTGGAGTGGTATTGTTCAAATGCTTTTCACCTTCATTAAATGTATAAGGATTTGCGACCAAAATCCGCGCAGAAATGTGAGACTGGCCTTTGTGTAAATTGTGTAAATCTCAATGGAAGTTCGCATGTGTCGATTAATACTCTCAAATATCAAATTGTATAAAAATATATTTAGCGTTTCTGTGGTTTTTACGTGTGCAAGGACAAATGACAGCTATGATGGGGCAAGTGGATGCAGTTTTGCGTGTCCTGGTTGCGAGCGTTCCAAAAACCTGTAGGTGTGTAGGCTTGTTCCAGATTGGCACTGGTGTTTCCGCCAAGACAAATCATCCTACTTTCATCCCAGCATTCTCGGTTGAAATATTGATTTTTTTTTTCAGAATTCCTCTCTAAAAACATTCACATATTGTCTTCGCTTACTTACAACGAGCTGCACTTTGAATGTAAGTTTTATTTCTTTTCCTGCCTGCCAGTTCTCAGAAAACCAATATTAGTATGTGTCTACATACCGTGTCGTTCTCCATATTCAAATAAAAAAATAATTTGCGATGTAGCTTTCATAGCGACCCTGTTTTAAAGTTATTTGTATGTAATATTGATATTATTCAAGTAAATAAACAAAGCAGAAGACAGACATTTGTAGTATAACATTTCGTATAGGTACTCTTAACCTTTTTGTAATAAAAATTAAAAAAAATGCTAGAGGACATGCACATTTACAAAATAATTTTGGTACTGTGTAAGCTGTACTACTACATATCAGAACTACGTGAAATTATCTTTTAGTGGCTTGTGTTTATTGTCACCGTGCAGAATGTGTGTTTCTGCGGCTGCTTTGCTTCACGCATGACAGTTACAGGCACTTCCTAAATATCGCACTCTAACGGTACGAATTCCGTATTCCACAGTAACACACAAACACATGAATCAGTCCTGCCCAAGTAATAAATATGGTGGGGAAGCTATATGAAATACGAACACAACTATGTGACGTATAATTAGTGTATGCTGTGATGGCACGTAGCGAGAGCACATAGCTTCGAAATTGTATAAAACCCGAAGCCTGTGGCATTATTCCTTGGGCCATCTCGATTGGGTATACTTTGTTTTCTGACGGTGCTGTCTCCAGTTTAGTTAGAACTTGATCAAGTTATTTCGAAAAGTAAGTAAGGAACAATCTTACAGAGCACTCTCACACATAGTTTTTGTAAATTCTCGCAAAATATTTCGGTTAATTCTACCAGTTTTCTCAGGACAGAATAATTTATTAGGCAACCATTTAACTAGAATTAAAATATGCCAGGGCGGAATTAATTTTTCTGCTTCTCGCCCCCATACATTCACATTTTTCGTTCCAGTGAGCGAAATGTTAGACTGATTATTATTGCATGAACTGAACAATTACACGCTTGCTTATATTTGTTAGGGAACGTGTATTCCTGTAGTTAGCCGATTCTCCTATGCATGGGAACGCAGGCATATTAAAAATCAAAATATGCACATTACATCCTAAAAATTCTGGAAGTTCCAACCACATTAGTATGTTGCTTAATATTTGACACGATCCTCAGCGAGTTTGTATTTTTCTTCACGTTATCTTTGATTTTATTCTCGATACGCAAGGTAAATATTTTCCATCAAATGTCCAATCGAACACCTTTATGTACTACTCGTCTCGCCTGACGTTTCACCGATTTTCGCCTGATGATGGCTCGTAAGGCTTGAAACATGTAGCAATGTCATATAAAAACAAATAGTGTTTTTTATGACAAGTAGTTGTGTTCGCTGCGTTACTCTTGGTACGTATTTATGAATCAAAGTGGAATGTCATCCGTTAAGACTGAATGACTGACTGACTGGCTGACCGACTAACTAACTGACTAATTAACTAACTAACTATCTAAGTAACTAACTAATTAATTAATTACATCGAGAAGATTCATTCTTGGAGAGCCAAAATTTTCTGAGCTGACAAATGAATTATTTTCTTTCTATGAAACCCGAAGGTTCATTACCATGTTCACAAAAGCCTGCTGCTCGTCCCTATCCCGATCCAGATGAATCTGTCCGCACCCTCCTGTCCTCTTTTTAAGATCCATTGTCCCGTTATGTGATTTTTACAGGTACGACAAAAGAACTTGGGGGTAGAGTGTTATTATACATACGTCAAAATATACAAGAAACTTTTGTTTGTAGTTCTCCTACGGCGTGTTGCATGCCCGTAATGAAGAATGATGACGTATTGTGGTGTAAAACAAATTAATTATCTGCATGCTTCCTGCTTTTGTTTCAGGTGAGTGTGTTGTTACTTGGCGGCCACGCGATGTTAAACCTGGGCTGATTGCCTCGTATTACCCCTTCAGTCAATCATGGTGATCACACGGTAAGTTCCTGCATAACAGCTCGTACTAACACGGCTTGATACTGTCTGCTTCGTTACTCAGTTGGTCACTTTTAATTTTCTTCTGTTTCGGGAACTTTCCAAATGAATTTCAATTTTGAATGTGCTATGTGTTATTCAAATTAGGTTCCCGGTCTTTAGATTGCTTTCTTCGGCAATTACCATGATTAGTTAAGGTTAACCGTTTCTCGAGAGTAATCCCGAAATCTTCAGAAGTTCCTTTGAACGAATCTATATATTTTTTTATAATTTTGGGAACGTTTGGGCGTTACTCACAGTGTCAAAGGGCATGGCGTATGTAACCAATTAGGCCTATGCACTTTATATAAATTAAATGAAACCTAGTGTTGGGGCGGCAGTTAATATAACGAAAGTTTCTCATTATGGTCTGGGCAATATTGATTGTGTGCATGATATTTTCATGTTGTAATCTAACTGATAACCATGTAACGCGTCACACGATTGGAAGGAACACAACTTATCTCTGTTGTAGGCCTATTTATATTCAGAATCATAGCGGGGCTGTTTAGCGATCCGATAGTAACTATACAGTAGGTAAAAACTGCTGTAATATTAAGTAATTCAACATTTTGTCGCACAGTGTATTGTGTGTTTTGCATTATTCTTACAATAAAATTAAGGCGTGGAATTTGCAACGGACACGTAGTATGTTCTTTCTGAGGTACAAACTGAATTATTAATTTAGGATTACTTCCGTTTTCAAAGAGATGATACGCTTTTTAACTGTTGACTTTGTTTTTCAATAACATTTAATAAACCGTATGTATCATAATGACTGTGTTGTAATAATGTGCAATGATAACGCAGTGTAACAATACAGTACGGAGTATTGTCCACGAATTATTAGAGTGCATACTCCCAGAAATTTGGTGCATAACTTTGTTATATTTCTTTCAAAAGCCAAGAAGTTTAAGTGCGTGTATGATACACGTTTTAACTTCTGTTATATCGTGATGTAGCGGTCGCTGATGGTATGATTATGCGCGGCAAGAGTGTTCATAAGGAACAAACTTATATGCTGATCTCCATTTACAGCAGAATGAAACCGTTAATAAAACCATAACTGCCAGTCGCCCTTGCTGTAACGATTACGGCCATTTCCCTGGCGTCTGTCGCAGCTCATATCAACACAAGTACATAACGCACTGAAACACTGAACTCACACTGTACCTGCAGGTAAAGAAATATGTTAACGACAAAAATCTAACCTGAATCACTGTTAAAATACGCTACACTACACTACACTACACTACACTACATTACACTACACGACACGACACGACACTACACTACACTACACTACACCACACGACAGTATCTTACACGGTGTAAAAACCTAAAAGATTATATAATTAGGGAAAGGAACTTGTCTTTCTAACATAATGGAAAACCCTTTTTGAAACGGTTATGTAATCGGTGACTCAGTTAAAGACCCCGTCATCTCCAGAAACATTTTGTAGTGTATCTGTAATTCGGAAAAGAAGTGACCTGAACGGAAAGCAAAGTATATCATGTAGCTTTGTTCCGCTAAGCTGGTAAATTGTGTTCTGTACATTTGTGACAGCTGGGAGTTGCTTTTGCGATGGTTCCATTTATGGGCTGTAAAACGATTGGAGCCTTTCTCAGAGTGGGCAAAGTTTTGTTACCCGTCGTTTGAACCCCTGGGAAGATAGAGACCCTTACAATGCAGTGATTGCCTTCCTTTTGACTCCTTTGGGATCGTATTGTGTTTTTGTATGGAGAATCGTAAACACGAGTCCTAGATGCAAGGTGTAGAATTTGGTAGAAGGGAAACACGAGAAATGTTGTTACGCTTATACGAATAAAATTTCGTTTTGAAATAACCAATCGGAATCTGTTCAAACCTCGTTTTATCGGAATTTGTTAAACAGAAGTAGGAGATTTGTGTGTGTAAATTTTCTTTTAGAAATTTACAGATTTATTATGCTGTTTGCAGTTGTTACATTATTATTTTAATGGCACAGATCAACAACTGAAATGAATCGTAGCTGTAACAGTGTCGTTTTCGGTAATGTTCTTCACTTCCATTATGCAGTAAAAACTTCTTGTCATTAACATTTTATCGAACAGATGATCATGTCCAATCAGAGAATGTCTAGTTTAAGATGTATTAGTGTCTGTTACATCTGAAACTTCACCGCCTTACCTGTTTACAGACAGTGTGAATTGCATGTGAAAGTGTTGATAGATGTTACTTGCATTATGCACTTGCGATGGAAAATGTTACACGTGGACATGTAGAAAGTTTGACGGACGGGCGGACAGGAACATTATTACAGCAATATATATTAACACCAATTCGCACACAGTGTTACAACACAATATGGAATTACTTTACATAAACCAGGGCATGTTTCGATGCACAAGTACACCATCTTCAGTGATTGTTAGTAGGCGTATATGTTGTTATGACATGCGCACGTACACGGTATGGACAGTGTTAAAGGAACATTGTTACTTGATGTATATAAGCATACGCGATTCGTACCTGTTTGTGAAAACTCGATAAACCTGTGATCTACCGCCATGAATAATCAATATATACAAAATAACGAAACTCGTATTGCTGGGTATTCCCATATCATTAATACGCCGTAATGATACTGCAACAGTGGTGCTATGTTTTTTCGAAATTCCGTGTGTATCCCACTCTGATAGGTGTAAACCAGACATTCTGTAAAATGTAAATTAAAAAGAAAGTACAATATGTAACAAAGTATTATATATTTGTGTTCATAATTAAAGTCTACATTATGAAGGTGCGTAGGGGATTTGACATATAGTTCAACGCATTTATAACCTCAGCATCAGATGAATAATCATTTTCATGCCCCGCAGCTTCGCCTCTGTGGAAAGATCCCTCGGTACGCGTTGAGTGTGACGTTGGGCGGGCTACGAAAACAAAATAATAAGTAAAATTAAATATCACAGTAAGTGAAATATTTGGTATTTGTAAATTTAATTTTAAGAGAATTGTGTGGAAGCTTTTATGTAGGCCTGTATGTCTTTTTATAAGCAGGGACATACTTCATGAGCGAGCAACATACAGGTAAGAATGTTTTGATAATCAGCAGATCTTGCACATACAAGCAACATAAGTTCAAGAATGTTTTGATAAAAAGATGCATACTGTATGTGCAGCTAACATAAATATACGATTTTTTTTATTAATGACATATTGCATGCGCAAACAACACAAGTTTAACCCTTTAAAGACGAAGCATATCTGCTTTATATAAGGACTCAGTGCGTACCGCGCTGTAAACACTCTCCACTTCGGTTATAAAAACCAATCTCTTAATATTTTATATGGCAAAAGTTGCTGTTTGTTCTGAGATCCGTACAAAACGCATAAACGCAATGTGGGCACCACGCAGAATTTTTTAATTTTAAACCTGGTGGTATGTAAAGTTACCGCTAGGCTTTAAAAGGTTAAAAGTGTTTTTGATCAACAGAGACATGCAGCATGTGGAAGCAAAATAAATAAGAATGTTTTGATTAACGAATACGTACTGAATGCGCAAGCTACGTAACGTTAATCACCCGTAAGCATCATAAATTTAAGAATGTTTGATAAAGGGGGACGCACTGACAGTTGCGAGTGTTCTCCTGATTAATGGTGAATGTATCAGTGGATATTTAATAAATCAGGGAACTCTAAAATGAATGTGAAAAAATGTTTTATAATAAATAAGTTAATTGAATGTTTGCAGTAAACTAAGAACTGCAAAAACTTCGACTTTATTCGTAACATTGCAGCAAAATTCACATATGTTTTAATAAAATATTGATTTTCTCAATACGTTGTGACCACGTATGCAATTTTTATTACATCATACACGACAACTATTGTGGAGTTATGATTTAGCGGATGAAGTTGTAGTTTTCATCTTTCGCTTTAATAAAAGTACGTCCTATCTTTATATTAACATATAATTTTGAGAGGGAATTCGTATTTGCAGTTAAGCGAACGAAAAGATTCATACGTGCGGTGCGTCATGATTAAACGCCTTTGCAACGTGTTCAGTCTGTTGTTTTCCCCAGACGTGTGATTATGTGCACCGCCCCTGTTCTGTTTCTGTAGTAATTGGGTACGGGTACTATTGCAAAAAATGTGTTGTATTTCAACTTAAGAAGTGATCTTATGTAAAGTTAGTAAAAAAAAGCAATTTTTAGTGAGATAGAATGTGATTTTAGATTCTCTAAATCTAATTGAATAATAAAAAAGAAATGAATGGACCCCTTGAACATATAAAACCCCTTGTAAAGTTAGAAGAATTGTGCACGTTAAGTACCATGTAAATTTAAAATCCAATTTTATATTTTCCTCACAGCTTGGTGATAGCTATGCGCTATTTTGCATGGTATACTTGTACGCTGCAGGCTGGTCCGTGCACAACAGCGAACCGTATCCCATTCTTATAGAGTCTTCCAATATTCCCACACGTCAACACACACGCTTCGACTTCCAATGCACAGTTCAAGCTGAATGGTTCTGAATAGGGCTCTTCAGCCTCAGGGATGTAGGGGTGACCCTCGGGTGCATCCACCTGAATTCGTGTTCACCCTCATCGTTTTCATCTCCTTGAAATGCATTCGAGCAAACATGGGTAACTTCAGAAAACGGACTCATGTATATCATTTGTATTATTCAAAGCATAAAAAATTGCCACACCGTTTCCTTATGCAGACAGTCGGTCCTGTATTGACTTTATAGCTTCTTTGGTTGTGTACTGAACATAGTACGTCTAAAATAATTTACAGCCTGCCGCTGAAGAATATTCGATTTCGAACTCGTCATTCTGTTGCGTCGATTACTTTTTTCTTTTCTTCGGAACAACTACAACTGTCATATTTTTTTCATTCTGTGGTTTACTTAGCATATACTTAAGAGAACTTTGTGTTATTTTTCAAAGCTAATTATTGCCATCATTATGGTGATAAATGCAGTTTGAAAGGCTGTGAAATAAAATCACGAAACTGATTTAATTATGTATGAATATGTTGATTGTATCTCAGAGTACAGAATTCTAAAGTCAGACGTTTCATTGTTTCGAAGCCCAGCCATAAGGACGGGCACGTGAGCTCTGTAAATCCGCATGCGAAACACAACAAGTAGCGTTTCATTCAATTTGTGAACGTGACGGAATTTGAATTGGGCTTCTGTGTGTGATGATGAATTTAAAAGACTTTAGTTTGAATAAAATGTGACTTTTTCCCGTTACGAATGGTAAGAGGTTTGAAATACTTGTACTTAATTTTTTTTCTCTCAAAAACAGATCGTGCTAATTGTCAGGTTTTTTCCTTGCGGGAGGTCAAGTTTACACTGAGGGATCCTCACTCGACGTATGTACAAAATTGATCGTTACGCTTCCTAATATAAATAACGGAATATCTTATTAGTATATTTTTCTGGTTTCTAACTTCTGAAAACATCATTATTATATACATGTTTGTGCTTGATGTAAACTCTAATTGAAGCCTTAATGAATCATTTATTTCCACAGTTTCTAATTATTATATCCTCAATAAAAAGTCTCTTTGTTGAAGGAAAATTCTCAGAAGTGGAGCACATCACTACTCTAAGAACAGTCATTCGCTTATAGCTTTTACATCTCTTATTGTCTGCTGAGGTAACTGCTTGCGAATCGTAGTGTAGTGACATTGAAATATGAATCTACGTGCGACACGAAACGTCATGGCCTAATCTAACACGCTGTACAGGAATTTGTATACAGTATGTAAATAAAACAGTGGATATTGTGATACCTTAGCAGACCCACCAACGCAATTCTTGTCGTCGGTATGTGTCTCATACGAGAGTGTCGGACGTTTTGTACCTGAGAAGAGTAGCTCGTTTTCGGGAAAATCTTGTCATTTTTTCAAATACTGAATAATTGTCTCACTGATGGTTCCGTATTGGCATAGGACAGTAAACACGTGAAGTGAAACACTTCGTGCGTGGCAGGAAACAGTGTGTAACTTGATAGAACTCCTGAATAACATGGAAAGTTTTAGAATACAACTGAATGCAGTTTCATAAATGAGATCGCTAGAATATGTTGAGTATTTCTGGACCAATGACTAAGAGAGACTGTCTAGTTTTTAGGAACGGATACTGAAATGTGTGTTACAACAAATGCGAGGTTTGGTACCAGGTTCCATAGCTTGCGGCGGATTGCGAACTGCGTTCTGGAAGTACGGGACACATCAGTTATAATACTGCCTGCGTGTAAAAAGAAAGAAGGAAATGTGTATAGAATCTGTAAACTGTTAAACTGTTCGTATAGAATGTCTGTCCCAAAATGTTTATACTGCAAACATGATTTGGTAGACGATAAAAATATTTCTAAGTACATATTGTTAATTCTTCAAAGCAGTCCCAGTGAACCCGCAGATCGCGGGGAGTATGTTGCCAGTGACACGGTCTTACGTTGTCCATAGAGGCGGTGGGTACGAGAAAACGTCAAGAGAAAAAGCCAAGATACATCTTCACGAGGTCTCCATCTCGAGAACAGAATGCTGTAATGAATGGAATGTAGGATGAACGATCACTTGCTGCGATATTCTGTCATGTTCAGAGACAGAAGGAAATGGAAATTGAAGTCTTGTTGTCGAGGTAACCTTGATTCTGTAGGGTTTCGACAAGTCACTATGCATATTTAATAGTGTACATTGCTTTACAGTAGAACTTAAACTTACCTTGTTCTGTTTACAGTAACTGTTGAAAGTGATCTCTTTTTCTATTCGCTGCTGCGCGCCAGCCCAGGAACAACTGGGGCTACCATAATGTTCAGAAAATCCTTTTCACTTTCAGAGTTTTGGGGACTTTATTTTGAAGTTCAGTAATTATCGTTTGTAAAATTATATTCCTCGTATAACTTGCCGGTGAAACTGAATTCATTATGTGGATGCAGATATTTGTGGAAAAACAGTCGTATTCAGGCCGTTCCAAAATTTAAAGATGTTGAGCGACACTTTAATGGATCTTGGTATTACTGTTATTGTAGGCACTGTGTTTAAAACTGACGATTGCTCCCCGTGCATCTGAATACCTCTCTTTCTTTCTGTACTGGTTGACACATCGAGCTGCGAGCAATTAATTTGTGCTTTTTCTTGTTTCAGTAAAACAAAATTAGTTCGAGGAACACAATTTACAACATAATATCATTAAAACAAGCCATTTGTGTTATTACTTATTTACGCCCTGGTAACCATGATCCATTAGTTAAAAGAAGGTTTTTGTCGCAGTGAAAACAATGTGTCGTCATTACTGTAACCGATTTCTTTTAGGGAGATAATCGCTGTTTTCTCTGACAACATGTAAATGAAATGTGTGGGCACATGGTAGAGTTCGTAAGGGAAAGCAGGTGGTAGATGTAGTAAACACTGTCCTCTAACAGGTTATGGTTTCTATTCTGAATTTACTAATTAAACATAAAAGTTCGGAATTTTTGTATTCCTATTTTTATTTACTGGGAATTCATAAAAGTATTAATAGAATATGACAGGGGTTCCGTGACTTTTGCGCTGGCATGCTACTAAACGAATTGTAACGTTTTCAATGTACGAGCCATAATTTTTTTAAATTGACATTTGGAAGCTGACATTGGACAGACTAAGTGACAGCGGAAATGAGTTACTTAACGTTGCGAGCAGTGTTGCATGTTAGCAAATGTGTGTGGCTTATGTCTTACGTATTTTTTAAAATTATTTTCCGTTTTTATATTTCGGCTATTTATTAAGGCGGCGTACCAGTAAACAGTGGCTGGCGTACTCGTAGTGGTACCCGTACCACAGTGTGATAAACCATGGACTGTCACATATGCCAGATATATCCCCGTCATTTGAAATTATATGGGGGCTAGTGTGTAATGGATTGAGGGACTGTGTACAAGAATGAATGGAAATCTGGGGTGGTTGTATAATAACCGAACATACGCTTTTAGTTCAAACGTGACAATATTCATCTGCATTCCTTTGTACCAGATTCTGTGTCTAGAGAAATTTTGTGGGAGCAGCAATATTCATCCGTGAATTGATTAAAGGCTGGCCGATGAAATGCGTTGCGGATAGGCCAGACATTCGTGCTTGGTGAACAAGATATTTTTGACAAGGCAATCCGTCTGTGAGAGGGAAAAGCGTTTGTGTTGATAGCATGTGATTAATAGCCAACGTAACGGGTAGACTCGACGCCGTGATGGCGTGATTCCATTTGTGAGACCGACGCGGGCAAGCACTCGCTTGTTTCACCGGTCTGTGTGCCAGTTCGTCACGGTCTTGTAGGTCACCGACGAAGAGCGTTGTGTTGTCTCTGTGTTACGTTCGCACTGCCTAATGACACTAACACGCCCCACAGTACGACAGTGTTCTATAATGTGACCTTCGTAAATTGCTTTGCTTATTTTAGGTCTTATATTTCCGTACCTTTTACATAACAAATTTCTGTTTTTAATTCATATGCATCCAAGTAGGCATAGGATTGAATCGAGTTCATAAGAGTGTTTTCAAGTATAATATAAACTTTTTTTCGTTTTTCTGTAAATAATCTTTATAAACTTTTGCGAAGGGAAGTTGGAAGTAAAAACACGAGGTATATGTATTTTCAAAATGAGTTAATATTGTAAATTTCATATATTATTGCTTTAGTCTTCGAAATTAAGACCTCAGATCGTTTGCTTAAGCATAAGCAGTTGTGTAGTCAATATTGTGACTAGGATGCATGCAGGTGGATCCGCGTTTGAAATCGCGTTAGGGAAAAGTGTGTGTGGGGCTCACCCAACGTCCTATTTAATGAGTACCGGCGTTCTTTCCCAGGGGCAAAGTGGCTGGGGCGTTAGTTTGACCACTCACATCCATCTACTGCCAAGGTTAAGAATGGGCGGGGCTATATCTCTACTCCTCTGTATGTCTTCATGACATGGATATGAACTTTATCCTTTTTTATTAAATTTCTGCACACGTCTTTAGCCCCACGGTTACTTGGCTCCCTTCCCGTACTTCGGTTCCTTTGTGCAGATGAGAAGTCGAATGCACATATTTTCAGATAGCGCAACATTATTATTTTTCGCTTTCAGAAAACATGGCAGGTCCTTGAAGATTTCAAGAATATACACTAAGTGAAGACCTTGCTGTTCTCATGCCAGAGCTTCGCCAGCCTTCACATTTGTACTTGACCGTATTGATTTAGAAACATACGATTCATATTCGGCTAATTTCGTAGACATGGTCTTTGTAGGCTCTTCTGCCATTAGGATAACCGCTTTGTCAGCGATAATAAGGACGAACAAAGAGAGAGACACCCGTAAACATCAGGCTGAGATGGGCGGGGAATGTTGCAAGCGTAGGGACGAAGAGGAAAACATACGCAGGTTCGGTGGGAACTCCTGAAATGAAGTGACACTAGGAAGACTTAAGAAGAGATGGGAGGGTAATATTAAAATTGATGTTAAACAACTGTGGTCGGAGTTTGTGGACTGGAGTCATCTGCCTCTGGACAGGGGCCAGTTTCTCCCTGTTGTGTACAAAGAAGATCAGCTTGACTGAATAAGCAACTCTTAACTTCCGTATAAGGACTGTGTTGCATACGGTTATTTACTGCCGTTACATTAATGATGGAACCACAAAAACGTAGGAAAGAATAGGCAGTGTAGGGATAACCTAATGTAGGCTTCTCCTACCCCAGAATTACTTAGTCATAATTAGAAGAGTATCTCATCAGCCGTGTGTGAATAGGGGAGACGAGAATTAGCTAGGAATCCATTTACTTCATCTTATTACCATCTCATGAGGTGTTGTGAAGTGTTACACCGACTACCCTTAGGGAATTAGAAATTTTAGGCAATTATTATGTATACTTCTACATAATTAGCTACTATTATAAGCTTTTAGACGTTATTAAAAAAAGGAAGACTGTAAACAGCCCTGCTTCTTTGCAGTGTGAGGAAAGGTTACTTAAAAATTTGAAGAAAGAGAGGATAACGGTCATACTAGTATGCAGTAAAGAATGCTTAATTAAATAGACCCAGCAAGATCTGGCGGAGTCCTTTCTTTAATAAAGGCGTCTTGCTAAGCATACGTTTTCCTTGAAAGGCGGGTATTTGAGATCAGGAACTTAAAAATTCTGGCCTGCGCCACAGCAAATATTACCATCTCTTGTTCTTCAGCTCAATTATATTTAAAACAAAGCCGTTACACATACAGACACAAGGTCGAATACCTTGTGTTTTACGTCAACTGTATCAGGCTTATAATCATAAACTTAACAGTTTTACGTCAAATTCTTCAGTTGTGTTTTGCATGTATTTTGACCACAATATGGAAATACGCAGTAGGACACTCTGCATTGTCAGTTTCCTGATGTGCACTCAAGTTAATCGGAATAGTCAGAAGACCCAACCGCCCTTCTGGTTTTCTTCACCAAGAAAACTTGACTGACGGTTCAGGTCTTTCGGAATTTGAAGCTTTGTCGCTCGCATAGTGTTTCCCGACGTTTCGAAGCAGCATATTGCCTTCACCTTCAAGGGTTGAGGGATCCAAGCTAAATGTCATTCTTTTTGGACCCCTAAATCCTTGAAAATGAAGGCAGTACTTTCTTTCGAAACGTCGGGAGAAACCCTAGCGACACACCATCAGATCTCAGTAGAGCTGTAACTCAAAAATACCGCTGTGGTAACCTCATATCTCCCAAAATTAGAATGAACAGTTTTGGTTCTATGTGTTCGTCCCTTCCCTCTACCTCGTCATGTCTTTGACAGAGAATTGCCGTCCCACTGTGTTTGTTGCGTCATAGTCCCGTGATGTGTCTCTGTTGGCCCAGATATGTTAAGACATAAAGTTACCCACGCAATACGCAAAGTTACGAGCTGATATGCGTAGTGTATCGTCTTGACTTCGGAGGGTTAGTAACTGTGTAACGCAGACACGTTTGGGAGTTGCGAGGTCTTCGCAGCAATGTGGCTGAAGATGTCATTCTTCTGGAATATGACGCTGCGTCAGTGAATAGTCGGATCCCGTCGTTTTGAGGTGACATAATATATTCATCTTCCGGAGTTTGTAGATATGCCCTAGAAGGACGCAGCGTAATTTCCAAAAGAATGGTATCGTCACAGACACTTGTGACTAATCCTACACGTTAGTGCCGCTGTTTAAATTTCAATGTTGATTTCTGCCTCCCGCATACAGGATTGTCTTTTGTTACCACAGTGTTTACGTATTACTACATACTGGATAATGGAGCGTTTACGCTAAGGTGCACAACGACGCCTTCCCGTCGAATTCATTCTGTTAATTGGCTGGCCTTTTCATGTTTATTTTGGACCTTTATTTTCCCGTTGTAATTTTTGCCAAGTGTCCGAATACCGTATTAAATTTACGTTTAATGTTTTCTATCTCTACACCGAACCACATTTCTATTTCAGATTATCCAAGAATTTGAGTGTGTAATATGTCCCGCTTTACTCTGTGTTGAAGCTAACATTAAAATAGTGTGGTGGCAAAAGTATTAAATACCAGGCCGAGCCAGCAACCAGCTGACATGCACAAACTTATCTTGTTCAAATAGCTACTTTACTGGTTACTGTAATTAACCAACTGCCTACTTGTATACTCATCTACCACCACAGTCATGATTTCACTAAGTGGTGTCTATAAATCACAGAGTTCCTCTCATTATGTAGTTCTAGGCCCTAAAGCTGCAACATTGCAAAAATAGCCCACTAGGTCATTTCAGTTCAACAGACACTACCATCCAAGATTCTTTAAATATTAACCCAGTCTCCTAACGTGAGATCCAAGTGGTAGCTTTCCAAGAGTTTGCCCAAGAAAATTCTATATTCAAGTCGTGCTCTCCAATGCAAAGTACACATCCCACCTGTTATAACATTTATTCACCTGCCTTGACAATTTGTAGAAGGAACGTAAGTCACAAAGTTCGGCGTAATTTAAATGCTTTAGTTCCAAATTAGTTCCGTAGCACTTTTCGTATGTTTTTCCGTTGCGTTCTTCTCGCAAAGTAAGAGAACTTGTCCCACAAAATTATGAAAAATGAAGGACAAAGTACTTACACACGTACTTATTCCCGTATTTTAATTGTAAGGACCAATTATAAGAGCGCAGAAAGTTAAAGGAAACAGCTTACAGTTACTGTAAGAAGAAAAATTTTTATCATTTTGTTTAATGATGAATTTGCATGATTTTTTCAGATAAAAAGGGTTTTCTTCATTCGCTACCGTACTTACGATTCTCTTGTTAATTAATTAGGCGTGTTTCGTATTTCACAGTTTAGAAGCCAAAGCCTTTGCGTAGGTATACAAAAGCGTTGTTCAGTGAATCAAGAACAAAGACTATTTTAAAGTTGGCAATGTAAATTTGCGATACGTTCATCAAGCGATATAGGCCTGTAGACAGGAGGCCAAACATTCACTGGCTAACGCATGCCCTCCATTTCTTTGCCTTTTAAATACTGTTTTGTAGCTGGGGAACTTAACTGTTAAGAGCCTGTGGGTAACTCTATGTACCAACTGTTATAATATTAATAAATGTTGCTTGCCGCACTGTTTATGCGTTTATTATGATCTTAAGAATATAACGCGGTTATTTCCCAGTACATGATTGGCAGGTTGGTCTTCGCAATGGACGCGGACATTGTTGTATTTGAGGCATGTACTGAATTTTTATACTTAATTCAGATTCTGTTCGGTCTGAAAATTGTTAAGGTCCAATGGTCAGCCAGAGAGTGCATCTACGTGGCGTGTAATTTCATTAAAAATTAACCTACATTAATTGTGGTAAGGTTAAGAGGAATTTGTTGACGAGTGTTAACGTATGGTTCTGGCGCTGAAAGGAAAATCCTGGCGGTCACATATTTAGAGACAGTTGTGAGTTTGAAAGAGTTATGGCACGGGGGCCGATAACAAGGGACAGGGACTTCTGTTAACAGAGGATTGAACAGCTTGTCCCGCGGTATCATAATTTCATCAATTATGGCGCGGACTGTTTGCAAAAGTTGCCGGGCAGCGGTACAGTTAAATGTAAACTGTTCTTATTGGAGTTTAAAATACAGACTGCAACATACGTTTGTTGAGAACGTTTTTTCTCCCCGACGGCCGTATATTTCGAAAATGTTAACAATCGTGTTACTAAGCCCCAGTCGCTTTTCATTGCAGACATGTATCACAATTACTGTTACTGAACTATGCCCTTGAATAGACCATATCAACTAGTCTTGTATCTGTAATAGATTGTACCATTGTGGAATAACACGGGCAGTTATCGGCGTCTGACCGCGGACTCCGTGGTTTTATTCCCAGGGCAGTCCATGTGGAAATTTTTGTGGACGAATGGTATCGAGACGGATATCTCTCCAAGTAATTTTCATTCCCCCAATCTTATATAGCCAATCATCTGTCATCCGGGATTTGAACAGCGAAACCTTCACAGGCCGCAGTTCGACAGGAACACTGTCTCGCTTCACCAGCACTATAACAACCTAGGCTATTTGTAATAGTACTAGTCATTCTCCTGCAGTTCTAGATTTTTTTTTGTCTCATGGCGATCTGTACGGTGCTTTTGTTACCACTTGTGAGGGACAATTTTTTATCGGTGTATTTTGTTTATAGGAAACCCGTGATGATGTATATTTAACACATTACATTCCAAAAATTATTCTGTACCACTTTTTGTATTATTTGTTCTATATATTGCCGTACAGATGATCGAGTTTGTTTTTTATCCTCCATACCCTGCATACATTCATCATTTACACGTTTTTACTCAAATATTTGAAAATCTTAAAACATTTTAAAATTGCACTGGAAAATATGTTACATATTCAGCCGTGATGAATGCTGCGTAGCATCGTATCTAAGTTTTAATTTTTAAATATAAAACATATTAAACATATCGTGTTTAACTTCTGAGAAGCATGCGTACTTGATCAACACATCCCTAGTTTTAAATACAACAGAGTCTTACTTATTTTTCGCCTGTTATTTCGTTCTAATAAATGGTATTTGTTTCTCTGTGTGGTGGCAAGGAACGCGCAGACAGTAGCATTAGTGCCGATTACACACAGCTATAAGTCATGATACGCCGTCCCACCAGTAACACCCGTTCCGGCGAGTCAAGTACCGTAATACACGCACGGGTATACAGAAATAGTCTTGCTATTTCTGCGCGCCATGAGCTACATGGGTACCAGGTTTCTTCCGAATTTTGACGGTGGTGTATCACATTCGAGATCTTTCTCAGCAGTTTCTCCGTCGTCCATATTTAAAATAAAATATAAAATCTTACGTTTCGGGGACACCATCGGACATGATATGTTTGACTGTAGGGTGCAGCTGATAGTTGTGTTACTTATCCTTGTCTGATGGTGTTACCGATCCTATTCTTGAAACGTGGCGTTTTAATTTTATTTTGAACCTGCACGATGGACGACGTCCGAACAGAAAGTGATGCAATTAGTTGAACGCTGTTTGGAAAACATTAAAAAGTAATTCACGACTGAAAGCAGGCAACCCAGCATCGTGCCAGCAACGTGCCAGCAACTCAAATGTAAGACTTGCAAAGTACCGTGGTGTAAATAATTGCAGATTGTCTTAAAATCTGTAATATTATTTGATGAAAATAAAGAAAACGGTGGTCATGCTGATAGACACAGAAGGCACTTGTTTTCTTTGAATCAAGTGTTCCGTCAATATCGTATCGTGTGTTCTGGCGAAGTTCATGCAGAAACCCGAGCGCTGTTTGAGGCCAGAATAGCCTACACATGGTATTTTATGTGATTTACATTGAGGGTAATTTGCAGTTTAATTATTGTAGGATACTTGAAAAATAGGCAAAGAAGAATTTACATGCAAGAACGTCCAGATTTAAGGATACATAATAATGTAGACGAAACTAATGAATGCTTGTTCACAGAAATGAGTGACTGTTTACTGCCTTCTTGTGTCAGAGGAACACAGTTGTATGATAAAGGCGTATCATTTGCAGAAAGCTGTGACACATTTACCTTCGTGTACCAATCAAAGCTACCTTTAGCAGTTCGCCTTCACGGCTCAAGGTGTGAATAAGGTGTTAAACATTGACGTCTATAATATCTTCTTTAGGGTTTATTTGCTCTTGGGATACGAGATATTTGTCATGCTTTTGTAGATGGCGCAACCACCTTATTTGATATTCTTTTATTCTTGAGTCAGAATCCACATGTTGCAGCTCCTTTCTAACATGTGTATAAACTTGTGATCCATCAGTCTCCGTGTATCCCACTGTGCCTTCAGAGAACGCATCTGTATTCCCTCTTCCCTCCTTTTTACGTCTTTGTCAAAGCCCAGCATTTTGGGTTTGTATTGTCAGACGTTTAACGGCCTTACAAAAACCGAGTTGTGCACACTGTGAAGCAACGTGGCCCTCGTCCGCCAGTTTATGTGACTGACTTCTTTAATCAGTTTACTATTTTAATGTGACCCCGAAGTGACTGCTTCTAGTCGATGCTTTTGTTTTATCTGGACACGTGAACCAAAAACAGTAGATTTTTTAATATTGTTCACACCGTGAATTGTCGATAATCAAGTCACACAATATTCAGTCCAACAAACTGCACTCTACTGCTTCCAGATATTCAGTATTACAGTATCTTGTTAAGCAGTCCAACATGTTTCGAACCCCCACGGGATCATCGTCAGGGTTGAGTTACAAGTACATTCTTTTGGGTGTGCCTGGGAGCACAAAGTTTTGCCAGAGCACATCCGCTAAATTACAAATGATTACGGATTATCTATACTGTTTATTATAAAACAGCAGGTGCAAGAGCACAAAAGATCGACATCTTGCATACAAAATTCCACTCCATGTTGTGTGTCGGGCTTTTGAGAAATATTACGAGTGTCATGTCTTGTGCATATATAGGTGATATGGTGGACATGTAAGGCGGATATTGTATGTGGGTCAGTAACTTCCACTACGCGATGTTTCAGCAGTCTCACTTACCTGGCAAATAGATAGCAAAAGTGGCAAACCACGCAATGAGCACGGACTGGAAGGCCATGTCCCTCCCAGCCTCCAAATAGCCTTCCTCTAGATCAGATCTACGGCTGCCATATCGATCGGTAAGTCGCGGAACAAATACGGTTGGGCACGATGCGATTTACGCTGGGAACACTAAGTGTCCTGCTAGGCGTGTCACTCTAAAACTGTACTCGTATGTGGGGAATCACTCTCGTACCTTGCCATCATGCAACAAATGAATCAATACAGGTCTACTTAGAAACTTGAAAAATTCCGGTTCATTCTCAATCTCTTGAAGCATGATTCTTATCACATCGCCTGCCATTTCAGGTCATCTTTTGTACGCCTTTTATGCCCTTGGTATGTAATTTTAAGACAGATTTCCAGTTACCATCGAATTTATTCGGCCATTCCAAAAACCCAACTCTATTTTCTGATTTTTCATTTAAACGTACTTATTTAATCACTTCAGAGATGTTAAGTTCAACTGTTACCGCTTCTTTCATACGCAGACGTGACTGTTAACTCAAGCCATTCCCCTTATCAGTCTTGGAGTAAATTCCATGTAAAATTATTACTGTGGGTTCTACCCACGTATAAAAATTTCAGTGTAGAAGTAAGCTTCGTATTTGAAATATCTAAAGTTCGAGTCTTGCCCGGGATTACGTTTAGGCTACTATTTTCGTGATTTGCCTCGTTCCAAGAAATGCTAGAAACTACCTTCAAACAGACAAAGAGTTTTTGTTCCATTCCCCTTTCAATTCACCGTTCTCCTACCGACCATATAGCTTGGCAGCATGAGTTCCAACATCTTCCTGAGAGATGCAGCAGGAAATCTACAACAGTTGCCAGTGAATCAGAGAGACGATTCTTAGTCACATGTTTGTCTTAGGTAAAAGAGGTTCTGTGCTTTGGCTATAATAGAGTTCGTCTTTTTCTGACCACTAACACAACGTCCCGATGTGTGGATCATAAATATTTTTTACTGTTGAGAGTTTCTGAATTTTTCGCGAAAGTCTCTTTTCACACATAGGGCATTTTTGTTGCATAAGTCCGGCAGTTAGAAGGGCTAAAACCTACATGTGCAGTTCAAAGAGAGAGAGAGAGAGAGAGAGAGAGAGTCTGTAACGGAACAAGGTACCAGTACGAACAAGGAGATGTGAAGAAGTAAGTGACAGGAACAGAATTATGATACTTCAAGTTACAACATTTGTGAATCTGTTGCAGCTCTTCGTGTGATCGATATAAGTCATTTCAACTAGCCTGGGCTTCCAGTCGACAGAATGTCAATAGCAGGTTGTCCTGCATGCACTTAGAGCACGATTGTTTTGTAAGACATGACTAGGTAACGTGCGGGTAAAGAATATTGCGTTAATTTGTGCGATACTCGTTTCGGGGAGGAGACTATGATCGCTTCACTCTTTGTCATGGGGAAACTTAACACTGCGCTGGCGTGTTCCTGCTTTGTGAATTACTGGAGAACTCTCGGGTTTGAGTATCTCCTGTAGGCCGGCTATCCTGCTTATCGATATGTGAGTACCTTCACTGGCTGCAGGAAAATTGTGGGATAGAATTTTAACCCTAAAAGGCACAGTGATCACCTGCTGTAACATTAACATTACTGAATTTTACCACACAAAAATGTGTGCTGTACGCACGATTCTCGGAAAATTCAAGGGTTGCTTTTTGTAATGTCACCTCGGTGTTTTTTTTAAGGTGGAAACAGAATTTTTAAACACAAGACAATGTAATTTGTGTATTTAGATTAATTTTGTATTTTAAATGGTTAAAATATCACGCAATTACTTCTTTCCACGTGCTGTCCACTCTTAATCTTCCCAGTCTCCATCGATTCGGCGTCACACTGTGGAGTGAGGAAAGTGTCTCTAAATAACCTAAGAATACCGTCAGATTGGTTTCAAATATTACCATGTCAGTTTTCTTTATAGCAGACGGGAAGGCAAAAACGCTTAACTGCATGGTCTTGTTCTACGTTTGATATAGTCGCCGTGCTCTGTATGATTTGAGGAGCAGTAGTGTGCTGCATGGTGGTTGTACTGAGATTTATGTGTGCATGCTTCAAGAAATGAGGACAACGTCCACAGTTTATCATTGCCTGTACCCTGAGTTAAGTCGCGAAGACTAGAATAAACGGGAGGTATAGGACAAACAATAAACTGATAAAAAATTTTAATTGGAAAACACATTTGGATATATTCAACTTGGGACATAAAAGCGTAGGTGGATATAACCGTCCAGTTTGATTTTGGATACGCATCCCGGTTACAGAATTTAGCTGCTCGGCTGGACCACCGGAGGCTTGTGTCGAAGGATTATTTACGGTGAAATGAAAGTACAGTCTGAAGCTACAGCGTTTTGAATGAATACATAGCTTCAAATTTGCATATTTTATGTACGAAGGTGGGCTGAAAAGTTTTGCCTCCAGCTAAATAAAAAATGAAAAATAAAAGCTTTTTAAGTGAAACAAAAACATAAGTGTACATTTAACCTTTATTTACAACTGTACATAATCGCTTTTCCACATAATCTCCTCCAATTCCAAAACATTTTTGCCAACATTCAACAAGTTTTTGGATCCCGTTTTTTAAAAAATCTTTTTCTTTCTCCCGAAACCACTGGCGTACTGCAACCTTGACTTCTTTAGCAGAGCTGAAGTTTTGGCCCCTGAGGTCGTCCTTGAGTTTGGGGAACAAGTGGAAATTGCTAGGAGCGAGGTCCGAGCTGTAGACTGGATGTGATAACACTGTAAGCCCCAAACGTGCAATGGCATCAGTTGTGGCTGCACTTGTGTGAGGCATGGCAGATGTCATCAATTTCTGCCTCCTTCCTCGTGATGCGTTTTTTGAGACTTCTTAGGGTTTCAATATGGCGTTTTGAGTTAACTGTAGCACCTTTTTCCAGGAAGTCAGTGAGCACAGCGCCTTCAGATTTCCAGAATACAGTCAACGTGACTTTCCCAGCAGAGGCTTTGGTTTTGAATTTATTTCGCGCTGGTGATCCTTTGTAGCGGTATTCTGTGTATTGTCTTTTATTGTCAGGATCATAGTGATCATTCATTCCCATACACTCCATACATACGGCGATGAGTGTCGATTTGAGGAATTTTTTCCGCAGTCAAGAACTCGTAATGGCACGTTGTTTGAACCGCACGTCTTCACAGCCTTCCCTTTGGCCTGGCACTGAACCGGACTTACTGATAGCTATGGGTTCAAAGTTCCGTATGGTGGGGGAGAGATGTCAATGACTGCGTGGAGCCGGTTTTATCCAGTTTTCTTTACTGTAATAAAAAATATGGCAGGGGAGGCAAAACTTTTCAGCCCACCCTCGTACGTATGAACCGGAGAATAGCCATAACATTCAGTTTATATTTTCATTTCTGGAAGCACAATCCGACGTTTGGACTACGGATTCTGGCGTTATACATGTAATAATAATAATAATAATAATAATAATAATAATAATAATAATAATAATAATAACCCTTTAAAGACGAAGCGTATCTGTTTTATATAAGGACTCAGTTCGTACCGCGCGGTAAACGCTCTCCACTTCGGTTATAAAAACCAGTCTCTTAATGTTTTATAAGGCAAAAGTTGCTGTTTGTTCTGAGTTCCGTACAAAATACATCAACGCAATGTGGGCAGGACGCAGAATTTTTGAATGTTAAACCTGGTAGCATGTAAAGTTACTGCTAGGCTTTAAACGGTTAAAACAGATGATGGCACTGTGGTATAAGGATATGAAGTATTTACTTCCTGTGTTCAATGATTTAAGCTTTTTTGCGGACAGCGGTGGTCCTTCCGATTGCTTAAAGGAGGGAATATATTAAAATAGTTGCAGCCATTCAAGGAAGACCGTCATGGAAACATACATAGTTGCATTTACAGTTCTGTAGTTCAAATATTTCTTGTTTACTGTCCGTCAATTATGTCTTTTCCTGAATTCACCGCCCTAGATACGTGAGTGCCTTCTGAGCTACAATTCTCCACTCTATTGGCATTACACAAAAATCGCGTCGAAGGATTTGAATAAACCGCCACTAACGTTACATCCAACAAGAGACTAACCGAGGCAGTAATAGCACGCTGCACGGCGTTCGTCTTTCATCTCCGGCGTTGGGGGCAAATATAGAGGAAACATTGCAGGGGTTTGATGGAGCAAGAGGGTGACTGGGCTTCCATCTGTGTGAGGGGCGATCATGACTGTGACCGCATCTCCCTTTAAATTTCAGTAATTGAAATTGATTTGTTTTGTTTGCTTTAGTTTCAAGCCGATTATTCATTCTGTAAGTAACAAAACGTTGAAGAGAGCTTCTCTACCCCCAGTCGGTAAATATTTTGTAACAAAGTGATCATTCCGGTGGCCCTGTTATTGATTCTCACAGGACAGCGCAGAGCAGTGCAGAGAGTGGGATGAATTCAGAGCTTGGCACAGAAACATATTTGTTGCTACAAGCACGTGCACTTTTTGCGAATACTGTCACGAATTCAGTAGTAAAAGTAAATTAATGCGACTCTTTACTGTTTATCAGAGTATAAAAGAACGTATCATTCGACTTGAGATTTAAGTGATTGTACACAGTTTTGTTTCCATTATGTAATGCTGTATAATTACGTGAAATGCAAGATCCGTTGTGACAATTTAGTTGTTTTATGTATATGAAATTCACTAAGGAGGTCGCTTCGAAATAGAACCGCAAGACTTTACCTTAATTTTCGTAAAATCACAAACAGGCTCTTGAATTTTATATCTTCGTTGTACGTGTAGTTTCTCTAAAGTTTTCGTTAAAAGCTTTATTCTTTTGACCCCAACTAATTCGGCAAATATCTTTACTTCAAAGCTTCGCCATCCCGTGCCTCCCGTCAGTCCTGTTCAAATTGTGACTGGTTCTGAGGCACACATTGAGGTGTGACCTACCGTAACATGTTAACAAGTCCATCTATAGCTATTGTTCCCACAGATGACCCTTCCATTGAACCACTGTTGCACATTCCGACGCTTGAGGGATACTTGAAACCGCGGTTTTGCTGACTATAGACGCTACCTAATCTGTCTTTGAGACTGGAAGTTGTTACCAACGGAAGCATAGGTACCTCTCACCGTCGCTTATCGTTTGCTGTATTTGTAGCGACTAAGAACCATTCACTGCTTCGTAACGACAGAATAGCATCCCTTAGCATGTGACACACACACACACACACACACACACACACACACACACACACACACACACACACACACACACACGTGTGCGGTTTTGAAGATGAACTGCATATGACCAGGCGTCTTTAACTTGATCACAGATTATTCAAAGACAGGCAGGTAACAAGATATTCAGACTCAAGCAGTAGAGTGAGTTACTTGATTAATAAGTTGCTGAGATTCAAACCGTAAAGCGGCAGTAGGCCTGTATTTCTGAGTGTGTTTGGAGGAAGGCAAAGAATTTTGATGTAACTGAGAGAAGTGACTATAATTTGTCTTCGGTGAACGGTTTAAATTTTACAGTGAGAAAATATTTTGCATTGGATAACGTTGCTAGACACTGACTATCATCGAACGTCTCCGTCGTCTAAATAACCTTTTGTAAGTTGACTGTAGTCCCGCCTTCAAATGCCTGGGCCTGCACACAAAAACTCAGAGTCGTGGAATGATCATGAACGTCAGGCTGAAGTTACATCTTCCTCTGACCCCCAGACATCAAAGTAATGTACCCTTTGCACGGAGACTGAGTACGCCTCAGGGATATTAAAGGATGAATTTGTCAGATAATTTCGCACCCTTCCGACCCAGCATAGAAGTGTAGCATGGAGGCCGTAGGTTGTGATGTTGCTGAGGCATGAATCGCTTGTCTTTATTGCGCAGTGTTAATGCGATCAGTCTCGTTGGTCATAAACTTCATATTCCACTCTTTTAAATCTGTGCATGGCTTTTCCTGTTTCTCACAATTATCACCTGTTGCTGTGCTGACATTAATGTAATAGACCGATGTGTACGGAGCACGTAGGAACCAGACTCCACAAGAGAGCTCTTTTTAACGCCGTACCGAGCGCAACAGCATTATCGCACAAGGTCAGCGTCTGGTGGTACGTGCCGTGACAGGTGCAGTGCCCAGGACAGCAATAAAACAAACGCGCTCTGTGAGGGACTTGGATGTGTAATATTTTGTCTGGACGTGTTTCCATAGGTCTATTGTACTTCTATCATAGCAAATCAGACTTTCTCTAACAACAGTTGTGCATAAAAGAAGGTAAATTTCACCCTAGAACAGGCTATGAAGGCCCAGCAGGGGAGTAGAGGTGTAGCTGTACTCACTCTTTAACCTTGACGCTAGAGGGGGGTGGGTGGGCAACGCCATGCCCCGGGCGTTTTACCCCCGGGAAAGAGAGCCTGTACCCATTGCACAGTTATGAATATAGTGACGGAAATATTGTGTGTCGACTCAAAGAAACTTAGTAGAAATTAACGAGGCGTGTTTGCAAGAAAGTGCAGTTTGGAAAGACGACAAAACTGCAAAAATGTAAGCACTTGCCGCATAGACGTCGAGTCGTCTAATTTTTGTATTGTGCGTACAGGAATTTGTGTACTTCGGTGTAGACTGTTTCTGGGTCAGTATCAGGCTTAATATTTCATTTTACTGACATTAAATTAATACTACTACTTTTGAATAGTAATAGAAATCGTTTTACTTTTCCATGGAAACTGGGATACAAGTAACGTATGGGTATACTGGTCTCGTCTAATGATGCTGCGTGCCAAATGATGTCTCTTTTCCAAGAGAACACAATTCAAGCTATGAAATTTAATGAGGCTCTCCGTTCGTTGAGAACTTTTGAGCGTCCTACGAATGTTCGCTGTTCTGATTGTGGTTAAAGGAGCAATTTTATTCAGAGTTGTTGTTGTAGTGCAAATGAAATCTGTTAACTTGTTCAACTTGATTCTGCTCGATCATTCTGCAAGTAACCCCACCTAGAAGGGAGGGTAGTTGTAAGCCTGATCGATGGACAACGCTGTTGACGTTAGTACTAGAACGGGAGGTTTGTTCCTCTGTGATTGATTCCACCGATGGGCATTGGACTGAGTTAGGAAGAGGGACTGTGCGTTACAAAGCATAGAGTGTCTTTATAACGGACGTGGCTGAAAGAAAGGTCCAAATGGGTGGATTTAAAATTACATACTACGATTTTATTCCTAGAAAAGGCCGCAGTGACAACAGTTAATGTATTATTTCTGTTATTTTTTCCTACCCATAACATGTACAGAAATCATCATTCAAATGATTTACCACCAAATCACACAGCGGCCGACTGGTTATTCAGTCACAGAACCCTGTGAGTGCCAGGGTCTGTATATGTGAGTGCTATTGATATGAAGTTTAAGCTGAAAATTTTGTGACGTCACTTAGTACGTGTATTTTCCACTCACATAAACACAAATGTGAACAACTCTGTCCCCCCACTGTTAATTTACAAATGTTTAACATCCTTTAGAAAGAAGTTTAATTATATAAACTTGTTACCCAAACGTACCTAATGCGAGGAAATATAGATTTTTGACGTTTTACACTCCTTGCATTATAACTCGATTTTTTATTATTAACCAAAAAAAATGCACACAGTTGTCATACATTCACAGTCGGTGTGTAATGTTTTAAAAATATTATTGTGAATCTGTGACAGCTTTTTACATTTGTTGGTTAAGAATAAAAAAATATTAATGTATTTGGACTCGCGAAATATTTTCAGAATCAATTCCGAATTTTGTAAGTACCAATAATATTTTTTCCTTGCGTTGTGGTTTAGTACTTCATATTGATCTGGCGTGAGACATGCGTGTTGTGTAAGACAGAAACAAATGTGTTTACAGTGACGTGTGGTGTTTTTGTCCTGATGTGTACTAACATGTCTTACTGGAATTTTTTCAAGATACAAAAGTAAAAAGGAAAGAAGATTGGGGGCTTGCAGCTATTTCAATTTAAAGGATGCTAAGAGAATAATGGCTAGGGAACCGGCAGTGAGCAACAGGAGTGGCATTGCTCTACCCTCAGGTCTTCCATCAACCTTTACCCGCGAGAAGAGAGGGAGATTTCTTGTCTTACACTAACAGAAAAAGGTTAAGGCGGGTGCGTTCCGCATTACTTACTTGTCACGTTCTGGCCATCTGCAGCCTTTTTAATAAGTACTAGTAATGCAAATATTGTTGCAGTATTGTAAAAAAGGGTGCCTATTGGAGCAGGACAGAGAACAACATGCAACAAAAAAGAAATGCAAATATTAAGTCACCGATTATAATTAATTATTTGGGTATGTTATATCTCGTATTAGAAATTAGATATTATGTAATACATACATATACGGTAAACTATTTTCTTTGATATAGTGTGTTATACCGACGGAATTTAGAAATAGAAGTTTCACAGAGTAATAAAATTTAGACGTACTCTGAAGTGGGAATTGTGGAATATTTTAAACTTAGGTAATTTCTTGAAATGTATATTGCAGAGACTTCGGGCAGAAATTTAAAGATGTCCATCTTAACATAATACAGATTGCTCAGGATCGGGTTTATTGGTTTATACGGCAGCGAATATCGGATGTGACGAAAGGCGCGGAATGTTTTGACCAGTTGAGCGATTGTCAGGTTCTCGAGAAAGGCTCTGATCTGTGAAGTTGAATTTTTAATTTTTATTATCTTTATATTGTGGAAATTTCCCATTTTTCTTTTACGGCCAGATTTTGCTTTCGTGTGCAGCATTGGAAGATGATCCTTGGCATTAGTTGCTATGTGTGTTTTATTCCGCAGAGAATAGGAGGAATTGCAAAGAAATGCCGCTTTATCCTAGGTTATGTGCCTTGGATAGACGAGTGAACGACCACAAATTGTTATCTGGAATGTAAATCGGAACTCAGTTTCGAGACGCCGTGAATTTACATCCGTTGGACGACAGAGGGAGCGCTTTGTCTTTCTGTTACGTCACCTTGAACCGCCGTGTGACAGCAGAGATAAGCTTCGAGACGGATTTATCGAGGAACACTCAAAATTGACGGATTCTCTTCTCTTTTCCTAAGTGATTTATTACTTTCTTCACTACTGAAAATATTGTTAAAGAAGAATACACAACAAAAGTAAGAACGAAAGAAGAAAAGCAGTTCCGTGTTTCATATAAATGTTAAAATATATCTCGGGGAACAGAATATTTATTTATTCAAATGTCATTTTGACGTTTTCACTATCTCTTCTCCCAGCGAGTCTGCCAAACACCTGCCAAGGTAGGTATGAACATCATACTGTCAACATAAGCCTTTCAGACGTCTCCTTTCTGCATCTCAACATTTTTAAGGTGTGAAAATATATTTCTCTTGGGTACGAGAAGAACTTAACTTCGTTACTTAAGGCGTCACATTTCATTCCGTGAACGTGTTTGATACTCGTGTATTTCAGTTTTCTACAGTTTTTTTTTTGAGCAATGCTTTTTAGGAATAATGTGTTGTGCATTCGTTGAACCTCTCTGTGACGAAATTAGTTTTAAACGAAAAAACACTCATTACTGAATAAAAAGTAGAATCGGAATTTTGATATTGGATGTTCCTCAAAGGACTCCATTGATATAGAGTTTTATGACGGAAATAAATCTGCAGATTTTAAATTGTCCTGAACTGTGACATTCAGTAGTATTCAAAAAGTATGTAGCATAAACATAAAAGCTGTAAACTGTTGTATAGGAAAACGAAAAGATCTTTCATTTCTCCGACACACTTGTAGCTCTGAAAAAGTAGATAAATACATACATTTTTTCACTTCACCTGGTGATGGCAGAAACGCATTTAAAATTCGCGCAAATCGTTGTTTTTCCTGTTGAAAACTTGTTATTCTTTATATAACATCCACAACTATTTTAAGGCTATGAAGAGTAAAATTAATTTACATTGTGTGTCACGATTCATTTCGTACCTCACAGTGAGCACGATGGCCTTTCATTAGAAAGATAAATTCGTGAATTCTATATACGGAAGTAGTCGCTTTGGAGTAAATAGCAAGGTTCAGCCAAGTCACCTTAATTTATCTGACCTTACAGTGTACTTCGTCCTTGACCCATGAAATCAGTAGTGAGTTGTACAAACCGAACGACGTTATCTCATTTGTCCTCTGATATTTCTACAATTGTCCTCCTCTTACCTCAGCATAGACAGAAACATAAAACGTACATCGCATGTTTGGCAACAGTAATCAAAGCCACGTGCTTGATATCGTATCCGTCTCGATGTTAATTTGTTGCGGATAAAGTAGGGCTGAAAGCGGCTATTAGCACCACTCCTGTCACATCGCACCATTAACCAGCCGTTTCTTGTAATGGAGACCTCTTATACCTACTTGCTGTGAGGTAGGAACTAACTTCTAAAGTAATGCTTAGTGACGTGCTCAGAGTGTTAATCAGTTACGTGGCGTATTTAATTTGTTTATTAAACAGTCATTTGGGGAAGTAATGATTTAGTTTTGAGTTTTCTACGGAGTGGAAGTCCATTAGACCGATGCGAACCAAATGTTGACTTCGTTGCTTAACTTTGTGTGTAGATCCTTCTGTACATAATTTAATCAAACGTCATCGAATGCTTTGGGACGTAAAGCATGAGGACAGTCTCGGACATGACTCTCCTGCAGTGCGTACGTCGTGTGTGGTGTATACAAAGAAGGCATAATTGCTACTTAGCTGACAGTACCTACCGCAAACTTAAAAGAGATTTCTGTGTCATAGCATCATGCCTAATGTTTAAAATCGTCAGTTGTGCTTATAGTTGAAGTAATGTTTAATACGATGGAGCAGAATTTAGTCATATATGATTAATTAAAGGTTTGTAATAATTTATGTTTAGTATTTTCTTTATTTTAATAGGCCGGAATAGCGTAAGCGTAGTCGGTATAAAGACTGGCTACGGGGTGGACAGTGTGGAGATCGAATCCCGGTGGGGTGAGATTTTCCGCATTCGTCAAGACCGGTCCTGGGGCCCACCCAGCCTCCTATAAAATGGCTGGCGGGTCTCTGTCCCGGGGGTAAGGCGGTCGGGGCGTGGCCTTAACCACACACCCATATCTAGCGCCGAGGTTAAAGAAAGAGTGGAGCTATAGTCTACTCCTCCTGTGGGCCTTCATGGTCTGTAGGATGAACGTTACCTTACATTTTTGTTTCTTTTTTTAACTTCTGATAGTATATTCGAATTGTGTGATTTATCGAAAATTCACTCGCTCAGGTTATTTGCACCTCATTTGCTGTATGTCATATTACAGCCCTTGTTCGAACTCTACACGTAACCACATGTACATGTATGGCACTGACAGTGTGCGCTGGCAGCGCACAGACTGTCTGTATATTTGCGGGAATTCTGTAAAATGAAACGTGATTTATTACAAATAACAGGAAGTAGCCTATAACTCTTCTATACATTCCAAAAACAACAGTATAACTGCTATACGTCTAATAGTGTTTCATAGTTCTAACGCTAAATATTAATTTTTCCGACAGTCCTATATGATCAAGTCTGATAGTTCTGCTAGAAATTTATTTATTTAAAAACTTTAAACACGCAAGCAGGAACATCGATTATGAAAATAGTCCCAAGTGATTTCATAATGCGCTTCTGAAATATCTTTGTCTTCTTTTCAGTTGTTTCTTTTTTTTTTTTTTGTTAATTCATTTTTCTTGTTGGTCTTTTTGTTCTCTCATACAGGCTACCTTTATGTCCTTTCTCTTGCTGTTGGCTATCCTTCCTTCAGAGGTTCTCTCTTTCTGCTTGATGGTGCACATGTTCATGGTGTATGAGGGTACATTAAGTATATACATTACCGTAGTCCGAGTTACACAAAGCTGTAAAAGTAAAGGCAACCTTGTACCTTTGCAAGCCATGAAGCCATATGATGGAGTGCAGGTATAAACTGTGATTGTACTTAACCCTGAACCTGGGAAACAGGTGCAAGGGACTGGCCGTCTTCTAGCAACGGTCATTTCACCCTCGTGGACGGGTCCCCCGGTATTTGTTGAACAGTATAAAGCTGGGTGGGTCCCAAAGGTCATCCCCAGGCTTAAATGGGGAGATCTTGCGGGATTTTAGACTTCCGCCGCGACGTAAATGAGACCTTCGCTCTTCTGGCATGTTACGCATCGTTGATTTGTAGTTAGTTATCGACGTTTCGGGACAACCTGTCGTTCCCATCGTGAAGGGTGTTCTTGGGCTACTTGACCCTTGAAGATGGGACCAATAGGTTGTCCGGAAGGTTGATAACTACCAGTCAACGCTGAGTAACATCCCAGAAGAGCGAAGAACTAGTGATGTCTTGCTAAAATGCCGGTCAAAGAAAAGTGCATGAAGGCGTGGAATTAATTAAATTGGCCCTGGTTTGAGCCCAGCAAATATTTGTTAATACGGTGATTAGTCCAACATAGAAACAGGGAATTTCTTTTATAAAATGTTTATCTGACGGGAGAAGCCATTAACTGGCGTTTTACGAAATCGTTTTCATTAGCCCATGAAACTCTTGTCTTTAACAGTAGTGGTGCCTTCACCTGCTGACGTATGTGTTGTACGTTTTTTAACACAAAGCAACATTTACACATGTATATTAATTGAAATGTATAACGTGATTTTCCAAAAGTTATCAAATTCTTTTCGTCATAGCTTTCTAGAATTCAGGGAGTGATTTTTTTCTTGAGATTGACGATACCGGTATATGAAACTTACAGGTAATATAAGTGGGCACATTTCAACGCTACAGTGAATCTATCGGTAACATAAAAAAGGTACGGAAATTGTTAGCTAGCTGACGGACTGTTTGTTTCCCAAGTGGGGCTTCTCTAGAAGACTTCGCACCGTCCATATTCTTAAAGAAATTTGACTATTATCTCTTTGTGCTCACCCGTTTTATTCGGTAGGCTCATCCTATTGTCTTGTCGGTCACTGACATCATTAACTTTCACATGAGAACCACGATGTGAATTCCCCACTCGAGTTGCGGAATGAGGAGGAGTGCAGGGTAGAGTTGAAGTGTTGACCTGAGCAAATCTAATTTGGTGGCCCGGTACCTCCAAGTTCAGGACTGGCTGTAGCAAGAACTGTTGTTTGGATCGATGGCCTGTTCGGGCTCTAGGCCACGAGTGACGGCGCTCAAAACAGTTACAGGAAAGGAGCGGCAGTTTCCCTCAACCATCGACATTCGGGCGGCTTTATTTCGTAAATGTTTTTGATAAAAGTCAGGTTTCTGCGATGACAGTATACTCGTACACTACTCTGTTTCAGTTTTCGTTCAGGGTAAAAAAAAGCCGTACCCGATATGTGAATTGAGCCCTTATTCGAGATCTGTGCTGTTTTGGGAGGTTACGTAGCGTATAGTGGTAGTTTCTTACTGACGTTTCGGGACAGCTTGGCCGTCCCATCTTTAGGGGTCAAGCAGTCCAAGAACACTGTTTGACGTGTGAAAATGAGACTACCATTCTACGCGGTGCAAAATTCCAAAACAGCGCAGATCTCATTTACCCCACGGCGGAAGACTGAAATCACGCGAGGTCTGATTTAATTAGTATGTGAGTTCTGATTATGAACTGTATTTTTGTTGCGAGAAACAGGCGCGTCCTAAAAACACTACCGCGCTCTGAGAAACAAATGTAACTGTTCTGTAAGTCTCTAAACTATGTCTTAAATTGAAATTCATACGTTTCCAAACTGAGATACAAGTTTTCAGAAGAGGAATAATTTTAAACGTACACAGTAGCCTGTATTTTACAAAAAAAAAAACAAAAACAAAAAAAAACTTAATTTTCATAAGCTCCCAGGCGTCCGTATCTACTTACTTTCTCCCAGTGTTGATAAAACTACAGCCGTAAATGCTTTATAACATTTTTGTGATTTTAGGTTCAAGGTTATAATGTCGTAAGAGAAATTATTTGCAGTGCTGGTTGATTATTTAAACACCGCTTCAGATTTTATTAATTGCCCAGAAGAAGCGTTGGTACCATTACTATAATTTCAGTATTTTGCAGATAAAATTTCTTCATTATCCATGAAGTACTTGATTTTATTTTATCCTTTCCAGTTCGAAGGGATAACAAACGTGTGGGCCGGAATGAAATACTGTAAGAGAAATGAAAAGCGATGGATCTGATGTTGCAAAAATTATCGTAGTGGAACTGAAGTGACACGTAGCGCAGAAATGTGGTTGCAATATTCATATGTAGTTAGAATTACCCAGGCTCCTTTGATCAGCCACATGCTTGATAACAGACCAAACGCTTCCTGCCGTCACTGAGAAACGGGGTGACGTGTGCAGTTGATTGGTTCTCTGGGGCTATAGCGTAGACTGTGATGGATAATGGTTTTAGAAACTTAAACACGTCTTCATGCAACAGATTGATGTCTGTCTGCGAAGTACATTTTTGCTTGGGAAACGAATTGGATAATTTCTATTTCTCTTCCAAATCAATTCGATTCCTTTACGGCCGTCATGCCCTCCTTTCACATCCCCATTGCCACTTATTTCCTGGTCGGTTGGTGTGTGCCGCCTCTGATACCATCACCTTGCCATTGTGCTCCTTCGAGTTAACATTTTTCGACGCGCTATGTCTCACCCATACAAATCAGTGGCCAGTAGTATGTATCAAAACGTACCTGGTTTCCAAATTCGTTAGCCAAGTTTCCTTTATGAAGTAGGAAAAGTAGATTTCGTTGGTAGTTTTAGAAAAAAATGCGGTTTTGTAAGATAATTTTTTGTAGAATGTAGAAAGGAATAAGGCAATCTTTCAGAAATATTTTCGGCTTTCGTTTGATGGCAATAACTAACCAGTCATTGGAAGTAGGCACGTGAAATTTGGTCTGAAGGTACGCTATCAATGTTCCTAGACAGTAGTAGTGAAGTGTTGTTTGTAAGTGAGTGGTTACAAAAATGGCGCATTTGAGAAACTTTGAAGTTATATCCGACAAATGTAACGTAAAGAGAAATGTGCATGTAAGTTATGCATTCTTCACATAACTAAAATCAAATCAAAACAACAACAGTAATAGACATCTAATGCAATAAACTCATACAGTAGGAAGCAACCTTTAATATTTCTGCTTGGAGGCCCTTGTTGTTATTGCACGAGTGTAATATGAAGGGACCGGTAATCAGACTCCACGTGACTTCACATTGCATCGATATGAACACTTTTCTTTTTCCAGAAACACAATTAGACATTCATAAGTCAGTTTGAGGAGACTTGAATATTGAGAGGTGTTGCTGGGCTGAGAGTTGTATGTAGTTCCCACATATGCGCCTTCCGTTTGCATGAAACCGAGAACATATACCGCTGTGAGACGCTAGACAGTTCTTTCTGGAGACATGACGAACCTGCAGTATTATGGAACTGCCAGGATGTCTGTCCCCCAGGACCTCATCCGGAGAATTTCAAGCACTTCTGTACAACACAGGCGGTCTCTGTTGTTGCTGCGCTGAACAAACTCGCTGGCTGGTTTGAGCCCAATGTTTTATATACATCCTGAGTTGTCCGAACCTCACCGCAGGATATAAACTGCCTACAGTCGATGCCAAATATTTGTTGGCTGCATTCTCAGTGATAACATAATATCTACTGAGACGAACTCGTACGTCAAGTAAATAAGTTAGGCCTGTATTGAGCACTACTGCTGGATGTTTTGACCCAATCTGCCGTGAGAGCCTTTGGCTACTTTAGCTTCAAGAATTCCCCAGTGTCTGTGTTTAACACTTTAAAGACCAAACGTAATCTGTTTTATATAAGGACTCAGTTCGTACCGCGCTGTAAACACTCCCCACCTCGGCTATAAAAAAGAGTCAGTTAATGCGGTATAAGGTAAACGTTGCTGTTTCATCTGAGATCCGTACAAAACACATAAACGCAATGTGAGCACCATGCAGAATTCTTGAATGTTGAACCTGGTGGTACGTGAAGTTACCGCTAGGCTTTAAAAGGTTAAGATTTAACCTCAATCACCAAAGCTACACTTGCGTTAAATTAACCTAACCTAACCTAACCTAACCTAACCTAACCTAACCTAACCTAACCTAACCTAACCGAACCGAACCGAACCGAACCGAACCGAACCGAACCAAACCGAACCTAACTTAAACAAACCTAATAATATAGACAATTACACAGACTTTCCGTCAAATACAACTATTCACATTTATTGCAACACAGCTACGTGCTTCGGTCTGCAACAGAGCCATCATCAGGCTGTGAAACACATTAAAATGTAAATATGAAAAGTATAAACTTTGTTTTTATGATATCTCAAAAATTACGAAAATTGGTTAAACTGCTTCATTATTTTGTCAATTAGCAGCTGTTATTTATATAAATCTGTTTATTTATAAAGCCATTTATTTTTAGAAAAAATGCGTGTAAAATTTATATATGTTATTTTAATATCTATCGTGGATCAAGGCTATTTTCAAACTTTTTCTGTGTTGATTTTACTGGACGTGATTCAAAGTCCATCATGAATACGGAGTACACGTTAGCAGGCCATGCACGCCGAGCGGTAGAGCTGAGGACTTCTGTTCGGAAAGTAACGAGATGCAGTATCGGACGGAACACCGGTTATCGCGGCAAGCTTTGCGTTTTCTCGGTCCCTTTAGGCACTTAGTGGGATAGATACTCGATTAGACCAGGCTTGTTCCTCCCACATCCTTTGCAATTCATCATTCATCAGTTATGCTACTATGAACGTTGAGGTCTGTAATCTGGAATACAGACAGCGTTCTCACAATGTCTGCGCGGCCACATGGGTGTATGAGAGCATATGATTTGTGTACTCTTCTTACACCTCATTAATTTCCGTAACGTTCCGTCGAACTCAATGGTCGTTAGTCTTCCAGCAGTCACTAAGACTTTGGAATGACTAAATCGTAATTGCGCACCTGTGTGTGTTTTATGCACGTCTTTTACTTCAAAGCAAGCCAAATTCTTCAGGTTGCATACTTTTTAAATAATTAGGTTCTGGCAAAATTTTGCGTGACATGTCCTAACACTTTTTACTTGAAGCACACTTTTCCACACGACTGCAGCCAGAACTAATCCTTCCCAAATATTCCTTCATAAACTACATACATATTTGTATATTTCACTAAATAACGACTACATAGAAAACTTCGACAAACGTTTGAAATCACGAAGATGGATTTTTTTTATTTCTTCATCCGAAATGTTGCTATTTGCACACAGATTGTGAGACACTATTTAACATTCTTCATTCAGATATATTAGCATAAACGTTTAATTTAGCCCTGCGGAGACTTAACATTAATGTGTGTTATATGTATTTGCTTCGTACCTCACAGAGAACGCGCTGTGCTTTCCTTATATAAAACAATTGGCGAATGCTGTATAGGCAGATTATGGATAATTATGGTTTTAGTTGTACGGAACCCATAAAAATTTGCCATGTGGAGTGAATATACAATTTTCATTGTTACATTTAGTAATTTGTGTAATAACCACTGGATTCTGAAAAGTTAATTTCTTCTTTTTATAAATCACATGCTTGCCACGTGTTTAAATTTAAAATGCAGATGTTAATTAGAATATATTTCATTACAGACACGAATAATGTTTGTAAGAACCACTTAAGACTTCGGAAAACTGGAGTCTTTGTATATTCGTAATGTGCACATGATTTTGTAAGCAAAATGTTGATACAGTCTCCTTGTAGGAAGAGAGATCAAGACAGAAATGAAAATAAATTTTGGAGGACAATGCTATGATGCGTTTCTTGCTAATGCTAAATCTGGGGAAACTGACCACCCTTGGGAAGTGGCTTTTCCTGTTTGCTTTAGATTCCAATTACAGTGTTAAATTAAAACTACTGCCCTCAAATCTTGTTTCATATTTCAAAATACACCCCACAGTTCCACGCCATATAACATGTACACCTGAAGGAAATCAAACATCATTCCCTCTACCGTCCAGTCCATAGCGTACTAATAATGATTCAAGTACCGAAAATTTTACGTATGACTGTGTGTTCACGCACATTTTCATGTAAGCCTACACGGCTTGAGTCAAATTTTTACAGTCGTCACTCAGAAGATGTGACTTAGTCGATACCTAACAAAGCTACCCATTTACATGCTTTGCGGTTTGTGAAAATTCTTCGCCACTCGACCAAAAATTGTATTTGCCATTTTGGTGGCGCTTAAATATAAATTGGAAAGAGTAGAGGAAAGTCGAATGTTATGTGCCTAGCCTTACATCTGGAGCGATTGGGGCCTGTAAAGAGATCACGTATCTATAGTGGGTCTTCTGGGAAATTGAAGTTCGGAACTTCCGAATGTAAAACGAACCTGTCGTAAGGACCGGTGGAGAGAAGGTCGTAGTGCCAAAAGTTATGATTTCATTACAGAAGTTGTACGAAAACTGCAGCCAAGTTACTGCTAGTTATTGAATTGATTTAAACATGGGGACAAGAAGTGGGCTTCCTAGATATTTAGAATCTGTGATTGTTCAGAACTGCCGGAATCAGTACTAGAATAAAGGGCAGTCTGTAAATGGGAACCGAACCATGCAGGAGTCATAGGAAAGAACATTTCTGTTAACAGAAGTTACTGTTTTAAAACCGCTGTAAATACTTGGGAACTTTCTGAAGGTTTCAGAAGCAGATTGCAGTAAAAGTATATAAACGGACGAGTCACTTTACACACTCGATAACGTTAGTACAATACATAGGGTAGAAGTTTCCCTTCTGTGTAACGAGTCAACATTTTTGTTGACCGGTGTTTATTGTCGGTACTATGTCATGTCAGAAACACATGCCTCCTCCCCCTTGCAGGCATTTACAGCAATTCAAAATGAATGTGTGCAATCATTCAGCCAAGTTAGAAGAGTTTCCCTCAGGTTATGACATACATTGTTCGAGGTTGGAGGAAAGAGAAAAATGACTCACTGTCATTGCAGTTGCGTAAACTGTGTGATTATACAATGTGGTGGAAGTGGGAGGTTTATATTACAAGTGTTTTAGATTCGAATGTGAAATCTGTATTGGTAGGCTGTTAATTATTTTGTACTCACTGTCATATTCAAGTAGTGACTTCGATCATGACGAGGAGGACAGTTTAATTACTGTGCACCAGTTCACGTGCAATAGCGCACGCTAAAAGAAACAAGTATTACTTCAGTTATGAGTTGTTCTCTGATCAACTGAAAAACTAGTCCTTCACATTTCTTTAGTCTGTCACTACTACGAATATGACAACTTAACGGACATATTGTTACGTTATGTTTTAAAATATTATTTTCATAATTCTAAATTTAGGCTACATTGAACGTGGTTTTTTCATGACCACCAGGTGCTTTACATCACGTCACTAACATGTTATGTATAAGCTGGCTTGTTATATGGAATGTACAAGTTAATGCGGAACCAGCTCATGCAATTTACGTTACAAATATTTGTTATATAATTTGTCGCGTGTTAAAACAAATTTTGGAAATGATCTATTTGGACTTTCAGACTGCCTTCATCTGGTGAACATACTATTAATAAGAGTTTAAAAATCTTGACTGTAGATTGATAGAACACACAAATTTATAGAAGCAGTTACAAAACTGTACTGTAGCAACAAGCCTGCCCGGAGAAGTTCGTGTGCAAATGTCAAGTTTTATGGTTTTAAATGAAGGGATATTTGGTTTCATGTACAAATGACATTGATACAACGGCTTCCTGGAATGACCATCTTTACAATTTTCATGTAAATGCATATTGACGCACTAAAGTGTTATGTATTTTTTTTTGTGAAAAGACACGTCGTATTTGCTGTCGCTTGTTCTTTCGCAAGGAACCTGTCATAAATTTATCCAACGTTCGCTATATTGTTGATTTCGAAGGAATTTTGTACAATATTTCTTACAGGATTTTTTTCTTTACGTGGGTTTCCAAAATAAAAATACCGTGCTACCCTGTAGGCCTATATCATATTTTCGAACAAAAATTTGCATTTTTTGCCTGCAGAGTATTAAACTGGACTGATCTGAAGTCTCATTAATATGCTTCAAAGATTTCACTTGATGCTGTGTAAGGGAACATGTTACTGGAAGCGTGTTATCCACAGCCCAGTGACTAGCCGACAGCGTGAGTTCTACATTGAAGTGTACACTCTTTGTGTGGGATTGAATCCCACACGGGTCAAGGACGGTTTTCCTCGCCGTTTTATGTTTATTTTATCTTTATGGTTGACGGTAATGAAGCTTATTTGAAACATTAAGTGGTAGGGCATTATATGAAGCTAGGAATGAAAACGAAGAGAAAGTCACTGAATATAAAACGCCACCTTAAGTAACGCGCACTGTGTGAAATAGAAGTGTTTTGAGTCGACAGGGGCAAATGTTGCTGCATTAGCATTTAATGATGAGAATGCTGTTGTGGTCTTCGTCGCCGTTATGGAGATTCTACTTCAGTCTTCGTGGAGATTAAAACCCTTTGTGATGGGACCAGTACGTTGTCTTGAAACGCTGGACGCCTATCATCCAGTGATGCGGCCCCGCGTCCTAGAAGAATGGAGACCTGTGCTGTTGTGGTGTGTATAATTTAGTTAAACAATCTTGTGTCTTGTATCTAGCCTATTTTTAAGCGCCCTGTTCCGAGATATTTATGTTGTGGAATGAACGGGATTTGAGGAGATAAACGGCGTCCGCAATTTCCCTAACCCCCAGTTTCCCACAAGTCCTTGGGAGTTTCTAACCACGGGTTTGTCTGAGGAGCGTAACTTTCGCGGTTAGTAGCTGTTTTTTGTGCTCTAAGAAACTTTGTTTCCCCACACAGAAATGTGTCATTGCTCAGATTTAGCGAATAGGGTGCTATTGATTAAGTATGTCGGAAGAAGTTGTCGCGGATTTATTCGAAACAAACGGGAATCTTGTACTTTGATTAGAAATAAAATGCTTGTCTTTATATACTTCACCGTTTTCTTCAAGCTTATCAACACAGGTATTTTATTTTTCGGCCTTTCTGAAACGGAATAGCTATGTAAATATGGATAAATAATTAGTCTTTAACAGCAAGACTGTATGAAGATCTGGTGAAACAGATTCCTTCACGTTTGATTTGTTTTAGAATTTAACATACCTTTGTAAAGGGCTTGGTTTTTGATATGTGAGAACTAGGGAATGAATGTGCTTATTTATTGCAGTGACGGAAAAGTAATTAGTGCATGTAAATGTACGTATGATAATAATGCTTTATAAATATACAAAAACAACTGCATTGCAAGTTGTCTAATTTTATTTTGTCAAGTATAATCCGATCACTGTCAGAGTTTGTTCCCCGATTACGTTCCTCTGCTTCTCTTACTGACATTTACTTCCCCTTCTGCCGTCTCTTCCATGTGTGCTGGGTTGTCTGTACTTAGTCTGTGTAAAGTTAATTTTCCTTCCTGCTTGCTTATTTCGACTATGTCTTATTTTCTTTGGTGTTCCTGGTTTTCATTAACAGCAAAATGTTCAGTTAGTTGTATTGTCTTTGAATCCTTTACAACTGAGTGTTTACTGTAGGCGCGTCCAAGTTCAACACTAAAATAAAAATCTGGATTTTCTTGCATTCATTTTTGCACTATGATTCTTATAATCAACAACGGTCATTTCCCGACACAGGCTTCACTGATTGGTGTTTTAATGGAAGCACACTCTGTTCTCTCTGAGGTACGACCTGAGTCGTTTTCTATGTACATTGCTGACTAATTAGTTCTTAAGTCCTGGCAAAACACAGGTCTGATTTCGCGTCGTAGGGTGTCCTCAAAGACAGTAAGTCATTAATCTTCACAACGAAATTAATATATGACCTGGTGCCCCAAGAGGGGCTAGATACCGAGACGAACTAGCTACCCGCATGTCAGACATAACGTGGCTCTGACTTTGAAGTCTTTAGTGGGTCACACGTCAGTTTGTATACTATGCTGATATTCGTAATTAGTGTAAATTTTGGCTTCGGAGGTGAAGCTGGAGGAAGGAAGGGGCGGGCACATAAAGCGTTAAAAATGATGACTTATTAATTTTAGTATGAAACTTTGGTGTCTTATCATATTGAAGTTAACGGATTAATTATTTAATTATTTGTTTACCATCAGAATTTATTTGAATGCATTCCACCTAGGAGTAAGCATCCAAGGAGTATTTCCATTTAAACCACTCGAGAAATATTGGGAATTGTGCAGAGAAATTGTGACAGTTGGACGTTCAATTTTGATAAAGACGAACCAACTCACCACTGCGGATTCATCTGGTAGTGCAACTAATTCGTCTTCTATTAATCGAGGGTAACGGTGTTTTGTGGATGTGGCACATTCGCTTTGCGGTTTGTGGGTCGCAATTCGATTTCAAATTTGTTGCTAATAGAGTGTTCCTGACATATGTAGACCCATCCCTACACGCAAATTTCATTATCTCATTCATTATTGATTTACACCTTCCCATTTTGTCGCCGGTTTGTAGTGACCTCATCTTTCTTCCCTCAAATAATTCTATGTTGTGAAATTTTGTATAGGATATTTCCCAGGAGGCCTATTACGCTTCTTCAGAGAGACTTTAATGACTGTAATTTAAATCACACAACAGCCCGCCACCTGTCTCTGTCCTGAGCCATATCAATCCAGTCCATGTCCCCATCAACTTCTTGGAGATACAGTTTAATATTTGCATCTCATCTACGCCTGGGTCTTCCAAGTGGTCTCCTTCCCTCAGGTCTCCCCACCAAAATCCTGTATGCACCTCTCCCCTCGACAGTACGTGCTGCATGCCCCGCCTATCTCATTCTTCTCGATTTGATCACATATACGTGTGTAAATAGTAAAGATTGGGTTAAGTTACAACTCACATTCTTTTCTTAAAGTGCAGTGTCTTCCGTATATTATATATCTATGAGATTTGCCGTTCTCACAGCGGCGTTTCTGAGGATTCAAGTCGTTTGTGTTGATCCTGTGTCGTTGTGTGAGTGGTTCCCGACGTTTCGAACGTGGGTACTACGGTTCTTCGAAATGTCGGGAACCACTCACCAAACGACATAGCGTATTATCCTAGAAAATCTGCTTTACAGCTACTTTACACTTAAATGTATCTTAAACTGAATATTCAAGTCTTCGGGCATCTGTTAACATACTGTCCAGTGACACAGGGTCACATCCCAGAAGACTTGAACTTCCAGTAACACGGCTGTGAGGACCTCGTATCTTCACGAATCTTGAATTCCTTGCTTTGCGTCCGGCCGAAATAAGGTTCAGATGCGAAAGCCCCACGCTAGGTCTGTCGTACATATGCAGGGTCTTTCAGAATTTACTGTGGAACAGGTGTTGAATGTTGGCTGGCAGAGGAGAACAGAATAAAAGGGGAGAAATGCCTGATCGGATGTCACTTTATCCCCCACTAATTTCACATGACGTCAAATAGAAGGGATTCTACACTTTCGTCTTGATTGGCCAGTACTAAACGCTCCGGGCTGCAAAGAGCACAAGGCAGCTACATATTGAACTCGTTCTTATGAATCTCCAATAACCTGTTTTTCCTCTTGATTAGTAGTGGCATCTGGCGGCATTAAGGCACAGAACTTGTATAATTTAGGAATTTTAATTCAACTTGTTTAATAACACATGTAGTAATGTAAATACGCATGAAGGCCCAAATAATATGTTACAAGTATATTAACGTATTGATTTATTTTCTTCCATCAGTAAGCAACAGAAAATAGTTGTACCTAAATTCGATCATTAGATGTCACTCTGTAGTGATATCGGGGCGGAGGGGGAGGGGGGAAGCAGGTGTAAGGCGATCGGCCGCGTGAGATCCCCTCCACCTTCCTGTTGCAATCGTGTGCATAATGGCGTCGCGAAAGTGGAATTTAGCTCGTGTTTCAGTTACTTTTAATTTGTTTGTAATGTGTGTTCGTTTGTAATGTGTGCTTGTTCGTATAACAAAGTGTTGAATCCTTTAAAAGTGTTATAATATTGCGTTTGTGCTGTCATTTTATATTCTAATGAAGTAACAAAGTGAATGCCAGTTAAGGATGATTGTGAAGGGGGTAGGACTGAGACGAACTGTACGTGTCTTGTGACTGCCGCCATGTCCTTTGCCGAGACACGGAGAAATGCACTGATATAGTTAACCCGTAATGATACGTCCAGTGTTCAGTGCAGCTATTTAAGGGTAAGTTCATCCTACGCTGAATAAGCTATTTATAAAGTGATAAAGCATTGGAAGGAAGTACAATATGTTGTCGCTTTTCATAGAAATTAGAATGGCGCCATTAATATTGCTAACCGCCTGAGCCATGGTACGGCCATAAATAAAAAATTACACCAAAGAGAACATTGTTTAGTATATTTCTTTGCTATTTTATATCCTTGTGTTTAACCATTTAAAGACTGAGATTACGCTGAATTATATGACATGCTAAATTCCTACAGCGCGGTGAACATACTTCGTCTCGGCTATAAAAACCAATCAATTAATGCTGTATATGGGCAGAACGTTACAGACCGTTACAGGTCTTATCAAGTTATATATATAAGATGAAGCTGTATTGCCTTGTTATGTGATGATTTACGTGCTAGTAACTATGCAGATGTTGTGGCGCTAATATCTTAAATATTATTAGGTAATTACCTTGTCTTGATTCATTATATTCGCAAGATATCTCCTACTGTATTCATTTCCTCAAATACAATAGGGAAGTATACAGCATTTGTTTTGGAATATTGGGTGTAATTACTGTTATTAAATTAGAACCTAGCATATGACTGAAGCATACTTACTTTGATGAAGACAAAGATGAACAAAATGAGAGATAAGTATTCGAAAATAAAGACACAGACCATTCTACTGGCTATAGAGGGCATCGGGCTCTCTTCTGTACAGAATTCGTTAAATGGAAATCAAATTTCTTTCAACGAAAATATCAGAGACGGGATATTGTTACATCAACACACCCATCGTTTCTGCAAGGTCACTGTTGGCTGAAATTCCCTTAGTATGTTGTCACATCCCAACGAAATTGGTGTTTGAATAAATACCATTGTTTGTACTAAATTGAGGACCTTCTTAGGTATTCTTTCCCTTTTTATCGCATGTAGGTAACGAAACACGGAAGTTAATTAATATAGAATACAATGCTTGCGGTGTCTCTGGTACCTCTCATTTAATTTATTCAGTTGTGAGTTGTCTACTCACTTACTGCACACAGTAACACTGTATACAATAGCACGCATACGGCCTAAGATGAGAATTAATTTCCAAAGACATTCTGCTGTCGTGTTATCCTTTTTTTCTGTGTTCGCATGTTTGGTATGTGACTGCTGCTGCCATAGCTAAAAGCATTGTAACAAAACTTTACCTTACATATACTGATATTCTCGCCGTTATTCATTTTGACCTGCAAATGTGACGTTGTTATTCACGAATATGTCTCTCGTGAAGAATGGGTTTTACACAATAGTGGAATGAACAGGATATTTTGTGTATACGTTTGGACTTTTCCTTAACTCTTGCAACTAAACAAAATTAAATTATTAACCTGTCAATATAATCGTAAGAAATAGAATATGTATGGCATTTCTCAGTTAAAAAGGAATCTATTAGTCCTTGGCTTGGGTTTTTAAGAACGGTCTTTATTTTAAATGACTAATGTTCAGTACATTTTTGGTTAACTTAAAGTGGAGGTCCGGAACTGATAGCTAACAATTTTGCTTTCATTGTCGGAACCTTAAAAATCACCACTGATCCACAATTTGTTGCGAAGTATGAAGGCAACGGAATTTTCTGACACATCACTAGTTTGTGACGTAACAAATTTCCCGCCGCACTTCATTTTGCTTTTTCTGTTACTAATCACGGACGTCAGTGAGGTTTATTGATCATAAATGTACGGTATTTAAGAGGTAACGTAAAAGACTGTGGCAGCTCGGATTTTTGGGTCTTGTTTGCGATTATATATATATATATATATATATATATAGTGAATAAGAATTTTATTAAGAATTTTCGTTCAGTGCAATTTACATTATCAGTATTTTGTGGTAGATATGGTTTCAAGATAGGTTAAGTATAGAGCCAGTAACACTTTCTTTGTCATAACGGTAGTGATGAATACAGTGACACGTATCACGCTGTTATATGCTTGCTAGAACATCTCCGAAGTGTGTTTCCCTCTTACCATTGCGATGAACCTGTAAGTATTAATACGATGTCCGAGACCCGTACTATTTTCTGATTCTGCTATACTAACAGCCATCCAGCGTGATAGACCCATTGTCATATCCTGCTGAAGTATATTTTGCATGAGCGATATAGCGGACTGGAACATACTTTACATTCCCGTCAATTGCGCCTTGGATTTTTTTTGAGCGGGGGAGGGGGGGGGTGGGGCATGGTGGTGATTACCACTTACGCCTGTGCGGTCTGTTTTGCGTCATGGATATGCTAAAATTCTACTACTAAAAACAGATTTACCTTCCTCTATTTCATGCAACTGAGAAGCTCCTCTTCACGACACAGAAAACAGTTGACTTCTGTGTTATCTGGCATTACGTTTCTACGCAGAGCAGGGAGCTTCGTGGTAATTCGGATGAGGTCTGTGATTCACTTTTGTATGATGTATTTATAAACGCCGGTATATCCAATTAGCTACGTTTTATAGATACAAGAGGATCAGAGTTTTGTAAAGATTTTCATGACTTTGTTTACAGGTTTCTGTTAGTGAACTGCATAGTAGTGGTAAACTGCTTTATATTTCATTAATCGTAATTTTCTGGTGCATACATAGCCAAATTTTGCGAACACAAAACTGTATAAATCCACATAGCTGGTTGTGCTACAAAGCATTCTAATTCCAGTGGGATGTATACGTTTATGTTTGTGTAATATGGCATGAAAGCCAGAACACAGTGAGCTTTACATGTAGGATTTTAATACGAATGTATCAGATTTTATTATTCACTGTCATTACGAGTTTGCTGAAAATGACATCCATATAGAATGAATGAAGCTCCTAATGTTCGATATGATGCTGTATTATATGTGTTCACGAATGAAGATTGAGAAAATGTTCGAGTCTTACTGACTTGCTTTTTAAAACACGTTTCACAAGGGCCTTCTAGGTAGTTCTTTTGGCATTTAAACTTTACTGGTCACTGTGAAAGAAGACGGTATTGTGATCGGTTAAAACATCTGGTCTTGTAACAGCAATTTCATTAAAATTGTGGAACTATCCGTGTCAGGCCTGGACATTCTCTTAGGGCTCCAGCAGGTTGAGGCTCCCAGAATTTCGAGACAGTAGACACACGAAGACGGCAAGGTTGTCTGCCCTACGCACCGGCCGCCTTTACCCCATAAGCAGTGTATACTTACACACTCCAGGCTGTCAGCCATTCAAATTATTTTGCTGTATGAGTCGATCAAAATGATTAAGGGACGTTATAAATTGGACAATAAAAGGACTACTGGTTGCTGTGCTTTCAGACATGATATTTAAAAGTCCTTTAAGCATTCTAACTCGAGGAAGTCGTATTTAATACACAGATTTTTATGCACGTCTATTTTCTTGCAAATATAGCGTTTCATAAATAGAGACTTAATTAATGTGTAACGTTACGGAACACTGTTAGAGGTGTACAGTACGTACTTCTGTAATTGTAAGTGGGTTAGGATAGAGTGCAGGGAAAAATTGGCGCTGCTTGCCTGTGAGCATTTTAAATTAAAGCATGTTTCTGCCCTCGAAACTTTTACTTCTTACACTGAACTTACTGCCTAAATATTCGCGTGCACAAAGAATCTTTTCATGTCATATGTATATGTAATTGTGAAGTCAAGGTGTACAATTGTAATTCATATAAAACTAGACTTTTTTATGATTTAAAAATTTTTTATACTGGCCAAGTGTGCGTGACTTTCAAAATAACAATATGTAGTTTTACTGTCTGATGTCATTAGTCATCCTAACTTCACTGCCTAGGACGTTATTTGTGTGTGTGTGTGTGTGTGTGTGTGTGTTTTCATTTGCTGCACCTGACTGTTCCCCACATGTCAGTTAGTAAACACCGAATTGTGTGTGAATATCAGCCTGTGCAGTAGATTGGCTTCAACAAGAATTGGGAGTTTCGTGTTTGACAAGTATAATCTATAGTTATGAAGAGCTACATTTGAAAGCGATCAGTTGCTTGTGAATTCCTCATCCTAGACGAGTCATGCCACTTTCATGACGAACTGAATTGTTCCCTGCGGTAAAATCCCTGTCCCGGGAATCGCTCACGCAGACTGACTGTCAATTTGAAGCTGCAGTTTAGATGTGAATTTGAAACTAGCTTCCACTTCTGGAGGCGGTCTTTCTCCATATACAGGGAACTTGCCTTTATTACCTCTTATTCTTAATATCTGTTCTCTTTACGCGGCCTAAAGCCATGTTTCGCCTTATCTGGTTTCATTTCGTACCGAAATCTTGTCCTTTTACAGGCAGAGTTGTATTTGAAATAAAGGAATAATGGCTGCGAGACTGTGGTGGCTTCCTGTTAGGTCGTTCGGAAAGTAAGAGTGTTTGCATTGCATTTGGGCCTTTGTTTCGTTACTATATTAGAAAATTACTGCTTCTGACATAAAAATTACCTTAAATGTGCCTGTCTTTTATCTCACCAAGTAACTCATTGCTCATAAATGCTGGTAAGAAAATCACGCACCCCCAAAACATCGCATTATAGTAATTTCAGTCATCATACTTGTAGCTTAAACCCGTTAGGTTATGGGAATGCTCGTACATTATTTGAATTGTGCCGTCCATTTGTAGTGACTAGAATACTGAGGTGAGTATCTGGTACTCGTGCTTCGCTTCGTTATATTCAATGGAATTCAGATTTCGATTCAAATTTCATGCTTCTGAAGAAATCCATTCGGACACTGATGACGTATTGAGATGTTTTGCAGTGACGAATGGCAGTTATTTTCTCTAGCCCGATAAATAATTATCAGTTTTATTTGCAAGGAGTAACACGTCTTCATGTCTATGATAAGGGCCTGAGATGTATGTTTACCGTTTTTTAAGTTCATTATCCCGGTGTTTTGATTGCAATAGTGAAGGAATTAAAACACCGTCAAAAGCAACAACTGTATGTTAAGTACGTTTTAGGGTAACATGTATCGACTTAATTTGGTCGTCTTGAGACCAATAATATAAAATTGATAAAAAGTACTGTATACACTTGTATGAAAATATATTAATTACTGAGATCTTAATTATTAATATTTTTAATACAGTTGTATACAGTACGTTCTATGAATTACATATCAATGGCCTGAAGATGACCAAATTAGGTCGAAACATGTTGCAATGCTGATGTATATAATACACTTTAGTTGGTTTTGATGGTGTTTCGCTTCTTCAGTGCGCTCATCCACTTGGCCTGACCGAGTTAAAAATTATTCGCATGAAGGACTGTCATGGTGTTTTTAATTTTATTGACATTCTGAGAATAAACCGATAGGAGTATTAGAGGATTTTTAGATGCGATTCCATATATTTTGTTAAACAGATGCTACAGTTCTTGCGGAATCTACTGTCTCCATTTTCAAGCCTGAAGGTGCTAGTCGTTTTTCTCCGAAAAATTGCCACATGCCTGCAAAAAACAGACGTTACAGACCAGAATACCCTAATAACAAGCGGCACTCTTTGCATACAGTTACTAAGCTAAGCCTGCTGTCATGAATACCTGCATATAATTAGACAGCTTGCCGTTGAAATGTTCCTATATTTTCTTTTCCAAAAATTCCGAACAGCCTCCAATATTTACCCTTTACATTCCTTTCTGAACACTGCTTTCGGTTTCTTCTGAAACCTTGTACCATTTCAACTTGTTGATACGATTTTATACCTGTATCCACTCCTTACACAATAGACCCGTCTTATTTCCGTTCCTTTGACTTTTTCTTGTATTCCTATGAAGTACCGATCGGTCGATCGATCGATATCGTCCATTGAGTGCAGAGTTACTTGTGTGGATAGCTCTTGATGGTATTGCAGTAAAAAGAAAGGGGGAACGGGTTCAGCTGTGTGTTCAGTGGTGTTTTCCGTAGGGGCGGTGCTTACGTGAAGGGGAAGAGATGAAAAGTTGTGGGTTGCTATAAATGGTCTCTGTGATAAAGAGATGTTGGAAAAATCAGGAACTCTTGTGTGCTGTAACCAGGTCGAGTCTTTAAAAGAGGTGTTGTAGCCTAAAAAAGAAAGTATACAATTGTGCATGTATGCACATTATTAATGTGTTTTTAAGATATCAGTACTGGAATATACTGAAAACATACTTTCCCTAAACGGCTGCCACGTAGATAAAGTCTGATGTCGCTCCCGCAGTTTTTTTGAGCCCTCAGTAGTCATTTCGCCGCAGTATTTCCTTCATAATGGTGGTTCACGTCTCGATTTGTATGTAAATTTGGAAGTGGAGAAAGATTTTAAAGGAATCTCACCAAGGCAAGGCACAGAAGCTGAAACCAAATGGTAGACACGTCTGTAAAGGGGAAGGGGGAGGGGAAAGGGACGACAAGAAAACAGAACTTGGCCTCATGTTTCATAATCCAGTGTTTTGAAATCTTCTTATAGAAATTAAGGGGCACCGCGACAACGAAAGAAGAATTCGGAATCACTAAACCGCGAAAGTACGATTGGGAATGGTGAGTGGAGGAATGTGAGTTAAGAATAGCATTTCACATTAACGGTGTAACAAAACTGTAGTTTTGTATCTTACAGACAAGTTACATCGGGTAAGACAACAAGTAGTGATTGGAGACCTGATGGTCTAAACTGGCTGTATTATGTACGTCTTGGTTACACCAACACACGTACCTGATGTCAAGGGGAATTCGGAGTTAAAATGCCGTTCAGACCACTAGCATTCTTACTCTTTTGGTTTCGTCATTACATCCAGGAAAATAACAGAAGAATGTCTGAAGGTAGGACACATATCTTCATACATCCCCAATATTAATTTTTTCTTTCGGCGAAAAGAAACACCCACATTCTATTTCTCTGAAATGTTCGTATCTGCCAATCTACATGTCGACCCAACCCACAAGACCGAGGTTTTAAATTAAAGGGCCATGATTAAGGGACGTACCGGTGGATATCATTGATCGGCCTACACGTATATATCCAGTTCAGAGGTCATATTGATGTGCTTATTCGCATCTTAAGGTGAACGTATCTGCCTAAAATCCATTAGCTATTGCTCTTGTGGATCGATGCTCTCTTTCTTATAGGCGGTAACTGGTAATTTTGTTTCATGATTATCATCACCGTGTATACAACACGGTCTCGATAAAATGCACATGGATGCAGTACTTTACCAGTTGTTTTCAGAACGTAGGATATTGACAATAGGAACGCGCTATGATTTATTAATTTTAACCCAACATTTTTATAAAAGTATAAAACTGGTCTTAGAAGACTTAGAAACGAGGCGGAGTTTTGTGACATACTTTGTACTTACATTCTGGCATAACTCTCTGGGTGAGGTCTTCCAAATCGATATTTGAAGCCAAAATATGAAGTATTAATTACAGGATACCGCTTTACCGTAACCATCTATTATTATATTTAAACGCTGAGCAAATTGAGTTCCCTTTTATAGTGTTCATCTTTCAGAACTTTCGTTTGTAGGCAATAATCGAATTTTTCAATTTATCAGGCTGTAACCTGTCCATTTTTTTATTTTTGGATTCGAAAATTTATATGTTCCCTGACTGCCCTTTCGTAATTCATGTACATACGCGCTACTCACTTTCCTTTATAACAGTATCATGTTCGATTTCATACTGTTAATGGATTGTGAACACGCTTACTGTATGTCAGTGTACGTAAGTGCGTCAACAGATTGCTCTGCCTCCATCGTCGCAACTCCGCACGTTAATAAAGGCAGATAAAACTGTATTATATGGGTAATGGCTTATATGTTAATGCATAAATTACAGTGTTCCTTTTGCATAAATTGCATGAGGTGAACGCCTAAAATGGACGTCGCTTCGTGTGCTGTATCTCCGAAACTAATGAATGGTTATAGATTAAATTTTGCATTGAGACTCTACACCAACATTTGTCAGATGGAAATTCACAAGTAATTTTGGTTCACGTCTCTCCATTATGACCTATTTTATGGTTTACATGGAAATTGGACTCTTATCCTCGGTTAGTTTCGATGATAGTTCCTCAACAAACAAACAAACAAACAAACAAACAAACAAACAAACAAACAAACAAACAAACGATAAAAATTCGAATATCAGGTAACAAAACATATGCCACATTTCCCGTCTCATAAGACGCACCCTGTAATTAGCAAGGTATTTTTGCAGATTTGATAACCTATTATGTGACAATTCTTCGCCCTGTGTTAAGACGCGTAGTGATTTGGGGCCTATTTTTAAGGGACAAAATGCGTCTTATGAGGCGGGAAATACTGTAACTGCATGGACCTTACCAGGCGCCTCATAATCACACCACGAACTCCACTCGCATAACCAAACAGTAAGAAGTAGACAGACTTACGAAGTAGAAAACGTCAGCCCGTCTACTGACCAGCAGGCAGTCCGTGGCTTGTCTCGCTGCTTTCAGACCAGTACCAAGCTGGTACATTTAAACAGGCCTTTTTCGCCTTTGCACACGTTTTCCATCTCACCTGTTATTAATATAATCGTAGCTCATTCAATGTTGCAGCCTAAAATTTTGCAGTTGAAGTAACTTGTTAAATACCCTGAAAATCAACCAAAAGTAGGACCCAAAAATGAGGAATGTGGATCTCTGCGATATGAAACACAGAGCAGTCAGAAGGCTATGAATGTAAACTATGCCTGTAGTATAGGAAAGAGGAGAAAAATTTGTGCTGTAATATTGTAGAATAAATTACTTATCTAAAGGTAAGGTTTTGTCACCACATTATCACGCATATCTTGTACGTTAAATCGCATGTAACGAATTATGCAAGTTTATGTCAGTTATTAAAGTAAGAACGTTTGTTATCTATAAATTAGATTTCATTCTGCCTTAAAATTTAATGTTACTTCCGGTAGGCCAAGCATTTTGAAAATATAAATTGGGATACCTCTACAAGGCGATGTGTACATACAACACTTGTAATTTCGAAAAATGCTGAAAGATTAGGCGTAATCGATGTCGTCATCATGGAAAACTGTAAAACTGCAATATGTGACCAGTTACGTGGCACTAATGTGCATGCGTGTGAATATAAATCGTACACTTAATGGGCCCTAAAAATAAGTTTCTTGGTTGTGTCTGATGACGTAACCAGAACCAGCTTCCGAAAATTTGTGTGATTTTAGCCAAAACGATAATATGGAAACTGAAAGAATGGACTACATACAAGAAATTATATGTAAATTAAAAATACGCCTCTGCCACAAACGTTTAGGCTTTAAAGACCGTGAATGTGGGCTGTATTTTTGTTATTATTATTATTATTATTATTATTATTATTATTATTATTATTATTTCCGCGTATTGTGTGGACCATTATTAAAAGTAGAATTTAAGCCCGTAACACTGTTTTAAACTTGACACTAACGGGTAGATCCACTGGTTAATGAATTGTTATAAACTGTATTTAGCGTCGAGGTTATATCACACTAGCGGATATAATCCACGAAGTCTAAAAAGTAAGCGGAATATAAATTTATGACATGCAAGTCAACACTCACACCAGTGCATCACACAGTGCGTAAGGCATTTTCATCTAAATATTCCTGTCATCTTACTGTACGCTCATTTCGGTAGTTTCTGCGTGCATTTGAACGTTCAACTTTTGAGGTTAGATTTAATTTACGTGACAAAGGGCTCGCAGAAGAATGTGGGAAAGAGTAACCATCCACACGTAACCGACGCTGTGTTTACTCTGAAGCGTCTTGTGACCACACACGAAGCAAAGCTGAAGAAGGTTGTTGTTACTCGGAAGTTGCCACGTGATCAAGAGTAACTAAAGGGGAGAATCACAGCGTCCAATTTTTTACTTTCTTTTCCCTTATAAAGTATGTTTACCTTCGTTATCTTCTTCCCTATCTCTGTTCGCTTGTTTGTTCGTTCCTTGCAAAAATTTGAAAGCCAAATATTTGTCACCGTCCCCCCCACCCACCGACATCTTCTAGTCACTGAAGTAACGTAATGTTTAAATGAAAACGGTTCTATATCCAGAAGTAACTTGACGCATATCATGGTTTACTGCAGAAATCTGAAGTGAAGCTACCAGATATTTTCATATCCCATTATTAAGATTTCTTGTTGGAAAACATTTTCCATGGTTGAGGTGAATTTTCTTTGCATCTTCGCTAAGGTCGTTGGCTGTGTTTTGAGTGGTTTTGTATGTTTGTGGATCTGTGTGTATTAGAATGTGGCGTATTTTTCATTGCAAGGAATTAAAGGAGTATTTTATGTACCTGTAAACTGACGCATTGTGGCACGAAATAATTAGTCAGTTATTTTAAATTATGTCCTAAAATTATGGCTTCTATATTCTCTTGCTGCTTGAAAAAACTGTACGTTGCTGTTTCCGGGGTTTAATCTTTGACATAGATAAATATTGCTGAAATGGCGCTTTTCATTTCATACGGCCTAAATTCCCAATTTCAGTGTTCAGGTGCAATAATAAGTGAACTCTATAAAGTTTACTTTAGTGGTGATATTCTTTTTCTCTGCGTCAATCAAATAGAGCATATTCTCAGTGAATTTCGTTGCGCAAGTTTTATCTTTGCTCTTTTCTAATTTTTAAGCATATTTGTTGTATTAAAATTTGTTATTGTTTGTATTGCTCAGGTCATTTTACAGTTGTCCTAAAAAAGACAAATGCACGAAGTTGGTTTTCGAGCGAGGCAAATATCAGAAGTGACTGTCGCATTAATTTCGAATGGCTACCGCACTGCCACGATGTCAGCAACGTGCAGCAAAATGTATTTGCTTAGTGCAAGATGCTGATTCTGCAAACCAAAACTTCTCTACAATTTCCTTCTTCCCTTGCTTTGGGAAATGTGTGTGTGAAAGTTTATGAGGTAATGGATGCGAAGGAGGAGAAAAGGTGGAGTTAAGACTAATTTAGAACAGAGTGCTGTTTATTCCACTTTTCCTGACTGCACTTCAATTCTTTTTCCACTGTCTGCGGAAGACTCACTCCCACATTCACCAAGAGCTATCCATCATCCCCCGCGCAAAGTACGACCACTTTGCATTAAAATATGGCGAGGGTTCCAAGTCTACAAAGGTGTGTTTTAAAAAGGCGGGATATTCTCAACAGACATCCATTCATCATATGTTATTCAGAATTGCTGAAACTCGTCGTTATGAACCATAGTCTTGTGATTCCGGCAATGTAACTCCCGTTCCACAAAAGGAAGGCTAATTTTGGACGAGCTTATTAATTGTCAGCTATATGAAGGCATTGCATAGTTTGCTGTATTTATTTTACATTAAAACTTCTGTGATTAAGACTAATCTAAGTTACTCTGAATGTAAATACATAATATTAATATTAACATTCGTATTAATAATTAATATTAATATTATTCTAGTTATTGTACCATTTAAAGCCAATACACTACCATTTAGTGTGAGGTTTCAACACAGGCCCCAAGTTTTTGCTCACATTTACGTAATCTAGAAGACACAGTTTCAAAACTTCTTACAAATCAAAGAGAAACAACGTCAAAAGTATCTCTTATTTGTTTCATTTCATGTAGGCCTACGCTGTCTACCGTCTCTCCGTAAGGAATTATCTTAAGAATAAGTGAATGTAGATTAGCAAATGTTGCACCCGCATGCATGGTAGCATAGTCGGTATAGTGACTATTGTAGGGGCGGGGCAACTGAGGAATGGTAATTCTAATTCTGGCAGGGGCAAAAGGTTTTTCTGTCCTGCACAGTGCTCATATCGGCTGTGTGACCCATTCAGGCTCCTTTCTAATGGGCACTAAGAAGGAAGGTGACTTTGTGATCGTGAGCAAATAAAAGGCACCGTGTTATTGTCCTTTTCTCTACACTTCAGTCCTTGACCGTTTCGAAAGTACCGTTATGGAATAATCTGATGTAAGTCTTAATTTTACGACGTTTATTCACGCAGGATGTTTTAGTCAAGTGGGAAACAGGCTTACTTTTCATTCGAAACTTTCTGAATTTATATTTGGACCCATATGCTGGATATCCAGTGTGAGATTTTTCTGATTTCACGCGCAACTTCCAAGTAATTATCTAAGTAGGGGACCTAACACAGCCCAGATTGCGAAGACTTCCTTCCAACTGATTCCCAACTTATTATTACTGCTCACTGTAAATTTCGACGATATATAGTCTGAAATTCACAGTGTCAAAGTAGCACATAAATAAATAGATAAATCCACTGTTAAATAAACATGAATTCAGAGCCTCGGCTGCTCTGCAATGCAGTCCCTTATTAAAAGGGTAGCCGAAGTGTTAAATCATCTGTCCAGCTCTTCAGAAAAAATGTAACTAATACTTATGTGTAGGGTAAAGTCCACCCAAATAAGGAAGTTCTCCCGATGTTTTGCACCTACCGAAGTCTCGCAAATAAGGAAGCAACATCTCTAGTATAACAAGGAGACTGAAAAGAGCCCTTCTTTGCTCAGCCATCGGTTAGTAGCACTTCTGACGATCCTAGTGTAACTGTATTCACATTTACTGAGTGCTTCCTGTCAGTGAATGTGTAAATTGTTTCCTCTAAAGCAAACAGATTTTACTGATAGCTTTTATTCGATATTCGACATGTTTCAATTCATCTTTGAATCAACTAGGATATGAGTTCAAAAGGTGGAATCTGAAACCGGCCTCTTGCTTCCTCCATTGGTTTAACATACGTAAAATGAAATTTTCAATTTTGTTACGTTGTAGCAGTATTTTGTGTATGTGGCGTTTTCTAAATACGTTCCATTGTATGGCGGAACTCTTCTACAGCAAATTTGTGTCTTGATATCCATGTAATTAGTGATGAAACTTTTAAACACCACTTATTGAATTTATAACCCTGGTGACGGTTCAAAGAGGAATTCAAGGATATCGGGTCTGTATGTAGTAAGTCGCCAAAACGGCTGACTCGAAAACTACCCACCACCTGTTCTGACAGTTAGTTAAACAAGACTAAATGCAGTTCAGAAAGTTTTGAAATGTAACAGGAAATTGGACGTCAGCAACTGCTTTTTTTCATTCTCCATCTGAGGTAAAGCTGTCTTCACCACACATTGTGTATTACCATTGTGACGTCATAACGGAGTAGTTTATGAGATGTGGGGAGCACTGTAACACCGCTGTACTAGTCTTGCGAATGAACTAAACCGTTACAGTGTAAGGCCATAAAGCTGCACATGTTTTGCGCTGCTACTCTGGCAGTCATTAAGAGCTGCCCCTCCGGCGCTTCGTAACACATACTCTAACGCTACATAAACCGTACTGCTGGAAAGCTGGAAAATTCAAGATTTACATTTTGATGTAATGATGGACTTCTACACCATAAAATACACAAAATAAAGTTATTTCCTGCTATGTTATAGGCTACTTAAAAATAATTTTAAATCGTTTGTTTAAGGCGGAATGCAGCACTAACATTAAGCACTTAAACGCAGATTTAAGACTGTGTTTGAAACACACCGACAAAGCGTGAGGCTTTTGTGCTTGTCCTGTGCATCAAGGAGGTGTTCGGGGTTTTATTTTTAACCAGCAAACACCTGCGTCCTTTTTTGTCCATTCCAGTTCAATACTGTCATCAGTTATCTAGTAATTGGTACTGTAAGTAGCACGACGAGGAGGCTTCTTAACAGATAAATAGTTCACTTAATTAGATGTAAATTTGAAGTACACACTTTCATTTAAAACATCACAGAAAATTCTGAGTAGAATAAAGTCACATTTTGCGAAGCTTTGGTGGGGAAACCCGAGTGAAGAATACTATTTGGAAGACCTAGGCGTAGATTGAAATATAATATTAAAATGGATCGTACTCAAATAGAGTGGGATTAAGTGGACTGGATTTATCTGGCCCAAGATGAGGAGACGTAGTGGGCTCTGGCTAAGACGAAAGTGCTTTATGGATTTCCATAAGGTGGGGGGATATTTTGAGTAACTGGAGAACTGTTAAATTCTTAGGGGCTGTGCTCGATGGGGTTATTTTGTTACATGCAAAGAAATTTCCAGCATTTTGACAGCGTAGTTTTAGTCGTAGTAACTACGCTTCGAGCTGGACGACAGAAGAACCAATTTCCGGCAGGGGCGAGGGATTTTTCTCTATTATAAAGCGTCAGTACCCCCTTTGGCACCCACCTAGCCTCTTATTTAGCTGGTGGCAGAGGTCCTTTCGCCAGTAAAGTGGCCGGGACGTGACTGTGACCACTCACCTCCACCTAATGGCGACGTTTAGAATGAGTGGAGATTTACATCTGCTTCCCCGTGTGCAGTTATGTCTTCCATTGGCACAGCTTCACCGTCGCCGTTGCCTTTACCTTGACAAGATATTAACCCTTTAAAAACGAAATGTAATCTGCTTTATATAACGACTCAGTGCGTACCGCGTAGTAAAACACTCCACATCGGTTATAAAAATTCAGTCACTTAATATTCTACAAGGTGAAGTCTCTGTCCATGCACAACACATGAAAGCAATGCGAACACGATTTAGAAATGTTGAATTTGAAACCTGGTGATACGTAAAGTTACCGCTAGGCTTTAAAAGGTTAAGAAGCTTCCGAATCAATGATTTGTGCATGTCTGTGTGCAAGTACGATAGAGACAAGGAGAGCGATACATACCAGTACTGTGCAAGTTGTTATCTTGAAGCAGAGGAAGATGATTTTTGTCTCCAAAACAATAAGTCTCGAATATGTTGGAATTGTTACATACTTCTTATACTGTAGAATAAAGTGGTATGAATCACAGCTTAAGAAGCACGCCTACGTTCTATGCGCGTAAATGTATGCCCTTTGCTTAAGTGAATATGAGTGAATATTTTGATATGTCTTGCTTTGTTGTGATTGCGAGCTAAGACAAGCTCGTACTCTGCAGTCCAATGGTGAATTCCGTACTCAGTCATGCCATTCGCTTGTGCCACAAGTGAAAATTATCATCAATGCTAAATTTCGTCCCATCTGAAAAGAAATTTGCATATTTCTCGAAAAGAGCGAGGAACTTACTTTCTCCAATGGCTTACGTTCCTTGCACCATAACTCCTTTCTCACCCTTAAAATTCTTTACAGCATTTAAGAAGTTATTAGCGCCAGAGAAAATATAAGTTTAATCCCCCAACGACCGACTTAAAGATTCTTGTCACTTTCAATGTAACATTCATAATCCGTGATTTACAATTCCCCGAGTGTAATTGAATTTTAAATGCAAAGACGAGGACCGTGGGTGTTCGCATATAGATCCTGTGTAAATAACTTTAATATTGCAAGCCCAGTATATCGCCAGCGCACCGCGAGAATACGTAGGCTTAGTTACTTTTCCTGCACACGTAATCTGACTTGCTACGGACTCACTTCAGTTTCCAAACTTCCATCCGGACGATTCACGAACTGTGCAGAATGTTTCGTTCTCGAAGTGGTAGGACAGGGTAACTTATTTTTGAGATGAACTAATTACTCATTATGCACAGTAATTAAGGCAGTAAATATGAGACAAGCTGTATGTTATCTATGTAATACGGTTTAACCTGTGAACTCTGATGCAGAGAGAGGGAAACGTGGTGAGTAGTGACTGACACTACATTTGTTACAGCGAAACGGGAAGTGATGCAAAGTTCTGAAAGTTTCCAGGCGGGGTCCTCTCTTCCTTCTGTTAAAAGCAGGTTGAAAGTAACCTAGGGTGTTGAGAAATTAAGAAGTTGAAGTTGTGGTAAGTGAACTGTTGGTAGTTATAAAGTAGTGGGAGACGTTGCGCAGTTACTCTATTTTTCATGAATTTTTTGTTTACAGTGTGTTGCTTTATGGCGGGAATTTTGTAATAATGTGGTGATGGCTGCACTGGGGCGAAATTTGAGTGTTATTCTAAGGGCTTTATGAAAAGCGTGCATTGCAAAGTCGAATTTTGGTACCACTGATTACTTCTTCTAAGGCCGAGGAAAAGCACGGAAAATTTTGCGCAGTTCGTATGACCCTCCGGACCTTTTGCTGATTTATAGCCCCGATGTCTGGTACTAAAAGCACGGACCCTGATGTTAGGCCTCACATTTGGGGTCGCTGTATTTTGAAAGTGCCACTTGGAAGACCTAGCGTCAAGAAATACGATGGGAACGCTTGTACTGATATGCTGGAATAAGGATAATGACAAGTGGCAGGCTTTTTTGAACACGGTACTGAACCTTGGGGTGGCATATAATGCGGAGCATGTTTGACTAGCTGAGGACTGTCAGCTTCTCAAGAAGTACTTTTCTCCAGGCAAATGCTTAAAACTCTTTGAAATAAGGCACGGCCACGTCTTCCTCATTATTTTCACAGTATCATTTATTAATCATGATAGTAATTGGCGCTATACAGTCTTGGATACTGACGCCGTGGTTAAATGTGACACAAATAATGAATTTAAGCTGTCTGAAATTTTGTTCTTTCGTATTCTAGAATCCTTAGTAGCCCGCATTAGCATTTAAGGGTCAGAATCTATAACGTTCTATTTATTTCCTAGTCTTATTTCCCTTGTACGGGAGTTTGGTTAAGTTAGCTAAGTGTTAAAAATGTATCGAGTATAAAAACCCGGACGTAGTCTGAAGGATGTGGCCTTTGCAGTACAGATAAAGATGTACAGGCGTGTGTATGTGAAAGCTTCATTTTAAGAATGGGGTCTGGAAACGTCTGTATCACCACCCAGTGGTTCGCCGTTTTGAAATCGTGACGCCGCGCCGGGTCAGAGCAGCAAGGAGTAAACGCCCTTAAGTGTGGAAGTTATTAATCACAGCGATTCTTACAGGAAAAATAAAGAGTAAATGCTGGCTGTCCTTCCTTCTCTCTATTCATCTGAAGTGCAGTGTTTCCCAGATCGGGTATCACGCTTCGATAGATATTTCAAGGCGGCGAACACTTCTCTTGATCCATAATTTATTAAGAAGAAAAAAAAAGACCAGTGGTCTTAGAGACTTAAAAACTGAAGGCGGTCAGTACATCTCAAGGCGCTAGTTATTAATGCGTCAAGCAATCCCATTTCTTTGGAATCTGAAAGTTAATGGGTTCCTCTGAGTGCAAGCAACTTCACAGGTTGATTGATGGACTGGCGCTAGGCGAAATAGTGAGAGGAAACATTGTCCAGTCAGGTATCTCAGAAGCAATATGAAATATGGATGTGTGTGTGGGTGGGTGGATGGATGGATGTGAAGCTTATGTGTTATCCTAAAACGGTATCATGTTTTCTTCTTCAACTCTAATCACATGTATTATTTACTGACTGTACTTCAGTTTGTTTGCAGAAATTCATACACATTTAAAACTTTCATATTTGTATGATCAAGAATCACGTAAACATGGTCACTGCTGGACCTCTTTTTTCGGCATATGAAGCAGAGCAAGTTCCGTTCTGTTTCATGAATATGTTGTGGAAATTTAGACAGGTAGTTGATAAGCAGAAGTGATTAATCTTACATACGTTCGGCTTGTCTGAATTTTCTTTCTACTTGGAAGCACAAATTAAATATTAGAATATCTTCTTTAAATACTAGCGGCACTAAATTTGTTAAAACATGTGCTTTAGAACAATCTTTGTTCTTATTATCGTCCACCTCAGCATAAGTTATTACTTTTTCATTTTGGTTTCGCATTTCGGCACCGTAAACTTAGACTTTGACCTTATATTTCTGCAGCAACGGGAAACCGGAAAATGCTGTTTAATATTCTATTAGTAAAATGATAAAATGTGCGGTATTAAAGAAATACCGCGATTTGTACCAGACATTAGGAATACTGTAACACCGACAGGAGAGTATCGGAACTGTACGAGTGCGAATGACGCCTATGACAACTAACCACAGTGCTCTAATATCCGCGAAGTGTCTTGCTCAAGAGAATGCAGTCAGTCTACACTTTCCTTAACATTCGCGGCCGCGGCCGGGAGAAAACGTATCGATCCTTTCAAAAACATGAGTATCTATCACCGCATGACGTAGTTGTTTTAACAAATACTGATTGCCATTTGTTAGGAGTTTCGTTTATAACGAGCCTAAAGGTAAATTTATGCAAAGTCCGAACCACACAGAACACTACAGAAAAATACTGTATTATCTCACGTGCAAAAAACACGACAGAATTTTAGGACCAATGTATTTGTAATAGTAGTACGTCGGTTAGTGGTCACCAGTAAGGGACGGTCGGCATTCCCCAGGGCAAACCACTGCAAACTTCAATTGCAAACGCCACAGCCAGTAACAGTATTTGTTTCTACGTGGTTTGAGTTTGTACTGTTGCATTCTCTTCAAGTTGGGTTTTCGAGTTTTATCTTTCATTGACCAGTGTCCGTTTCTCTGTATATCAAACATAATAGTTTTGTCTAACATGAAGGCGACTAAAATATTATTATTATTATTATTATTATTATTATTATTATTATTATTAGATGCGTACAAAATAATGAGTATGTAGAATAATATCGTAGGCAAAGGAAATGCACCACACTAAATTAAAACTGCTGGCACGATTTTCTCAAGTTATTGCCGCAGTTGCTTGTCGCACAAAAAATGCGTTCAGAATGTCTTACATATTCACTTTCAGATGTTCTAATGTTTCTTTGTGTTTCGGATAGGCAACAGACACCCTTTTAATTAATTTTAAATCTATTCGAAACGCAGAACGTATTGTTATTTCTTTGAAGCCGTGATATTCATTTAAATTATACATAAAACTTTAGTTCGTGCCTAACAGAGAACACACTTTGTCTCCGTTTAAAGGTAAATCGCGTAATACTATTCGGGGAAATGATCGGGTTTTCTGTGAGAATCGTACAAAACGTGAATACACACCGTGAGAGAACTGCGGAGTTTATTAATGTGATACAGATGGTTACCGCGCAGCTCTGAAAAGTTAAAGAAGCATCGACAAGTTTGTGCTATGTGTAACACTCATTTCATACTTCAGTTTTTAAATTTTTTTTATTAAGTTTTGTTAAGTTTCGTAAATATGCAGTTGATCATTGTGTCTGCTCCTCTTAAAACTGTTCTCGTTGTGATGCCTTATAATCATGTCAGTTCATGCCGCCTACCGTGTGATAAGTAAACACCTCTGCGTTAGCCTAGCATAAGCATACACCGCGTCGTATTCCAAACGACCGAATTTACATTTTCTCTATTGTAGTATTGTCAGACGTATGTCCCGAAGAATGTGAAGACTTATTTGGACGTTGCCCCTTTAATGCTTTCTTTTATCTAAATTATATTTAAAAGTTTGAAATTTGTTTTCCGCAGACAACACGCTCATTCTCCATTATAAAGATAAACTCGATAATGCTGCTGGTTGATGGAAACTGCATGTTTGCACGGATAGACTAATTCTGTATACCTAAATGTACCATGTGACAAATCTCATATCTTTCAGTATTAAATCAGGCGATACATCTACTTACGCATGGTCCTTAAAAATTAAGCGGTTCCAAATTTTATCTTGTTCTACATCGTTGTACTTCAAAGTCTGGGATTTCAAATTCCACTGTTTTGAAAACTACAAATTCCTCGGCATCACTCTGTTGAGGTGACGTGTGCGCGTTTGGACGTACGGGATATACATGTTAAGTTGAACAATTTTGCTTTTGTCTGGGGGATGTTTGTGCCTAGAAAAGTGATCCGACAGAGGGTGTGAGGACCATAACGCCTTGCCACATCGTGTTATAGCTGGAAGTGGAGCAAGACAAATGGACGACGCTCGTTGGCTAGGGGGACTTCAGCTCGCCGCTACAAATCACATGACACAACGCATGCGCTTCACCGTTAACTCTCAACTTTTCCAATCTCGTAGGATTTACAAATGCGTGTAGCCTATGTATAAAACAGGCAAAGACAATGCGAAGGAATACGCTGACGTTTTGTCAAACGTTGCTTATTTCCGCAGTCAAATTTGGGGAGAGCAGGAAACGTTTCTCGCGAAAGCAACATACTAAATAACGACCATGGATTCGTACGTGTTGCGCTGTTCAAGTATTTGTCATTCGTATTTGTTTAACCTACTTCACATTACGTCTTGAAATTAAGTTTCAAATTCTTGTTGTTTAGAATCCCTAAGGATATCATCATCATCCATAATGTCTGCCACAATATCAGCACAACAAAGACATCAGCTTGAGAAGAGGGCAGGAGTTTAAAAAAGAGAGAAGGTAGAAGGGTGTAACAAATGCATAAACGTTATTCATCTGACGGAACACTGGAACGGCGACACTTCTCGTACAGTGTGTGTGTGTGTGTGTGTGTGTGTGTGTGTGTGTGGCGGGGTGGGGGGGGGGGGAAGGTGGAGTATAGGTTAAACCCCGGATGAACGTTCATAATTCACCGCCTTGTCGCTTTGCACGCTCGCTTACATGATGCCCCCTGGATCAACTTACTTTCTCTTTGCTCTCATCTCCCCACTCACACGCGCTCTATCATATTCGTAACACATGCTAAAATGTTTTAATTTGAACATGAAAAATGAAAGGCAGACTATACTCTACAGTGCTTCGTACTTTCACACATACTGGGTCTCTCTCTAGCGCAAGGGACCATGCATATGGTTATTTATTTCCGAATTTTTCTAGCTAAGTACCATCAATATCTAAAAGACTTACGATTAATATGTGTAAACGAGACCAGAAACCAAATGTGTGAAAAATGTTAATTTCGAACGTAAGTATGTTAAGACCTATACCAGTACTGAAACGAAAGTGGTAGCTCTGGTCTTTCGTAGGTAGGTTCGCCTCGGCCATTCATTTAGTACCCTCATGTTTGGACAAGCTCAAACGAAGGGACGTCCATTTCGTCCACATTTTAATAATCGTTCTTTTTCACTCTACAATTTGTTGTTGTATAACTTATACACTTAAAGTGTCGTTGGATATATCAATGTCATTTTTCTCTTCGCTGCCTTTTTAAGGGTCCCCGGTATTGTTTTGTTATCATCCCTTGTTCCAGGTGTGTAGAACTGTTTCACGAAGTTTCTCTTAAGTGATTGTAGCCTTTAAGGGAGCAAAGGTACTTCTTGTGGGTTTATTGTCATCAACAAATGAATTTGAATCAAAATTTTCCATTTCTACGCCTATAAACCTGAAGGTCTAGAATTTCTGAACGAGAAAACTTGGTGTGTTATGTAAAGAAACGCAGATTAGGAGAGGGTCTAAAATCTGCTCGCATTAGAATTCCAGCACTTTACTTCGCCCTTTTGCAGCTCAGCTCTTTATATAAGACATGCGCAGCTGTTGAAATGCTCTAATGCTGCATGAGGAAAAAAACTAATTTCGAAACTTTCTCCTTACCATCATATCGAGAATGCTAAAATATGGGAGGATATAAAATCTTACCTTCGTGTACCCCCGGTGTGTATAAGGAGAGCACTACTTTAGTAAGGGAAGAATGTATGAAAGAAGGATAAGAGAATTGCTGCATACGATGTTTATTTGTACTTTAACTTTGAGTGAAAGCGTAGATATTCAATTTGACGTATGGATTGTATCCTTAGGGAGCATTTCACTTGTTATCGTTCGAAACCAGGCACTCAACAGATTTACATTATAAATCTTATGCAGACGGCAGGCATGAAAACGAAATACAAAACAGTTTTCCACTGTTCCGGAAAGTCATATGGGGAAGCATATCAATAAGTATAACGATGAATGGCGATTTATTGAGTCAGTAAGTATTTACAAGACTAAACTGCGTCACAGTAGAAAACAATGTATTGCATATCTCAGCCCTGCATATACGAATATAAAATTCGGTCCATATGTACATTTTAAGTACCGCTAATTCTTTCCTTCGATATCTGAATTTGGTACTGTATGTCACAGAGTTTTATTTGTGCCGCATATCTGGATATTGTTCTTGTCTGAAGGACAGACAATCTTTATAAAGAATTGCACAGTGGTTAGTGTAACTGTCTTGGGTTCGGTTATTAATTCCGAAAACAACTGTTTTTAAATGGAATGAAATAAAATTGAAGTAACGTTTACACTTGAAACTTAAGTAATATTACTGAATTAAATGTGACTTTTTTGTTATCGTGATAACACATAGGCGTTTCCAAAGGAGTGTTAAAAAATTCTGTGTCTGAGTTAAATTTAAATATCAAGAATGAAGAAACACTCTATGAAATTCGTAGAAATTCGTCCTGTATAACTTATATTAAGTAATATAATTTTGGTGGATTGACGATGAACATTTTCTCTCTGACACTCTCATAGATATGTTGTCACATTAGTTCAAATCATGTGAGAAGGGTGACCAAGCAAAACCTTAACTAATTATCTGTGAGAACACTGTCATTACAAATACTTCATTCAAGAAAACACTTTCTGAAGTCTTGCACAATTTTTCCTGAAACTAACTTTTCTCAATATCGGGACCCTAGCGCATGTGAAGCTTGGTAATTTATTCTGAATAATATAAAGGAGGAATTTAGAAGTTACTGAAGTGTCGCAAAACATCGCCCGGAATAATCTGTTACATCGTCAATTCAAGGGATTTCCAATATCTTTGCCTAAAATTTAAAAACTCGGAACGAAGCGTTCCGTTTACTGGACTCCGCCTAAATGCAAATACAAGTAAACTACATCAGAAAACCATCTGCATTAGTGCGTGTGTTTGCACCTGCGTATTGCCATTCCATATGAACGATGTCATTCGAATATTTACTTTTCCAAATGCTAAGTCAAAATCTCGGGTTTCTTCTGTCCGTGTTTATGCTCAAATTTTTCGTTAGCATCTTGCTTTGTCATTCGGCGCAGATTTGTTAAAGTCTATAGATGTGTTCATCAGGTAAGATAGTGAGAAAACCGGCGCCAGAGGGTTTTAAATAATGACAGACACAGACGTTAGTAGGATATCTGTCCTCGTGTCAGTTCGGTCGTGTGGAAATTCCCACCAGACGACTTATCACCACAGCTGCCACGCTTCGGAATTTCCGATAGCACCGAAACCAGGCTCACCAAACAGCAGTTTTAAATGTGAGAACTATAATGTCGGCTTACACGTTCAGAGGAGTCCTACCGCCTGTGCGTGTGTCGTAATTGCCTGTGATCCTCTACATTGAGGCTGCCTAGGTTCAAGTTGGACTGTTGCTCCACAGGAAAGGAAACATAATATCGGCCCCTTCTGACATGCCGCTGTGCTGATAATTGAGAGGAGTTTACGTTTTATAACTTGTACCGCTCCGTTCAGCGACACTTATCTTATTAAAAGTAGTGTATGCTGTGAGCGAATATTCAATTAGCATGCATGGTAGTGCGACAAGTTCGGGGTTCGAATTGGACCGCGCTGTCTAAAGTGTGTTTCGATTTTAACTCTAAGCAAAGCTCGCTGAACTCGTACTGAACGAAATAAAAATTTCTAAAGAAACAATCCTGTAAACATAGAACCATGTTTTATCGAAATCAGTGTGTTCGTTGTCAGCATTAAGCATAAATCGGTTCGGTTTCTTATACCCTTCCATTTAATGTCATTAGTACAGATAACGCATAAACGATTATTTTAGTGTTGCGTAGAGCTAATTTCAGTTTGTTTTGAGTTAACTTGACAATGAAGGAGGATCATCTGTTTTGTTAACCGCATCGCATTCTGATGGGCGAGAAAATTCGATGTAGTTGCTGTCTGGTCTGTCAAGCAGTCATACATGAAGTGAGAGTACGCATTCCATGGGTGTCAGTTTGTTTCTTACCAGTTTGATTTCTGTTCTGAGAAGTGTTAGAGTAGGAAGTGGTGCAGGAAAACTTTCGATTGGGGTTAACTGTCTTAAGGGATAATACCACTTAATGCTCAGTAGGATAAGATATAACACGGTAAAATGGTCGTAGTCTATACTAGCGAAGTCTTGCCTGAGTGTTACTTATAATTGTTATTCGCAGGGGGAGACGTCACTGTAACTTCATAAACATCAGTCCATGTTGAATTTACTCGCAAAATATTTCATTCAAATTTGTATTGTTTTGGAGTAAGTTTATCGTCAACACGTTTTTCTGGCGGTTGAGTTACAGACACGGGAGACGACAGACATTTTTCTGGCGGTTGAGTTACAGACACGGGAGACGACAGACGTTTTTCTGGCGGTTGAGTTACAGACACGGGAGACGACAGACATTTTTCTGGCGGTTGAGTTACAGACACGGGAGACGATAGACATTTTTCCAAGCGTACCGGAGCTACGGGAGTGGAGTTAGGGTTACACAGGGCCGAAAATGGCTCTTTTCTTGTAAGTGGGTGTACGTAGAAAACATCACAGGAGTCTAGGTAGAAGGTGCGTGTTGTTTACTCTGGCTTGTGTTGCTAGTGTTACAAGAAGTACGGAGTCTTTTTAAACTTTATTACATTTATCTCTGTTCGGTTATTTAATTACTCACATAAAAACAACACACTGTGTCAAGATTCCCTCGACAATTTTATATTCGCTTGCTGGTCGAGATATTTCTCCCTTTTATAGATCCCGGAAGTAGATTAAAATATTTGAAAATGTCTGTTTGATCAAATCTTGTTTCCTTGTGCATCTAACAAATGTCTTGAATTTTCTTCTTTTTCTTCCTGAAGAATCATTGCATTATTCTCACCCTACTTCCTCATCTCAGACAAAAATTGTATAGGCCTATATTTCTCCCTAATGTGTGCTAGATGTCTCTTCGTTATCATATGCTGTACATAATATTTTATAAAGAGTGCTTGAAATGCAACTTTAAAGTGTTTCAGACGGAAGAAAGGCAGATGGCGTTTCAACATAATTAATTTTCTTATCGGTGTCATTTCAGTAGCTCACTCACAAACCAGCTGACTTCAGATTCTTTTTAATTATCCTGTCTAGGGTTTCTCATTGGTTACCTCAGTCCAGGTAATAGCTGCGATAGTACAGTCAAACAGGCTACAACTGCATTCAGTTATATCCTAATTGCCTCATGTTTTATGATTATTTTCCCATACAGTTTAACCATATGTATTCTGATAACCACATGGATCACCTCGTATTGTAACACAAGGAAATTCAACATGTTGTCCACGTAGTGTATTTATCTGTCTCATACGGTTCCCACAATAAATTCCTATTATTTCCGCAAATAGCATTAACGATGGGGTCTTTAAAATGCACACGGACTGTGTTCTCTGTGAGGTGGGTAAAGCAGTGTACTTGTGCACGCCGTGAAAACGTGGAGGGGTGGAAATAATAGCTCCACTAATTCTGAACATGGGCTGTGGATGGAGCTGCGCGGTAACATTTACACCCAGCCGCTTGGCGCCTGGGAAATGAGACCACGGTACGCATTGCACCGTGAGATGTAAAGTGAATTGTTTGTACATAATTCAGGAGACTGCCGATGTTCAAGGGGTTAAGTAACCTGAAATGTCGTATAATCACAAAATTTAAAGTTTTTCTGCAGCGCTCTTGAGATTCAAGAATGTTTTCAGAGGGGTGCCAACTTAATCACAGTAGATCGTTATTAGCGACGAATTTGTGTGTGTTAAGGTCTAACGATGTCGACGTCTCGCTCCTTCTCTAATCTTCTAGGATCCCAACTCATCCACTCCTGTCCAAGCAGTCTTTTTCACGTGGAGTGTACGGAATATTTTTCGAGTGGCAAAGCAAAATCCTGCTTTCCGTCCTGAACAACATCACTCTTGTGGAATCGGATTAACCAATTCCTTGCAAGTGCGGAGTGTCAAGGCTTGTCTGATGTACAGGATACTCATTTCAGCCGTGTGTATTGCTGTTCAGATGAAGTATTGTCTTCAGTCTGCATAGCACGCTTCTTGTGTTTTAAGTCGCAGATATTAAGAGTTATATATAGCCTTCTGCTTTTTCATATTTTCTCTATTTTAGCAGTGATGGTAAAACTCTAAAAAAATTAAAATTTCGAAGCTTTTAATATCACCTTTACTACATTTTAACATACGCTTGCAAATATAGTTCTTTCTGTAGTGGTCTTTCATAAACCGTTGGACGATGACAGCCATGTATTAATATATAAATATTATGCTTGGTATCAGCTTAAGTATCGTAATATGGACATTTTAGTTGACCTTATGTATTTAAATTTCCAGGATGTCAGCATTTCTCGATGATGATGATGATGATGATGATGATAATGGATGATAATAATGAGGCGTGTGGAATGTAAAAAAAATGATACGAGTAATAATAGGGGCAACTGAAACCACCTCTAAATCATTCAGAAAATACCTGAGCAAAATACCGGGAAAGCACGAAATCAAGGCACTACAGAAAAGAGCCATGCTGGGCACTGCACACGTACTGCGGGAAATACTGACGTAAAAGTCCGAAACTTTCAACGTGGGCAATAGCTGTACGTGTGCCATGAATTGCAGCTACAAAATAGCTGTAACACTGTATGCTCTAGAAACGTGGTTTTTTGTGTATTTAATTGTAAGTACCCTGCGTAAAGGCGATAGCGACTAATAATAATAATAATAATAATAATAATAAATTTGTAACGTACGTTAATAGAGGGGTACATGAAAGAATTACCTATCCCTCTTTCTGTGGTTACAGTTTCTGGTTCCATTTTGGGTGACTTTGTTCTTTTGTCTATGTAACACGCAGAATGTCCGCATTATAGATTTTTTCAGGTTCTGAAACAGTAACGCTAAATGAATGGACAGTGTGCCGTTGTATTCTGTACTGAAAACTTCAACGCTCAGAAAAATATCATGTTCCGTTTTTCGTTTGGAATTGTTGTTCGCCTTGTTTTCATATAGTAGGGCTATTTACCTTAATATTGTCCATCCTTTCTTATTCTCCTCGTCCTCCTCCTCCTGCTCCTCCTCCTCCTCTTTTTTCTCCTGGTCCTCATTCTCCCATGCTACTATAGAGGCGCCTCTGCCAGTTCCGAAGCTGCTCAAACCTGCTCCCTCCATATTTTCCAAGCGGTTCCCAACGGACCACAGCCTGCAGGGTTGTCTTAATATTTCCTCTAATGGTTTCTCTTACAGCAGAATTTGTGTGCATGCCTGTCGTACAGTCCGTCATTCTGTGTTTTTAAGGTTGGTGTATTCACGTCTGTGGTCCCCACAGTCGTCGAGTATGAAAATTTGGATTCTTATTTTTTTGGTTTCATTAACCGTTACTTAAATTCCGTCCGCATTTATCATCTGTCTCAAACCGTAAAGTTATTTGCTGTAACAATCTTTGCTAGAAGTGCAAATTGTAGAACTGCTCAATATTACTTTTAATACGTCAAACAACTTATGCACTTAGTAAAATACATTCATGAACAAGTATGAAACTTCTACATGTTTCGGCACCGGGATGCCGTCATCAGGTAGTTGTTCCGAACAAAGGAATACAAGCCGAACACACCAATCTAGGTTGCACATTTTGTTAAACCATATAGCTGCGTTGGTCTTATAAAGTCTTTCCTTAGTTCTGAATAACTCGCTGATGGTGGCACGCCGGTGCTGAAACATGTAGGAGTCTTATATTTGTTCATGACTGTATTTTATTAAGGGCATAATTTGGTTGATGTGTTGAGTGTAAGAATAAGCACGGTATGAAAAACATAAAAATTTACTCAGTGTTAATTTTCCATCTCCTTATTACGTCGTCCCTCTTAGTTCCAAGTATTGTCCTCACTACGCGCTCTTAACCTCCCTCAGTCTGAGGGCTATACGTGTGTTTTCATACCACTACAAAATGAGAGTGTACAATATTTATGCAGTTTATCTTTATGAGGTGCCTCTATGAGATGTAAGTTGCGTAACTTTCAAAATAAAAGTCCAGCTCTTGTATTTCCTCAAAATTCGGCAAACTTGTGGCTAGGAAGGGCATGAAATGTTTCTGTTACTAATCTGATCTTAATCGCTCATCTTCTTATGTATGCGATAGCGAGTTTGTTATGTTTCCCGTCATTTTACGCGCATTGGCAACACTGTGAACAGCGACTAGTGTGTTGGTCTTGTATCTCCATCTGCATGGAACAACTGGCCTCCTACTGCACGAATTTTCATGAAATTTGACGTTTCAGGATTCTTCGAAAATCTGTTGAGAAAACTCACGTTTGATTAAAATCTGGAATCTGGACGAGTCTTTACATGAAGTCCTTTTTACATTTGTGATAATATTCTCGGTGAATTTTTTCTAGCATGAGAAGTGTTTCAGAGAAGTGTTGTGGAGAAAATCAGAACACACGTTTTATGTTCAGTAGATTTTTTCCGAAAATCGTGCCCTTTACGTGATCATAGTGAAAAATATCGTAGAGTCTTGGCAGGCCACAGATAACAATATAATATGGCCCATAAAAGGTGCAGTCTGCATACAGGCTAACTAAGGCAATGTACATACACACACTCATAATATTTAGTAATTAGGCCTATTGTTTTCCCACAGCAACAGTGGTTACGCGAACGCGCCACAATATTACGTCATGCGTATATTGACTGTCTTGTTGTACCTACAGGGAACTTGTGTCTTTTCATGTATATTTCCGTCCGGATGATCAGAGGTACAAAACACTTCTGGGTTACGAACGGTTGGGTACATTGCAAAGAATGAGGGCGTTTAGCATGAAAGAGCAAAATTCCGAGTACTTTAATATTAAAGCAGATGTTACGTGTAGTAACTACTGTGTTCGAAGCTTTAATTGAAGCATTTATGTTTTATTGCAGGTAAGTGGCTGTTTACATGCTGTCCCTAACAGTTACTCCGATTTGGCTGTGGTAAGTAATGTTATCTGTACGCAGACGTTTTAATTGTAGAAAGAATTTCGCCGCCAAGTTGGTTTGTAAGAGTGACGTCGCCATTGCGTCTGTCCCGGGTATTCCCAAATAGTTCACACATAACCCATTGAGACTGAAATTAATGAGTTAATGTCAAATGTATATATTTGGTCCCTACGACACTGAAAACGCACAGCGTCCCTATTACAAAATTAATCGTTTTATGCTGTAGAGGGAGGTAATTGTCCTCTTTTCTATGGATCATACGGAATCCGTAACTACTCTCCGTGGACAAAATGCATACCTATAGCAACTCTGGCATTAAACCCTAAGGTTCAGAGCCCATAATACGAAATTCCGCCTTCCACCTCCTCAGTGTCAGCGTTTGTAAAATTACGTTGGAGAAGGGGCAAAGTGGCCAGGGCATTTAGCTTACCATTTGCTTCCATGTAGTACCGAGTTTAAGAACCTGTTGATCTGTATTTCGACTCCTCAATATGCCTTCGTGGCCGTACACTCAGAACTTTGTCTTTGGCCTTTCCTTTTCCTACCACGTGTTCGGGTGTCCAGCTGACAGTTTTCTTCGAATGCCGTACGACACATACCACGTACATGTGTGTGTCGTATGTCACATTTTCGACGCGCATATGAAGCTAATCGAACTCTTCCATTGCTCAAATATATATTTTAATATTGTGGACTTACACTTGCGAAGAGCAAATAACTGTATTTTATTGTCCTGCACTAGATTTTTCATTTTTATGTGCAGTTCTCTTCGCGCAGTTTTCGTCACAGCCAAGCTGTTCCTGTCACGTGACCTGAGGTTATTGTTAGGGATCGGCGAGGTGCTTGTTATCGTTACCTATAAACAGACCGTTTCATTTTGGCTAAAGCGTGCATGGCTGTGACGTTGGCATATTTAGCGTGCAGTGTCGTGTCCTACAATTGTTTTGTCTAAGGTTCTAGCACAAGCAATCTTTGAAGGTAATTTCTCTTGAAAGTATAGTCAGCACTTAGGTTATTATTGCTTCTGTACAATAGTTACCGGAACACACCGTCTTTTGTTTCTTTAAAGTTTAATGCGAAAAAGAAATATTCGAAAGTGAAGCCGCATTGACTAGTAATTGTGGTAGTTTAACACTAATTCACTTCAGAATATTTAAATTGAATTCTATTAAAGAACGTAGGTTCGTACATCCCATTGTGAATTCATACAAAAGGGAACTACATGTTTCGGCCCTATGCCCGGCCGTAATCAGGTACTACGGTTAAATCATCTTGAGAAACAATACTGCTGTACAGTCAACATGTCAAAATTAAAATGAGTAGAACAAATTGAAATTTGTTACGAGGATTGAACGATAAACAGTGCGTCATTTGCTTTTTACATTCAAATGTCTGACGTAGTTATGCTGACAGATAGCCGAGTCCCTGTCTCTACCTGTTTCTTTCAAAGTAACCTTCGCTTCTGGGGTAGCGTTGACCTCTGTGAGGTTATATTTTTGATAGCAGTTTGACTGTGCCACGAAGATGGGAAGCAATAGAGGCATGTCGCATTTTAAGAGTGAAACCGACTTCCCATTAGTGCATTAACCGCGCTGATGAAAAGCGATCTCTGTCCTTTTCTCCCCTCTGCAACCTTTTCCTGTAGACAATATCCTCCGTCAGTGATTATTCCTTTCAGTTACAAAGCATCCTGCCTGCTCTCTGAGCTACTACAAATTCAAACTTTTTTTTCGTTGCTGTGTGTAAAGGCGAACTTCGATTAAGTGCATCGAAAAGAGATGAGTTTTCAAACCTTTTTTCCTTATTTTGTAACACATCGCAGTAAAAGATGTCTGTAAAGGAACTTGGATGAAAAGGAAACCCACCTTTATCGGGAACTTTCTTTGGTACTGGGAACGTGGAATGAAGCCCAATGTAAAATTACCCCCTAACTTACTATTTAGATATGAAATACGATTGTGCACCAGGTTTCATATAATTACCTACATGTTTCGATAAAGGCTACACCATCTTCAGGGGGAAACTGTATTAGAACACTTTGAAACCACTGAAGAAAGTAAGTTTTTGTACTCACAGGTTCGTAGTTGGTCAGTTAGTACACTGTTAGATTCATATGTTTCCGATGAATCACTTAAAACACGAGTTGGCTTAAAAAATAATACAAATTAGATTTACACGTACACGATATGGACAACTTTAAATTTACGATTATGCACGTTTTAAAGTGTGGAACTTGTGCTAAGTTAATATTTTAGTAGAGTGTTGGCCGTAGGAATGTCCATGTGATTTGTGTTACATGGGAATAACGACTGAGCCATTAGGAACAGTCAGTAAATAATATCAGGTAAATATTCGGCGCTTTTTGTGGAAATCGCATGAAACAAATAAGTTGGACGCCGTGTGGCAAATTGTAACGATTCTTTATGTTACAGTGGGTGCAGCATACATTGTCCTTAATTTAAAAGAGCATTGTCACTTCTAAAAGTTATGCATTGGTAGAGAAACACGTGGTGTCCGAAACTGAAGAATCTTAAACATGTCTTAAAATAGTGTGTGAGTATTTTGATAAATGCTTCAAAGTTAAAGCTTAAATAAGATATTCTTTTTTTATATATTCACACTGTGCATTGTCTTAGATACAAATTATCACAAACCAAGTAATGCACTTTATTCACATTAAATTGTTCAGAAAGAATGCTCCTACATGTTTCGAACCATCGCAGGGTTCATCCTCAGGGAGTCACACAGTCACTGACCACACGCACTACCATAATATAACAAAAGTTAGTCACAGCTTAAAATACATCTGTTGTGCTGATAAAATGTCATTAAAACTTGTCTTCTTAAGACGATGAATAAAACTTGGTTAAAAAGATGTGTTTTGCTTCGGTGTATGGAACAGTTTTTGGAGTGCACTGAAAGATATAATAGTATCCTGTTAACATTTATTACATGGTCACCTTATATAAATAAATTCTTGTGAACAATTGTAGTCGATGTATACACATTGAATCTAATAGTATGTATTATAATAATATGCGGATAGATAGACAGTTGCAGAGAAGATACCATATATGCCTGTGGTACTGTCAGTGGCAAGGTGTGTTACGTTATGCGGGCATACACGCACTAAGTTTGTACGTGTAGGGTAGCTATACAGTTCTGAGGTCACGTGGATATGGCGTAACAGGAAATTGTTAGGAGTTGAAACACAGGGTTGTATTCTCCTGGATATTATTCATTAACTAACTTGTTGTTTAACACATTTGATTAAAGACATACTGTTGATATCCCCATATTCGTGTCTGTTGTTCGGTATGTGAACGGAATACGCTGATTGTGGGTCGTTTTTTATATATCTGATGTGTTCAAGATACCTTTGTCTTAGGTTGGGTCCGGTTTGACCGACATACGTACGTTTACACGTAGAACATGTCAATTTGTAGATGCCACATCTTGTATTTTCGTTGTCAGTTCTGGGAGACACAGGTCTGAAGATATCGTATGTAGTGTTGGCACTATGGAACGTAATTCGTAGGTTAGTTTTTCTAAATACATCAGTGATCTTACGTATTTGTGGACCATAATATGTGAATAATGCCCATCTCTTTTTTATATTTGGTTCACTGTTACAAGTTCGGGTACTGTTGTTTCTTCTCTGTATATGTGAGTTTAAGTTCTGGATATATGTGCAGGGGAATTTATTGGTTTGTGCTATATATATTGTATGGTACGCCATTCTTTTTGCTTTCGTTCGTGTGAAAGTGGAATTGAATGCATTCGTATAATGTAATATCTGTATGCAGCTATTTTGTGTTCTGTAGGGTGATTTGACAAAAAGTTAATGGTTGTATCTGTAGTATTAGTTTTACGGTAGATATAAATAAGTATATATGAATCGGCGCGTAAAAGAAATAGGTCGAGATTGTTTGTTTGTTTGTTTGTTTGTTTGTTTGTTCTCCTCGGGAGTTGGTTTGAAGGTGAATTCGGTTCATGGCGTCAGGCAGACAGTTAGGGTTGGTCATAGTACAGTCATGTATAATTAACCTTTTAAAGCCTAGCGGTAACTTTACGTACCACCAGGTTTAATATTAAAAAATTCTACGTGGTGCCCACATTGCGTTTATGTGTTTTGTACGGATCTCAGAACAAACAGCAACTTTTGCCTTATAAAACATTAAGAGATTGGTTTTTATAACCGAAGTGGAGAGTGTTTACAGCGCGGTACGCACTGAGTCCTTATATAAAACAGATACGCTTCGTCTTTAAAGGGTTAATATATCATCTATGTACCTTGTATAATATGTTACAGTGTTAGATTCGAGAAGGTGCTTAACAATGGTGTTCTCGTAATGTTGTAGGAATATTTCTCCAATTGTACTTGAAATAGGTGAGCCCATCGCTACACTGAACAAATTAATGTGAATAAGGTGCGTTAGTTGGTTTGTGGTAATTTATATCTAAGACATTCCTTATTTGTTGCGTTAAGTATTCCCTTTTCTCTGTAAAGAATGAAACTTGTTTATAAAGAACATCAGTCTGTTTAGTTGTACACGTGCTTCGTATTTGGGGTGTCACATGTGCAGAGGTCGACCTGGAGACTGACAATCGTGGCCGAGGTTTTCTGCGTGTTCTTAGTACAACCAAACAAATTTTGGTGTAGCATCTCCGAACTAGGCCACTGCTGATTCTTGTCTTATCCGTTCCAGTTTTACATTTACTGACTATCTTGCGTCTGGACTCTTATACAGGTCTGTTCCGCGCACTGACAGGTCTTTAAACAGATTATTAGCATTAAATAAAGAAGACATGAGAAAATATTTTTGTACAAAATGCGTACAATTGTTCCTTCTTTTTCTGGTTGATGGAAAATGAGAATGCTGCCGAACTCTTTTTTAAGCTCAATGGTTAGTGTATTTACCTGGGTCAGCATTAAACAACTCTGTATTTTGCTTGTACTTTTCACAATAAACAGTGATTATTTCCCCAGACAACATTAAATGTCAATGGAGGCACATTGTGTTCGCTGCGATGAAGGAACTGAGGGAATATTGTATAGGCCTCGATGAATTGCGTGCTTCAGGTTGTTAAATGTGCATTTTCTAGAATACTGAAGGCGATACGTGTAGAAGACTTTTCAAATACAAGTTCTTGCTCGATCTACTTTATTTATGTGCATGTATATGAGTTCCCCACTTTCTAACTGCACTCTGCTGTATTCAGTTTTCCTTGCTTTTAGATTACTTTTCCGTGCTGTTTGTACACTCTGTTCCTATAGCAGCGTTGGCGTTTACCATGAAACAGGCAACCTTTTGTTTGCCACAACAATTCACTGCGGTTAGGAGTGGAAGCTTTTTTAGTCAATATGTGCCTTTGAAGGGACGTCATTGAAGTGTTAGTTAAACAAGTACGAGAACAGCAATTAATCATCAGCTGTGAGAATTTCATTTCAATCTGAATGGACTGTCACTACTAAGATATCTGTATAGGCCTACACCCTCTCCTCTGTTTGGATGACCTGAATTTAATTAAAAGATCTTGTAACAATTTACTTTTATATGAACTGATATTAACCCTTTAAAGACGAAGCGTATCTGTTTTATATAAGGGCTCAGTGCGTACCGCGCTGTAAACACGCTCCACTTCGGTTATAAAAACCAATCCCTTAATGTTTTATAAGGCAAAAGTTGCTGTTTGTTCTGAGATCCGTACAAAACACAAAAACGCGTTGTGAACACCATGTGGGATTCTTGACTGTTACACCTGGCGGTACGTAAAGTTACCGCTAGGCTTTAAAAGGTTAAAGGGACTGTAACCAGTACAAGGTCTCTTCCTAGTATGCCACTGCTACGTGAGGCACATTGTAGGTCCTTCGCTATAAATACCGTAGTTGATTTCGAACGTCGAGTTTCAGAGTAAAGAAAATGTCCGTAAGTAACACGAAGTATAATTTACTGGCATATAAATATTGCACTGTCAAATTATACCACACTTTTATACTGTTGGCCCAGTATTGTACATCGAGACCAATCGTAGGTTTCTTTTTTAAGGATAGATCTGGACCTGCGAAGCAGAAGGGTCTACGTCCAATGTAAACCATTCTTCTTAGACCAGCATATAACTTACCGCTGTTTAATTCTTGGGCCAGTAGCACTGGGACAGTACTTGGACGTACAAATATTTGCTTCTGAAAGAGCTTGAAATTCTAAGGAAAAGGATGTGTTATGTAAAATATGATGAAATTGGACTTACATCCTTCTGCTTCTCCGGTCCAGAAATTAGGACTCATTCGTTTTAGGTACTTTGAAATGTTACGATTATGGCATAAAAGGTTCCATTGGAAGGGTTACTGAGGCTGTCTATTACAATTCAAATATCATCCCCTAATTTTATGATAGTTTTTAGCACTGTTTTATTTGGTCTTCTAGACGGTACATTTCTTAGTGAGTGCCAAGAAATATCTTGTGCATATTTCTACTCACGCCGCATAGTACGTGCCCATTGTGTCTCTCTCAACGTAGCCTCCATTCCGCTACGATGACGGTGTGGAAAGTCAGAGCTTCTTGTTCCTCGTCACGCAGTTTTCTTCTGCCGGTCGTATGGTTAAGCTCCTCTACTTCTGCAATGTGGAATAAGAATAAATATCTTTGTTCACATTGTATACAGTGTATACACGTTTGTTGCTTTAGTGCTGATATACTGCCACGTGGAACAGTCTTTAATGCAAGTTTTCTATTATTTTGTAAAAAGTGTTCTCCTTTTATCCAGTTTCTAACCACCTGTTTTGCCTACGGACAGTTTTTTAACGTTGTTGCATGTTGATCAGTTTATACCTGTGTCTCAATATTATGATGCCTTGAGGCACATGTTAGCCTTTTAAAGCTTAGCGGAAACTTTACGCATCACCAGTTTTTAAATTAAAAAATTCTACATGCCGCCCACATTGCGATTATATGCTTGGATGGATCTCAGAACAAACAGCGACTTTTGCATTATACATCATTAAAAGACTGTTTTTATAACCTAGAAGAAGTGTGTTTATTGCGCGGTGCGCACTGAGTCCTTATATGAAACCCACACGTTTCGTTTGTAAAGGATTAGTCATGTTACTAATCTTCTTTTCGGTATTTCTGTTTTTCCTTTCTCCAGTGCACAGTTTGACAGCTTTAATTTTATTCGTCCAGCGCTTTAGTCGTAACATTTTCGGTCACGATCATTTACAAATGTGTTCCCCATAAAACTGTGTTTTATATCGCTACATCTTGAGTATTAAATTGTTCTCCTATAACAGTCCTTCACGTCAAATGCTTCGCCCCGTATGTACCACAAGCCTGTAATAGTATAAATATTTGAAGCTAAAAATATTAACTTTGACGAGTAAGATCTGCATTTTTAATAAATCGTACTTTATGAATATGCATTGTCTTTTCACTTGTTTGCTTGTTGTAATTGCAAAAATTACTTGAAATGTGTGGATTAAAAGTTGTATTATGGTAGAAGCTGTGCCAAATTTTAACGGATGAGTTTAGTTTCACCCTATATGGACCTTACTGTACACAAAACTCTTACTTAAGTCTGTTCTTTTTCTAAGAATATCAAAATAAGCAGTTTACGTAAAGCACAGATTTTCCTGAAAGCAGAACTTTTATTTTAAACATTTTGTGGCTGCGGTATGTTTAACTAATTACAAGAGTAATTGTGTGTCTGAACACAGTGTCGTATGAACGTTTTGATTAGCTTCGCTGCCCCATATTTTACCAACAGCAAATATTGCATATGTCCGGCCTAGTATGGAAGGCATTCGTAATTAAGTTTTCTGTGCTTCCTCGCAGTACACTTTTGCATTCTCGTCTTATAGCTACTGATAATTGTTACTGAAGTAAATTTTTTAATATATCAGGGTTCACTTACCGAACCTCAGTGATCTGAGAACGTAACTTAGTAAAGCATTATTAAAGAAAGTGTTGGGTAGTAGTTTGGTAATTTTTACTTTTCGTCAGAAAATGTTCTGATGACTGCTTGTTAAATACTTCAGTTATTCTGCCGCTTGGATCTGTGTGAAAGTGTTCATCGACATTTAATAGCCTTATTAAAACTATTTCACTTGCATGGCAAGAATTAAGGATGTAGGGTTCTGAAACATGGGTGGGAGTAAAGGAAATGCCATTTACGTCCGAAGGAGTAAGCTTATTTGACCAACGTGGTGTGCAGTGTTCCACCGTCGAGACCTCGCTGCCACCATACTGTGAGTTACCGAATTTGTTTGTATAACCTCGCGAAATCAATTCGTTTTTATTATTACCAAAGTAAACTTATTTTGGATAGGACTTCCTTTATTGGTTTCTGCAAGAGAGAAATAAAATAATTTTGCCTAGGAATACGGATATCTTTAAAGTTTTCCTCCACCTTTCCGTTTGTAGGACCGATTGCTTTCTTTCCATTTTGATGTTTGTTTGAAACTGTACATTTTCATATCCTTTGGACGGCAGTGTGCTATATTGTACGTATTCGTACTGCATGCTTGTTATGTCCAATGCAGGAAGCCTTATATTATGCTTCTTTATTCTGTCATAAATTTTACATCGTGCCCTATATTTTCTTTTTCATGTAAATATATTGTAAATATGCTTACCATACGTAAGTATATAACTTCAATATTTTAAGTGTCGGAATGTGACAAAGACAAACGAGTTAGCACCTTACACTGATTACCACGAAAATTTTTGCCAATGATTGTTTTCCCTATATTCGGAACAAATTAAAAAAATCAACCGGAATATCTTTTTAACTGTTGCTCCTTACACCCGGGAATTATGACGAATAAATTATGAAGTATAAGTCTGACAAGGCAGAAACCTGATTGAAAATCTTCATGGTGGGGTGATCGTTTCCTGACGTATATTTAAACCATTTTTGAATTTGTCTGTTCTTCCCAAGTTGTTTTCATTGTGAGTTACTGCTGCGTACTGCTGAATTTGACACTTTTGAAGACCTGACGTTCATCTGAATTGTTTGTAAACGTTAAGTTCCTACATTACAGAGAAAGTACTTGTGTTTCTTTAAAAGACAAGCTGGTTAATGCCGTTGGGGAGATTGCCGCTGTTCTGAGAATCGTATGAAACCTATATTACGGAAAGCTGACTTCCTTTTAAAGCCACTGAAGAGTGAAATTAAACTAAATCGCTTATAAAACCTCGGTTCGTACATGACAGAGGAAACAATTCGTGACTGTTTTAAGGACCAGTCTCTTATTTCTATTTAGGGAAATAATTGGCATTTATTTTAAGAATGGTAATAAACACATACGTTGTGCCTGCTAAATGCGGAGATTTGGGTTGTTAGGGAAGTGGTACGTGCAGTTAACCACTTGGCTCTAAACCTTAAATTGTAATCGTATTTTAGGCATTTCCAATCAGTATTTACTAAACCCAGTGTACAGTACGCCGCGGTTCGTCTGTCACAAACACAATGCACGTGCATATAATAAATGAAATGTAATTGGCGCACAAGTCCTTCGTAATGTGATTCCATGTTAGAAAGTAGGTGCCGCATGTTCTAGAAGGTATGTCCAGAGACGTTTATTTGCCGCGATTCACGTCACCGTAAAACGGGTGTCTCACTTCTCTGCTGTGTCGTCACGCGGATAAAGGGCATTGTTAGAGGTACTCAGAACCCGCAGGGCTCAGTTGCGGTTTACTGATTGTGGAATGCACAAAAGATGAGTATTGCCACACGTTCTTAACATTCGGTGTCAGTAATAATACAGCTGGCAGTGCTGCATGGGCACACTTGACTGCGTCATCCTGGTCGATATCATCAAAGGCTAATTTGTCGGCGATTTGAACACCCTTGTAGTGAAAATAGAAGCGCACCACCTACGACACTTTTGAGTGAATGTCTCCCTCGCAATGTACGAATATCCGCCAAGAGAACGCTTTAAATATAGCTGTGGAACAAGAGCCATGTAGAATCTCAAGCGAGATCCTAACCAAGTACTTTGTGGTGATCAGTTCCATTCATACTGCACAGCATGCGTGTTTCTAGGCTATCGTGTATGGTGGTAAAAGTTAGAGGCGCGTTATTGGCGGAGGCTGTTTGCTCCTAAACAGGCATCCTCGACGCATACAACCTGCCAACACCTGCGAGGACAGCCGAACCTGGTTTTACGCGCAGTAATGTGTCATTGCGGTTTCACCATGACGGACCTGCAGCACGTTATGGGAAAAATGCCCTGCGATGTTTGAACCGACATATCCAGGAAGATGTGTTAGTGGTGAAGGTCTGATTGCATAGCCTTCATCGATAGCTGGGTCGAAATACTATGGATTTCTTCCCTCCTGTGGAGACATCTGAAGGAGCACATTTGTCCAGTCAGTCCCATTAATATCGATGTTACTATAGTAAGATTTCAGACAGCTGTGACAAAAGTGGATGCCAATATATTGTGGCGTGTTTCGAGAGAACTGCGTGCGGCGCATTGGCCTTGATTTGAAATGGACGGGGGTGACTCAGGTGTTTATTGTAGGGGTAACCACGACGTCAAATATCTTGTACCATTTGATGGTTACGCGGTGCCTCGTAAACTAAACGTCTCGATACGTAGCTATATTATACCATTTTGTCCACGGAATTTTCAGTGAGGAGTCACACTATGGGGAACTTGTGCGCGAGCTCGTTTCGCTTCGCGTAAAGGATTCTAGTAACAGCAGTAGCATTAGTATTAGGTTGTACAATCCGTGCATTTTTTTGGATCAATGTATTCAATTTATTATACCAACTAAATGCACATTATTGTTTACGTATGATTGTTAACATGTCGGAGCTGCGTGTTTAACAATCATATGCAACTAATAATGTGCATTCAGTTGGTATAATAAATTGAACACATTGAACAGTAGCATTGTTATACTCGTAGGTTACAGTGATACGCTTTCTTAATAATTAACTGTACATCACTGCGTGTATTACAGAGCAGGTTTTTGTATTGGTGTAGCTCGGAACTTCAGTTTGGGAGATATATGATCCAAACCCTGTGCATTCAACCAAAAAGTAGTCTGTGACTAGGGAAAGCCCCTAATAGTCTGCGTTGTAATAAATACGTAGTTAAATGCAACACTATAATATGATTCGAAGCTTTGGTTACTGGATAGCCAGAATAAGAACATTTTTGTAGCTGAATTTTGGAATAGTTCCTTGCAATCATCCATGTCATTGACCTTTTAAATCCGTATCTACTGGCAATTCATTATGGTGGCCAAATAAATGCTAAAGCGATATATGTGATCTCTAACGCAGAGGTTCCTGGTTCCATTGTGGGCCGAAATATGGACCGTTATGATGAGATTTATCATGGTACCTATGCGTCCTACCAGGCGACAGCCATAAGAGGCAGCATACGCCTCCCATCGGATCGCTTCAAGTTCACTGAACAGTATCCTTCTCTCATGTCATTGGACGATACCTAACCCCATGCTGTCGCTGTCATTGGCCGTGTTTTCATTTCATACCACACTAAATATCATCTGAAACTGCGGGAGCGTTGTAAGATAACTCTCAAAGTAAGTCAACACACTATCGAGTGTTGCTGTGATTTCAACATACCTTGGCTTCGGGTTTGAACTGTACCTCTGAGGGGCTAGTTTATAAATTCTGACACGCATGAGAGGAATAGCTCTCCGTTACATAAAAGGAAGAGTAATAGCACGTAGGCAAAGCGAGACAACAAACAAGAGTTCCATATCGGATTTGCCTTGATTTCAGCATATGGACTGCTACATACAGAGGTGAATGCACTTACTAAGTAGCGACTGGCGACAGTTACCTCCTGCGACCGTAATGTACGGTACAATACGAAACAGACTCCTTTCCACTGTTGTGTAGAAATGTCGCACTTGCAAGTACTGTATGGTGTGTTTGTTAACTTCATTAGACTAGCTGAAACCTTTGCTTATCCATGACATTAAATAATTTGAAGAATTTTCGGCACTTTTCTCCGAAATGCAGGTCATTCCTTCCTCATAAGCATTATTCAATATCTGAACATGTTCAGTAACTAGGCAGTTCATTAATTAAGCATAATGAGGATAAATTCGTAACGGATAAGTTGAATCTGATGGTATAAGTCAGGGCTGGTCGTCTTCAATCCACAGGAGGGCCACATAATTCGTAAGAACTCTACCCCACCTGTGTATACGTATAACGAAAAGAAAGATTGGTTTACTGTGTGCCGCCTTCAAAATGATGCGTTACAGTTCCTAAACATTATTTCTGCTAATATAGCTGCCACATTATGTTCTGTAGATCTATTATATGCATCTTATGTTTCATAAATTTTATTGTTGGAAGCATTTAGGTGACTGAGGGTCGCAAATGCTTTCCTCGAAGGCCGTATGTTGGTCATCCCTTGTATAAACTGTAACTTTCTGACAGACCTCATCGCTTCAGATATAAGTTTAAAATTTATCATGTAAAAAATTCGTCTTTACAAGCGGCATGTAAAAGCAAAAGGTGTCTGGCAAGCTGTTTATTGTATTGTGTAAATATTGGCTCGTCTCGTACATGACAGCAGACAAATGCCTACCAACATTTTTTATTATGCCTTGAATCTGTTATCCTCTTACGTTGACTGTATTGTTACAGCAATCTTAGCTGAAGGCTGCTGAATTTGTATCCTTGTAGATATTAACAAGGATTTTAAGTGCGCTGACTGCAGCAGGACATGTTGATTGGGTACGTATGCACGTATACATACGTACATAGGAGGTGCATACATGTATACATACGTACATAGGAGGTACATACATGTATCCATAACATAGTCTTATGCGCACACACGTATACATACGTACATAGGAGGTACATACATGTATCCGTAACATAGTCTTATGCGCACACACGTATACATACGTACATAGGAGGTACATACATGTATCCATAACATAGTCTTAAGCGTACACACGTATACATACGTACATAAAACGCACACACATACGTACATACACACACGCATGCATTTACATATACACACTTAAATACATAGTATATAGACCTACATAGTAATATATGTACATCCTACTGATTGGGTTTGCATTTAATCGTTCACGCCTCGCTGTTCTTCTTTGCTTAAAAGTTTCAAATGAGAAAAATATTGACGAATTGTGTTATTTGTTCATCACAATGAACGTTTTGCGGTAGTAAAACGATTCTTAGGCTACTTGTTTTGAGGTGATATACATTAGAAACCCAAGGAGCAATTTGGTTAGCGTTATTACAGTTATTTGTGCAGAGTATTTTGTGATGGGGGAGTATACATAGACGGGACTTGAATTCGTTTCCCCGTGTAAGTACTATGTCCAGGGGCGTGGAGGTGAGTAACTTTGTAGCGTTAATATGCAGGAGGAAAATGTTTTGGATAGTTTAATCCAGACCGCGATTAGACCAAAGAACTTTACGATCAGACAATTTAATGTTTGTGACTTTGTATTAATAACGTAAGATAATTGTCTCCTCTTTTAATAATGACTATGTAATATAAATGCTTCTGTGCGGGACAGGTTACGCATTGCAGCATCCAAATGGTCTGCAGGTTGGCCAGGTATATGTCTCTGGAGGGCTGCACTGTAACGTGGATTTGCCCTTCCGAGGCCTTGGTCTGCAGTATGTACAGCAGACAAAGTGCCGGTGAAAGCTAAGCCATGTATAAGCTTAATTTGAACTTTACGAAGTCTGATTCTTCATCCGTTCTTGACCTACACTTTAATCCTTCATCTCGTTTACTTCTCAGCTCTGTACACAAAACTTTCATTTCTTTCCTGTAGCCTTATAAATGAGGAGAAGAGAATTAAAGTTTAGCGAAAGAGAATTCAACATCTAAAAGTGGGCAAAGTTCTGGACCATTAGCAAAATAATTATTTCATAAGGTGTTAGCAGTTAACATGAATCTCGGTACTGGCCGGGTGAAAAGCGGCAACAACGCAGTCTGGGTGTTCAAATTCCGCTCGATCCGTGGATTGTACCCGTGATACGCGTGTAGTGGGTAACAGAGAAGTTTAATTTGAAAGGGTCCCTGGGTCCTTCACATTCTTGACATTTATAAAAGATTGAAGTCAAAAAAAAATGTCATTTTAGTTTAAACATATAGACTGGAGTTAATCCTCCTGTATATTCTTACATCTCGAGTGTATCTCAGGAAGCGGGTTGCATGTAGCGTTTATATTGGTAGCGTGTATTGATTGAATCATCCACTGTTACCACGTCTTACAGGATTTTGTCCTTTCGTCCGCGTTTCTCATTACATTTTTGTACTTCTAAATTACAGAGAACATCACAGTCTATCGCGTAATTTATATGGGCGTGTGAGATAAAGTTTTGAAGCATGAAAATTTAAATTGTGGCCCTATGATGCTGGATTACAAGTATTTCGGAGCAATCTGCTGCCTGTTTCTTAATGACGGCTGTACCAGTGTCCCATACAAGGGGGATCAGCGGCGTTCCTGACAGCTACATTTGCCTTTCAACTAATTCCCGGCCGGAACAGATGTGCCATTAGTATAAGCGGAAGATGCAGATTAGGCGACTGCAATTTGTCACACGCGTCGTGTTTTATGGATTAGTAAAAGGTATTAATATATTTCATTAATGTTAATTATTCGTGTGCGCCATAACTAAAGCTTCGCTGTGTTCTACAAAATTGAGTGACTCTAAATGCAACGAATACCAGCCTGAGTTTTAGTGCTGAATCATCCACCATTTTCAAAGAAAATGGAATATTTGCAGAGTATTCAATGAGAGATATGCCGGACGTCGGGATACTGTTGGGTCGTTTTGAACGAAGAATGTCCATCAGCATCAAATCGATATACGTTATGAGTTATTAATGAAAACAGGAAACGTGAGGAAAATCGATGTCTGGGTAAAACAATTTTCATTCTCCTGGCCAGTGACAAATATGTAAATCGACATCCGCGCGTTGGTAAGTCTCAGAGTCTTATATTTACAACGTTACATGGTTTAGTGTTTAAAACATTATTCATATTGTAATAATATGCGTATTAATGTACACTGAATTTGCGAATCTTTAGACAAAGTTCAAAATCAGCGCTGTATCTTATTTGAGCTAGTCGTGCTCTGCTTTGTGGATAATGTGTGTACGTGACGTAAGTATATTGTGGGTGCGAAGTTACGTATAGGCCTGCGTACTTGCCACTGCATTACCACGTGCAAACTGAGATATAGAAGCTCCTAATATGTGGGCTAACTTTACACCCCCCCCCCCCCCCACAACCTTTCCGGGCGGTGGTTCTGCTTAAGTTACAGTGTTATTAACGTCATCTTGTCTTATAATGAATGAACGTTAACGAGTACACTGTTACTGCTCTTTACTATGTATTGCTGTGTGTGTGTGGACCCCTTTGCAATCAAATTGTATTGGAACGTGGTGTGGAAAGGCAGATTGCCGTGCTAAAGGTGGTGACGCCAGAAAGTTTTGGTAAAAATGCGGTTTAGTCCGTAAGTATTTGCTTTCCTGAAAGTAAGTCGTCTGACTTACATGCATTTATAAGTGCTGTTTTACCACAAGAATACACTAAACACAATTAAGATAAAGAGCATATCAGGCACCGTTGTATTGAATTTTAATTTTGTGGCTGATAATTTCACTACGAACTGCAGATGAATGAAACCACAAAATTTTTCGCAAAAAGCCGTAAAAATGAATGCCAGGGCAGAATGTCATTACGTACATTTAGATGTGTTTCAAATGGTTGGAATCATTTTGGTTTTTACGCCGTGTAATGTGCTTGGTTTGTTCCGGCGTTTCGGAGGAATGAATCAAGTCCATTGCATGGTATGAAACACAAAATCGACATTTGAACAAGCACCGCCGTAAAAACTTGAGTATTTTTTTTTTTGCATTGGCCTTTAGCTAATTACACTGCACACCTCAACCTATGTAGAATTCAGTTCTACTTTTCCATTATTAGATTAATATTCGTAACATTAAGAGGGATTTTCAATAAGCGTTACAGGTCGAGTTTTTAAGTAAGCTTATGAGCAGGCTTTTATGAAGCAGGTGCAGTTCGTTTTAATCTTTATGTAAAACGGGGAAACTGGGATCGCTGTGTGATTTCGATTCAGTCTTCATTTTGTGTCATAAACTGAAAAACAGGAACAGAACGTTGCGATCTCACTTCAAAAAAATTGTAGTGTAGGTTATCGACATAAAATTTCATTGATAGTCATGCAGCAAGTGCAGTATGAAGTACGCTACGTCGCAAACGGACAGACGGACGCGTTAAGTTTTATATAAGCTTTGGCTCGTTGATCAGCTATTAGTGCAGCTGTTCTCTTAATAGAATTCTTGCGGACTATTTATGCAACGAGTGTAATATTTAAACACGGCCATATGACATAGGAAAATCAGTTTTAACAAAATGTATTCTTTTGTTCTCAAACAAATCTTTCAGTATTTACGGAGAAAGACGGCGAGAATTAGATAGTTGAATAAGGTGTTACACTCTCTACAGTTTAACTGTAAAATCCGGAACCCATTTTAAATTATCCATTATCTGAAAAAGATTAGGAGGTGTAGTAGCCGTAACCGAACGAGCCCCCTTTTGGGATTCCGGTGACTGAATTTGCTAGTTAAGAGTAAAAGAGGGAGATTATTGGGACAGACCATTAACGTTGGCCAGGCTGCTAGAGGTCTCTGATGCGATCTGTCCAAGGGAGAGGAGACTGAAGTGGCAGCGGTCGGGAATTTCGAGCCTACCGATTTTTAAATTACATGGCTTTTTATAAAAGGATGTAGGGCTAATTGGTTTGTTTGTTTGTTGGTTGGTTGGTTGGTTGGTTGGTTGGTTGGTTGGTTGGTTGGTTGGTTGGTTGGTTGGTTGGTCGGTTGCTTGGTCGGTCGGTCGGTCGGTCGGTCGGTCGGTCGGTCGGTCGGTCGGTCGGTCGGTCGGTCGGTTGGTCGGTTGATGTTACTTCGTTGAGCTTCACAGTGACATCATCCTTACAGAAAGGAATGGTAACATCAAAATGTTGAAAATTTGTAGAATTGAAATCTATTATAAAAATAATTATTTTCTACAATATGCTGACATTGCAACATTTTGAGTAGACATCGACGGGATAGAAAAGGGGCTTGGCACTATAAGAAATCTGTAGCTAGACAATATTTCAGGTACATATTTTGGCCTTTATTAAATAGGTGCATATGTTAACTAAGCAACCTGCTGAATCACTCCTCATTGCGTTTCCGATGTTCTTTCAGCTGTTTAAAAATTTCCGTAATTTACGGAACCAAAATTTTTATTCCTGTGTTCAGAAGAACCCACGACTGGACTGTATCCTGAGCCAGATGAATGGAGTACATCCTCATGCCCTATTCCTTTAGTATCCATTTTAATATTATCCTCCCATCTACATCTGCATTTTCCAAATATTCAGTTTGCTTCGTATTTTCCGATCATCATTTTTTTCTGTCCATGCCTGTATATTACAAACTAAGAGCTTGTAGATTCTACTGATAGTGTGTCATGACTTTATTCCAGAATAACGAAATGTAGCAGTTTGAATAATATCTGAGAGATACTTGCCATTTCCCTGGTCATACCCTCAAAATGCCATAGAGCGCAAACACTGTTGAAACTCATACCGTAAAGTAGTATTTGTAATAAAGCTGTAAAACTGAAACACTTTTACTCCTGTTAGTAGCTAATAACTACTGAAATGGAGTGTACTGTGTCTAAGACTGTGTTGAATCATTCACGCAGGCAGGTGGCGCATAATGCCTAATGAGGAGCGAAATAAACTAAACCGATTCTTTTACTGAAAACGTTCTTTATCTGTGTGAATATACTTTCTTTGGGACAGGGACAACTTTATGATGAAGTGGCTGGCCATGAGCTAGATGACAGGGCGTCGAATCCCAGGAGGGGTATCATGTTCACGCTGAAACCGGGGCTCACCCAACTTCCTATACAATCAATGTCGTGAGTTTTGTTTTTGGGGTGGAGCTTCCGCAGCGTGAAGCTAACAGGTAAAGGCCTTATATTTCGGACTTTAAGAACGTATGAGGTTGTTTGTTAATTATCCCATTAACCTGTATGAGTTGTTTCTTGTGGGCAGGGATGACTGTATTCTTTATGTAGACGGGTAGACTATCTCTCTTTCTCAGAGCAGTGAGAGATTACGTTATGAACCAAACGGGTTTGTAAAGTAGCACATTGTGAACAGTTTATGATCTGATTGCGTTACGTAAATTATACCGCTTTGTAGTTTGTTGAAATAGCGCTTATTCTCAGATACGAAATTCACACCCACCCAGTAGCATTATGTGTGCCTCAAATTCTTTCCCGGAGTGACTCCTATCCTATCTTTTATGATGCGTCAAAGAAGTCTTCGTCCAACAGTAGGCAAAGTTTTCTACGTGGAGAATTTATACGGTGTCTCCGCCCCCATGTGCTTACGGCTTAGCTTCTGATGGTATGAACTGCGTTTATCGGAACAGCGGTCGTGGCTTCAGAAAGGCTGCGGTTTCGGAGAGGAATTAAGCATGTCACTTCTCTTTGCGGAATTGCTAGGGGATTTTGCCAACTGACTTTACAATAATGCTTATGTGTATCCATCCGTTCATACACAGTCAGGCGTATAGGATGTAGTTGAAAGCGATTTTCCACTTTAATCTGATTAGAGCTTGGAAATGTGAAGGTTCGTTGGGATGTGAATAAAAATTGGATGGATTTGGATGAAGGTCCTGGTGCTATATAAATCTCTTGACTGTACACAACAAAATTGCAGAACTGGTATGGCCTATTTATTCCTCTGAGGTGAAACACTCAGAAGGTTAATTATTTTAGTTTGGAGGTTACATAAGTATTGCGAGCAATTGACAACTATAGTTACGTTCATCAATGATAATATTTGTGTTCATGCACACGTTTTATCTTATTTTGTGGGATAATGAAATGTTAAGCGCCCCTGAAGTGTTTCCTTTCTCGACATCTTCCACATAAAATATGGAGCCCACACAACCTTCATACAGTTAAACTAAGACAAACGTACTACACTGACGGAGGCAACAGATGACGTATCAATTTAGAAGCGTCTAAACGCACACATTCCTAATCAGGTGCGCTGGTTTGATGTGCTGCAGGAATAGAACTGTTTCTTTTTATCTCTGGAGCAACATTGCATAACCTTGATTTTAGGCGTCCGCCGCGATCTTGATGAGACTATTGACCCTTGAAGATGGGACTGATACATTGTCCCGAAACGACGGTAAACAATTACCACACGACGCCGCTTAATATCCCAGAAGAGCGCAGATCGCAGCGTTGCGTAAATTCCGCCCTGTCCTTGAATTGTTATTGCCATACCATTTTAGGTTCCAATTTCTGAATTCTTGTACTGCTTTTTACAAAACAAACTAAATTAAACTTAAACAGCTAGAAGTGACGAAACACATACCCTGCTTTGGTGATCTGGTATAAGTACTCTTTTTCGCTAGGGGCCAGTTTGTAAGTGAAAGGAACAAAAAAAAATTGTACTATCAACAAATTTTGCGCACAGTAATTTCCGTCTTTCAAGTAAAATTATGGCTTGCGGTACTTATCAAAGCGTTAACGACACAATCGAAGGGGTCATTTCTTCGGCACAGAGACTTGTAAGGATGCAAGTGCCGTATAATCTTAAACAACGCAATGTGTGTTTGGAATCTGATGGAATCGTTAAAGTGTTTCTGGCTTAACGTTCTGAGGCTTATTTTTGTTTATTTAACTTATGAGGTGTAATCAGCTACTTGATATACCGCTTTTAGAACAGGCCTTTGTCGTTTTACTACCTGAAACATATTCGTAGTTTTCAGTTGTGTACTATTTATTACCGCATTACTTCCCATACAATATTTATCGTCGGTTAACATTCACAGTCAGTAAACCAATTAACACCAACTTATGCACAATAATTGGACAGTTTGTATTGAAAACTGTCCTATTATTGTGCATTGGTTGGTGTTAATTGGTTTACGTTAAAATGCACGGTATGAATAATATAAAATGCACATTCAGGTTGCCTGTAATATTATGCCTCCACATACATTATATTTTTGTTATGTCCTGTACGAGTGTGTGTGTTTGCTTTATTGATGGACATAAGAAATAGAAGCCTATAAGTTACTGCTGTCTTGCAGATAAATACAGCCTCTGCTTTTGCACAGCCAGTTAGCACATCAAAAGAGGTCAAAATGTTAAACAAAATCTTTACTCATCAAGGAAACATATTACGCGTCCTGAATATATGGCCTACTAATCGGTGTAGTGAGTACAGAGCCCTCGACGCTGGCTGGTCAGTAGCAGGTGTTCTACCATCTCCCGCCGTGTTTTGTGAAATACCTGAATAACCAAGCAACTCGACAAGCAAGCAGCGAATAAACAAATACACCAATTAATTTACGTATGTTTTCACATTTCAGTTTTTATTTCTACGTACAGCGAGAGTGATAAAATTGCAGATAAGCTATGCAGCAAGACTGGCTCTCTGGTCATGTATTTAATGTTATCGGCTTCATCACTTCGAATTTAATTTTAGTACCAACACAAGGATAATATTGTTTACAGATAACCTGAAACATGTTAAAATGAAGTGCACGTATTCAATTTTTTTTTCCTTTTTTCGTATTGAATATACTAATATCTGATTCCACAGAAGCAGATGTTTACATCACATGTACAGACCACACACATATTCACACACTTTTGTCCGAAGAGTAGAAACAGCGTGATGGACTTAACTAATAACATGCTTAACCCTTTGAAGACGAAGCGTATCTGTTTTATATAAGGACTCAGTGCGTACCGCGCTGTAAACACTCTCCACTTCGGTTATAAAAACCAATCTCTTAATGTTTTATAAGGCAAAAGTTGCTGTTTGTTCTGAGATCCGTACAAAACACATAAACGCAATGTGGGCACCACGTAGAATTTTTTAATATTAAACCTGGTGGTACGTAAAGTTACCGCTAGGCTTTAAAAGGTTAAAGATGAACTCTGTGCTGTAGCTACGTCCATATCACGGTCCTTACGATTTTGTTCGCGTGGTCGGTTGCTCATTCATAGCAGGTATCTTTTCAGAGTTAAATTATAGCCTGGAGATTGCACTTCTTACCGAATTAATATAAACCCACAGCTTGCACGCTTTCGGAAATTTAGTATGTTTGACTCTTGAGTAATTGTTCTTTGAATCTTTTAGACACTTTTTAAGATAAAAGAATGCAGACAGGAGGGCGGGAGGGCAGACGGACGGACGAACAAAGTATCACACAAGACCTCACCTTCCCACGCCCCTCTTTTAGTATGTGTAATCGATAAGGCATGTTAATTCTCGTTTCTCACAGTTTTAAATTTATTCTCATACGAATTGTCATTGTTAAAGAACTGAAATGACATCTTATATGTTTTAAGCGTGTTTATTATGAAGAAATGAATAACACCTTTTACACGTGGTTTATTTCTCATTTTATGATTTACAAGTATAAGTGGATCTTTTGACATGTGTGACACATAAAACAGGACGCGTGGATATAATGCACGTGTTTCATGATAATATCATTAGGCTCAATGTAAAATGTTGGTTTAATTTATATCTCGATCAGCTTTTTGAAATCGAAATGAGGAATTCTCCTGAACAAACCGCAGTCATTCGTAATTTAAAAATTCGGTTTAACAAATTTAATAACATTATAGAAGCTTTTGTGTAAACTAGAACGCAAAATGATGAAATTGTACGCATAAATTACTACGAACAAAAAGTTAAAAATTGTTAGTTTTAATACTCAGCAATACATATAAATTTGAGAGGAATTCGGTTTGCTCAAAGAGTCGTCAGGTTACCACCATACATGCATGGTGTCGTTATAGTGAAATCAGTTGCTTTACATTATCCGCATTTTGATTGTCTATAATTTTATGAAATTAATATAAGCCACACCTAATTCAAGGACGAAAGAGCACATATTAACCCTATAAAACATGGTGGTTACTATATGTAACACCACATTTATCATTAAATATTCATTATTTTGTCCACGCGGTATGTTTGTGCTTTTCATATGTCCCCTGATCAAAGAAAAATTTTCTTAAACAACGTCAACTGTGTGGTTTTAGTGGAGGCTTTAAAGGAGAATTTAGTGTGAGGTGGGTTGAATTCTCAGAGATTTGTTTTTGAAGTTCATGCTTTAAAGATTGAACACGTGCAGAAGACATACCAAATTATAACAGTACATCAGATGTGTCTTTTACACATCACTTTGTCGTACAGACCTCAACAGGCGATGTTTGTTGTAACACTGTATAAAAAATGCTTATGACGGAAATGTGTTTCCATTAACATGCCCGAAGAACACTTCGCATATTTTGGTGCAATATTTTTGTATAGCCTCCTAAAGCTAACGCCATTTGAAATTTAATGAAAAAATGTTTCGATCCTAGTCAAGCATTACGTGAATTATTTTAAAATTTGAAGATGAAATATTATGATAATGTTGTGTCATATCGCGCTATTGCTTGGAGCATTGTGACTATAAATTTGTTGGTGTATATGCTACTGGTGCGCTTTTCGCTCTTTTGTAGGCGTAAAATTGGCAGTTATCTTTTACGTACTATGCACCGTAGTATATCACGTTTAATTACGAGATGCTTAATGGGATATAATCTAAAATCTACATTAAAACTTTACTTCAGTGTGTTACTAGTCGTACGGATTAAGTTAAAGTGAAAGGGTGGGTTGAATATTTCAATAACGGAAAGATTTCGACAAAGCATTTTTCTTTCAACTGCAGCACTTTAAAAGTTAATAATGGTGCATTTTAAAGAAAGGGAATGGCTATTGAGCAAATAGCGACAAAACGTTTTCTCATTTTAGGTTCAGTGCAGTCTGTAGTTCCACATTCATTTAATTTTCTAAGAGCTTTCTCAGGGTTAATTGACTGTTGAGAAGATGAAAGTCGACTGGAAATAACTTAGATGTCCAAATTCAATCCAGATTAATCTCAATGATGTAATGAGTTTTGATCGAAATTCTCTTGAGGGTAATCCTGATTTTTTTCAGGCGTTAAATGGGATGATCTGCTACACTGTGTGGGATGATTGTGCTGGACTTGCCGGAAATTCTTATTTTGTCCAGTCGATTTTGAACTTTGTCTCGCACACTACTTATGTAGATTCTGTTAGTATGAACTAAAACTATCTCACCTTAACGACGTCTCTTGCCTAGCAATCGTTTTGGAACAAAGTGGTATGTGTGATTTATACTCTTTAGGGGGGTTTACCATGTTCATCCCTGTCTTGGAACTCGGTATGTGTCGTTCAAGAGGCAACTTTCAGCACCCCTACTGGAAATTCAACCCTGAATTCAATGGGATAGTCATTCGGTTTATTGACTGACATATTTATTGTTTATTCCTGTCATGTAACCACTTACAATTTTGAAAGAACCTGCATTTTTCAGGCTGTATTTCATTACAATTCAGTACTTGACATGAGACCCAGCTGTATGGCTGAGCGGTGATTTGTAGTCAGTATGGTTCTGTTTCACTCGTGAATAGGGAGTGGCCGTGCTTAGATTTCATATTGTCATAGCTGCGACTGAAAGACAGTCTCCTGACATGTCATGACATTTAATATCATGTAATCATGATATTTATCCTGATGAAGGAAGCAGGGCGCTCATCTGAAAGCTAGTTAACCCATACGAGTATATTATACCACATGACGCCACAGCCAAGGACAATGTTATCTTCATACTAAGTAGCGTTGTGCGTTCAGAAACGTTACTTTGCTTGCTTACGGCTTCCTTTAACCCCGTAACTCTTTAATAGCATCTCGATAGGCATATTTCTTTTGATGTTAAAACTTGTGCGCATGTCTAACCTTGATATCAGGCTTCCGCCGTGGTGTTGATTAGATCTGCGCTCTTCTGGGATCTTACACGGCGTCGTGTGGTGATTTTAAACAATTACCACACGACGCCACGTAATGCCCCAAAAGAGCGCAGAGCACTGATGTCGTTTAATAACCGAACAGTAAAACTGTATTGTAAGGGAAACATTTTAGAGAAGAAGAGAGAGAATCTTTAATTATAAAACAAAATGGCTTTAATGGAGTAAACCTAATATCCATTCGCTTCTGGTTTTGGTGTAGGTCTTCCTTTGTAAATGCAGTGAGTTACTGTTCATTCGTTATAAAAATTCCGACATTTCCTGTGAACGGGTTGGTTTTTATAATGGAGTGGAGTGCTGTTCACGTCGTCCTGATCATCGAGCGATGACCCTGCGTTGAACCTGCCTCGCATCGCTATCTGCGTGCATTAATCAGGGTACCATATTATGTGACTTAGGAGTGAATTAATTTTGATGTAATGTAAGAACACCAAGGTGGCCTCGATATGAATATACGCTTATTAGCTTTTCCTACACGTACATCTTCGGCGATTTTTATGGAAGTTTTTAATTAAGTTTGATACTTTGAATGCATGATCAAATCAGAACCAGACTCTGTAATGGCAATCAGACTTTTAAATTAATACAGTTGCCATAAAACAGAGAGTCCTGTAGTGCCATATTAAACGGAAATATAAGTGATGAATGGAATAGAATTTGTGAAGTGACGTTTGTGACCTGTTTGAAGGTATCGTCCTTATGTTTGTCTGAAAAACTAAAAAGAGTACGACGGAACGTTAATTGCAGTCTGTTACTTGGATCGGTTCCTCCCAAATACAAAGCCATAAAAAGGAGCTGTGCTTCCTTTGTGAAAATCAACAACTTTATATTCTTATGTATTAGTTTAAATGTCAGTAATTTCCCTGCCTATATTTGAACGTTTGAAGGAAACTAGAATATGTAATCATTCTACCATAAACTAGTGTGTTGTCAATATAAATGTTACTAAGACTTTGTTAGAACTCGAGGTTTTCGCCGTCTCTATCTATTTACAGACTGCGTAATGTATTTATTATTCGTAAGACACATCAAAATAATTTCCGACAGCCAGCGATAGTCACTTCAAAACATCCAGTACTCCAAGTAGCGTAACTGTAAGAAAATATAGCGTAAGCCTGCCTTTGTACGAGTAGTTACAGAGCTGGTGGACAGTAGTTACAGAGCCGGTGGACGGTAGTTACAGAGCCGGTGGACGGTAGTTACAGAGCCGGTGGACGGTACTTACAGAGCCGGTGGACAGTAGTTACAGAGCCGGTGGACAGTAGTTACAGAGCCGGTGGACGGTAGTTACAGAGCCGGTGGACAGTAGTTACCCACGACGCGTTCAGTCCAGATAACTTAGTAACTGAAAACGTCCCTTCAAAACTCAAATGACTTCTTTATCCCATACCCTCCTTGCGCCTCCTTCCCCCTCCCCCTTGCTTTCTTGTATTCTAGATGTGCGCTTATTTACCAGTCTGTAACCCCAGGGTCCGAAATTAGATCCCGGTCCAGTCCGTTTGCGGTAGACAAAGTGTCAGTGGGACGGTTCCTTTATCAGGTGCTTTGGTTTCTTCTGTCATCATTCTACCAATACTGTATTGGCATACTTCGTCTATTACCGACGCTGTATTATCTTAACAGTTTACAGCATCGTTAAACAAAGCAGTTTCTCTCTCTCTCTCTCTCTATATATATATATATATATATATATATTCTCTGAGAGTGTGAGAGTCATCGCAGCTTGATGATTAACGTTGTCAGTGGTTACGCCCACGGTTACTACATGATATTCACACATAGGCATTCTAACATGTACCATCTCTGTTACGTGCCCGTACACGTAATGTCACAGAACATGCTGTTAGTGGAACGGATGAAACTAGCAGCATAAATTTGTTAGTTCGATTTCCGCTCATGGCAATGCAGATGTTATCAGTCAAGGCAGCCATTAATTAATACTGTACACTGACTGCTAGTAGAGTCGCAGTTACTGCTATATTGATTACTGTTAACGACAGATCCATGTCAGTAATTAGGCCTGTCATATTGCTCCATTTAATCATAACTTTCGGTTAAAACCGTTAATTTGTAGAAGATTAAATTATCCGTGATTCCAGGCTTCCGCCGCGATGTTGGTGAGATCTGCGCTCTTCTGGGGTGTTACGCAGCCTCGACTGATAATCCTTTACCGACGTTTCGGGACAACGTATGCGTCCCATCTTGAAGGGTCGAGAAGTCCAAAGAAGCAGCTTCATTGGACTTCTTGACCCTTGAAGATGGGACGGATACGTTGTCCCGAAACGTCGGTAAAGGATTATCACTCGACTCTGCGTAACACCCCAGAAAAGCACAGATCTCAAGAGTACATTAGCTGCTAAATATTCATCTGTGGTGCTGCATTAAGCATGACTCACTCAAATCTTCCTTCGTATTGTACCAGCGTGTTAACTTTCCTTCTTTGTATAAGCCAACGATTTGTAATGTATTTATATCCGCACAGGTATCACATTGTTTTCGGATCTCATAATATAAGCTTACGTTTTCTAGGCATGAGGAAGATCACAAGTTGGTGTTTATTGGTAACCGGCCAGTACATTAAATTCTCTTGCCACTTACGTGACCCATCCATTTTCTTATCCTTAAGCACATTTAGTTGCTTTTGCACGACGGATATAAATCGTGTATGATGACTCTGGACATTAAAGCAAGACATCGTATTTGTAAAGCAGGTTTTTTTTGCTTAACATGGAATTACGACTGGGTAATGCTTTATAATACCAAATCTCCCATAACAGAACCCGGTAGCTGATACTCGCACCAGAACCTGTTATTCCATACATCTCACAAACAGGTACCCATTTTAATATTATCCCCATCCCTTTTCCAATTTACTGCTTTCCAACAGCTGTCCCCACCCATATTCTCAATGCATTTAATGCTTTCCATTTCTGAGCTAGTACTGCAGTTCACCAAATTGTCCTTGGCGTCACTGAGATTTCAATGTTCTTAAATGACTTGTCCAAGTCGGGAACTTCCTCATAACGTAACAGCTTTCGTTCTATGTTTCCTGCGTCTCTCCTTCTACGTTTTTTTCGTTATGGAACTTCGGAAATTTTTCACAAAAAAAAAAGTCCATATCACATGGACATCGAGCCCGGTTGCGGAAAGTTTCCAATCCACGAGCGAAACGTGCAACAGTGGATAGAATAATGTTTTATTTCCGATTGTGCTGATTGTTCAAATGCACTTATTTATGGTTAAGCAGTAAACCACCGCATCACAGCTCGTGTGCTGCCAGTGTTCATTAGTTACCTGATAGTCCATACATGTTTAAATCCCCTGATATTCCGTGAAACTCCAATGATAGACGCTACGAGCCCTGAGTTTCTAACACGATAATTCAAGCTAGAAGCAACGTGCAAGATATAATTGAAAATCGAGTGCAACATTCTATAGCGGACTCGACCAGCTTTTGTTTGAACTTACTGGTTTGCGGAATGGACACACAGTCCTGGTGACGTTATGGTAGCGTCTCGTTTGAAATGGACAGAAATTATTGGCAAGTTAAATGAAAGGTGGAAAAGAGGCAGCGAGAATAGAAAGCATTTTGAGGTTGTTGGTTCAAATTATGGAGGGTTGAGTAAAAGAAAGTAATATTATTCCCCTTTTTATCACAACAAACTAAATGTTAAGAGGGTTAAGTACAAACAAGCAATAAAGTTAGTGTTAGTGGTGTCAGATGGTCTGTAAACAAGACAAGAAATCCCGCAGTGTGTATTTAGAGAGACGAAGCTGTAACTGGAAGCGTAGCGAACAACGATAAATCTTGACGCTTTTTATCAACGTTGACTGCCAAGAATTCGCTGATTTCTCCCTGCACGTCACGAGATAGAGATGTGCCAACTTTCCGCTTGAAATTATGGAGGTATATGTATTAAACGCCAATCTCAGTGGCCGCGCGCACTGAGGCGTGGGTCTACGGCCGTTCGCTTGCTGGTATTGTGGGTTCGAATCCCGCCGGAGGCATGGATATCTGTCTCTTGTGAGTGTTGTGTCTTTTCGGGTATGGGTCTCTGCGTCGGGCTGATCACTCATCAGGAGTCCTACCGAGTGTGATCGTGAAATTAGACAGTGAGGTGGCCGTGGCCCACTAGGCACTGTTCCGCCTCTGTAAAAAAAAGTACTATGTATAGAGTGGTCTCGACTGCCCTGGCTACTACTTTTCCGGCTCAAAGATATAAATGCAATTAACCCTTTTAAGTCCGAAATTCTTTTGAATTATGCATACATGCCTAGGCCTGTATGAAACAAAGCAGTTCCTGCCCCAGAGAGGAACAGTTTAGTCCCCATTTTAAAGATAAATCGGTTTAATCTGTGTAGGGGGACAGTCGCTATTTGTGGCTCTTCCAGTGACGTTGCTGAAGGTTCATTTCTCCTGGGATGTCACACCGTTTCGATTGGCTATAGTAAAGGATTCTGCAAGACGTCTCTATTTGTCTGCCCTTAGAATCATACGTAACACATAAATACATTCTGTGAGCATAGTTGAGAGTTTATAAACGTATCAGTATATGGCACCTGCATACTAATTAGCACCACGCTCCAAACGACAGTTTCTGCTTCTAAGAGAAATCCCAATTACTCTTTTTATTTGACAATATCCAGAAATTGTCTCCAGTTTGTATGTGCCAGTACGTACATGTATATATGCTAGCACATGTAAATCCTACGCACGGCCATGTACGTGCGTGAAGTTGTATATACTAATATATCCATTCTTACATTCGTTCACAAAAAGGTATATAGGCCTAGACCCTCGTCAACATACGTAAGTCCTTACACAATTCGCAGGTGAATGGGACTGTCACGTATACTGAACGGAGGGAGGTTGTTTCGTCTACCGGTAGATGTCAGGGACGTCAGTTATCTCAGCTCAGAACGTCATAAAAATCGGACAGCTGCTACAAACTGTTGTAACTGTCTGTGTATTCACAGAATGCTTTTATTAATTAATGCATTTGTTTTTAAATTGAAAACGCTCCAATTACTTTAATAATACTTTAATAGTCTTAATAAATAAATTTATTGAGTCAAATAACTTCGAAACTTTCAATGGAAAAACTAACCCAGTAACAGCATGTCCACTACTGTCTTGTCTTGTACGCCAGAATTCACAAAAGGTCGGAAATAAGACTAAGATAGTTAGGTAAATGATTCCAAGCAGTCTGGGGAAACACGCTGTGAATGTGTACGTCCGATGATGAATCAGTGTTAAGTCGAAGTATGTCGGACATTAATTAAGAAAATTTGTATTAAAATAAAAAGAGCATGGTTGCCTTCGATAGAGAAATCAACCCAGTAAATGCTACGAACATTAATACTGGGCCAGACCAGTCTCAGAGGCAAAGCTACAGACATGCTTACAATAGGAATCATAGAGTGAAGTCTAATGGTGTCAGTTCACTAGAGATGTATATGTTTAATGCACACCGACATACCTTGAAACCCTTATTCGATCGGGACCGGGAAGCTGCGGAAAGATAGCTCGATTGATGCTTGTGCACTGAGATAGTTAATTGTGTTTAAGCTTGTTCCATTGCATGGAAATTACATTTACATACTCATAGCAGTCACATAAGTGTATTAAGTAAAATCCCGCAGTACATTCTGCAGGTTTAGGGAGAACTGTTCTTCCACTGTTAAAACTTGTTACTCTTTCCAAATCACATTCCAATTTATTCTTATGGAAAGGAATCGAATTGTAAAGGCGAACAAACTGTGCAGGTACCATAATCCAGAACGCTTATTCCAAGATAAAAACATGATCTGTACCAAAGTGTTGTCCTACGTACGGTGTGTAGCTGCGTATTGAGGCTGTAGTTGTTTGCGAAAAAGAAACAACGATTTTGCTTTAAAGAAGATAGGGTCTATGTACCACTGACTCACAGACCAAGTTATCTTATGTCATTACCATTATAATCACCACCACCACCACCACCACCACAATCATCATCATCATCATCATCATCATCATCATCATCATCACTGTCATGTTACTGTAATTTTTTTCGTGTCCTTAAATCTAGTGTTAATATTTCAAGCTCTGTCTACACAGTGTCCCTTCTAGCCGCTAACATCAACCCAGTTTTTACATTACTCTTCAGTATTCTTATCCTCCCGTACTTCGACGCTTCTTCAGTGGGCATATGCGTACAGAATAAATCTAACTAGCAAGAACACTAAAGTTGTGGGTTCAGTAATAAAAACTTACACAAGCCCCGAAGGTACAAAAATTCAGTAGTAAAAGTAGTATTGTACTCTTTTCATCATGGACAGATGCTTTTTAAGGGTAATGAATTATTTTTGCTGTCATTGCCATTGAACTTTTTTACGAAGTTTCGATCAAAATTGACATAATTTCAGTGATTTATATTTCGTTTTAGTTTCATATTCAGATGTGAAATATTTAACGTAGCTTTCAAAAATAGCAGTAAGCCTGCTTGACTGTTCGTGTCAGACAGTTCTCTGGCATTTTTTTGTTCCTTTGTGAATTCGCGTGGAATTGTACGTACATAACTAAATCATGCCCCATGCTGAGTAAAACTACAGGTAGCCTTGTAATGAAAAACGCTGTAGAACCGAACGCGTAGATGAGAGAAGCGGCTATAGTGGAGATGGAAATATTGACTGTAGATCTGTATAATTAAGTTTGGCAGAGGGCCCAGATTCAACGAAATCCCTGACTCGCACTTTTTCTTCAACCCGTTCCACTATTAAAAAAATAGTACCGCAGGGGAGATTTCGAAACGTGAGAATAAAGTAGCAATTTACATCCCCCACCCCCCGGGGAGCTGAGTCAACACTGCATCTGGTTTGCTGTCATTCTTTGGAGCCTTGGTGTTAGGTGTGGAAAGGAATCCAAGAAGGAAAATTGATACCATTTTTCCTCTTCCTGTATTCAGCTAACCATGAATTAAATTATGGTAACTCAGGTACAAATAATAATGACAATAATTCCCTTAGGTCATGTTTTAGACCAATGGCGAGTGTCTTGAAAATTTTAGTGGAACGTAAAAGAGTAATTATTGATTATTTTAATTTCATTATCATTGAGAAACGAATTAACTCGAACATTAAATTAATTCAGTCGCAGTGACATTACTGCTTATTTTGCCTGAGTAATTTGAACTTACGGTAAAAACTAATGTATACATGAGTTTATGAAATGCGTAGGTATTGCTAAAAATGTATAGCTGTAATATTGCCTAAACATTTTGGTTCGGCATGATGTAAAATTGGAAATGTTAACCTTTAAGGTCATTCCTTTGAAACAGTGTAATGATGCCTTATGTTTTCTAAGACATCACTTTTATCACTGATGTGTTACAGGTACTAACGCAAACGATTAGCAGTATCTCGCCTTGCCGCACACACATATGCCCCTTCCTCCGAATCCAAAAGAAAAAAGGCTGTGACTTCTTCAGCATGTTTCTTTAACCCAACAGCCTTCCTGTAACTTAGGCTTTCGCACGAGAATGTCTGGTACCTCAACTGTGGTGTTTTGTAGTTAACCATTGAGTGGATCGGAACAAATTTGTGACGTAGCACCCATCAAAATAACGCTTTAAAGCGTAGCGATAACTTTACGTACCAAAAATTCTAGACGGCCCTGACACTCCGTTTATGTGTTTATATCGATCTCAGAAGAAACAACGACTTTTGGTTTGTTCAGCATCAACAGATTAGTTTTGTGTAGGCGAGGTGGAGAGTTTACTGCGCGGTACGCACTGAGTTCTTACATAAAACAAACGCGTTTCCTCTTTAAAGGGTAGGTTGCCTAATGATACTGTTTGTCAACTCCGTGTCTCGCCAGGTGATTCATACATCAGCACGTTGCATAAGATTTCATAATATTTCTTGGCATTTTATTCCTCGTCGTTAAGCCTGTGGCTACGAAGTGTTTCTCTGTGAACAAGTAGGTCATCCTGAGTTGACAATGAGGAGGAGGCTTGTGCCACGTTAAGATACAGTGATCACCCGTTTTTATGTCCTTGTCGCGAGATCTACTTTCAGTATCCTTCATATATTGAAAATAATTAGGTCACGTTTTGATAAATACTTATTAGAAGTCGCTGGTTATGGCAACGATTTTTTAACAAATTACATTGTGAGTTGTTGTTTATCACCAGTATATATAGGGTCCAGGTGTTTTGTGTTTAATGCGAAACGTGTAAACAAGTACTTTAAGTGTCTGAAATTCGTTCAGCATCCGGGCAAACTGATATTTTTTCATTTAACCTATAATGTCCCGTGCTGTGACCATAGCGGCTTTAGAACAGCTTATTAATGCTTAATTACTTTAAATTAATTCTAAATTGGTATTAGATCGGCTTGCTTTCTTTTGAATTTATGTTTAAAGTAACTTACTGTTAGTAGGGAATTGAGGTTACGAAGGGCACCACAATAGTTTTTCCGAGTGCTATATTCATATAAACTCAGAACACTGTTTTCTTGGTGGGGCGTTCTCTTCATCAAAAATTTGTACAGTTCTTGTGATTTTTTGTACTGTTTCTGCTTTGCTGTTGTGTTTTGGTAGGCAGATATGTGCATAGAAGAGAGTGGATACCAATGTTTCTGTATAAACACAGGACGTCTAGAAGCTGGGAACCCAAAGACATATTTTCTCTTCTCTGAGTACTTCCACTAATCGTACCGGCTTGCGCAAAACACAGTTCGATACGTCTGCGTCGCCTATTGAAGGATGGTCGACACGCTAATCATTACGTAACGCTTGAGGTAGGTTTAGCAAAGAGATCGCTTGCTAGAGCTTCTGTCCTCGATTCATTTTCAGTGCCTGCGAGTAAGGATGAAGGCTATCATATGATGACTGGCACACAGCTGGTGGTTCTGTTGTACAGATAATACAAGCCTTTTACTTGTCACAATGAAAGATGATGCAGTGTGCTGTGATTGGCATAATACCAATGGTACGGTTTAGAACACGCCAATCCGTGGACAATTTCTCATTAATGGAAGTGGAAAGAGGTTCTGTCACTGGCTGTGGTTAGTTTCACGTGCAGTTTCACATAGGCCGCTCAGTCCTGATGTCATCGTAGCATGCTCACTTCCGTGGACTGCCATTTCAAGTGTTAACTGCGCGGTTTCCTGCGATTTACTTTTACCTTAATTCTACAGTGAAAACTATAAAATAATAATTACCTAAAATGCGATAGTGATGTTTAACCCTTTAAAGACGAAGCTTATCTGTTTTATATAAGGACTCAGTGCGTACCGCGCTGTAAACACTCTCCACTTCGGCTATAAAAACCAATCTCTCAATGTTTTATAAGGCAAAAGTTGCTGTTTGTTCTGAGATCCATACAGAACACATAAACGCAATGTGGGCACCACGTAGAATTTTTTAATGTTAAACCTGGTCGTATGTAAAGTTACCGCTAGGCTTTAAATGGTTAATATACTGTTGAATATGCGGTATTATATTAAAGTGGATTACGAGTTATTTGCTCTTCCGGGATGTTACACAGCGTTGATTGGTAGTTAGTTACCGACGTCAAAGCATATGCTTCGACTGCTTTACCCTTGAAGATGGGACCGATAGACTCTCCCGAAACGTCGATAACTAACTACTAAGTAACGCTGCGTAACATCTCAGAAGAGCAAAGACCTCATTTACACAGTGGTGGAAGCCTGAAATCACGCAACGTGAATGACGTAACTTGAATGAAAATTGAAGGCATTGGAAGCCAAAGAATTAAAAAGGAAATTCGAACTGCACAAGCACTCATGAGAAAGAAACGAACACGTAGGCTGGAAGACACGTGTATTCAGATTGACGTCGTGTGGTTTGTGACATTGAGTGGTTACCAGTGCTGGGATGATGTCTGAAGTGACTTCAACCAGTTCTCATCACCAAAGTTGCTTCATTATGATCTCATTTTATGTAAGGATTCCATATTGTTGCAGCAGGACTCTCCAGACATTTCTAATGCTTCCATTAGACAGTCTCACTGAAGCTTCCAGAGGGCTTTGGAATTCTGGTCACATAAGTAATTTGCGCTGGTTCTCTGAATACTAAATCACTTAACTGACCCGAGGAGGTGGTTTGTTTTTTACGGTCGTTATAAATTGAGGTTCCAGGTATGGAACCTAGTCATATTACAGAGAAGTTGAACAAGAAGAGAGTTTGGTTGAAATATCAGACTTTATTGAAAAACGTATTTCAAAAGATATTTGAAGATACATTTTCGTCTTACAGCGTCACTTAAGCTAAATAACACGGGCAGAATGCAGTTTTTTCTTTTGTATTTACGGCTTCCTTTAGGGGTCCTCTGTATTTTATTATTATGTGTTAAGATTCTGATCTGCATAGACCAAGATAATTGTCGGATTTCACTCTTACGTTTGTTGCCAGTAAAGCAGCGAAATTTTAACGTCTTGATAACTGTGAAAATAGTAAATACGCGTTACTACATTTAATCTTTTATGAGAGAGCAGTAACTATGTGGGCCACACCGCCCGCTTTAATCACCGTAACTCGGCAGGTCGCTCACATAATGTCTGTACGGGTTTAATTTAATTTAAAATAAAAGAACAACACTTTTCTAAACTTTTAAAAATTTGCATTCTTATTTTAATCCATGAAGTCTCCTCGGAATTTTTAACTACTGTGTGAATTTTAAGTTTTTAATTTGAATTCCATAATGTTGTTGCGTGTATACCGCCTATCATATTTGCGAATTATTACAAAAAATAGGCAGCTACAAATAGCTCGCACTGATTTGGAAGTTTTAAGTATTTATGCATTACGTTTTGCAGTATTTTAATAATTTATAAGTACCAATACCACGCACATTACTGCACAAAAACACACGATGAACAATATGTAGGCCTAACTCTCGTGACGAAAGGGCATCAATGACTGTGCATATGAAGGCTTCTGTTGAATCTAATAAAAGCAGCATGTATTGTGTGTAAGTACTGCTGGTGGAGAAAACGAAGTTCACCAATTTGGATGCATTTTATCTTGCATGATGTTAAGATACAAGTGACTGCATTGCGGAAATAGGAAAACATTCTTCCCTTGAAGGATTGATACATGTGTGTCTGCACAGAACGGAACAGATGAATTCGAGATACTGCAAAAACGAAACATCCACCTGCCAGTGCTCCAAGGATATAAGTGTTCGGCTTTAGATACTGGAAGACGAAGCGTATCTGTTTTATATAAGGACTCAGTGCGTACCGCGCTGTAAACACTCTCCACGTCGGTTATAAAAACCAATCTGTTAATGTTTTATAAGGCAAAAGTTGCTGTATGTTCCGAGATCCGTACAAGACACATAAACGCAATGTGGGCACCACGTAAAATTTTTTAATGTTAAACCTGGTGGTATGTAAAGTTGCCGCTAGGCTTTAAAAGGTTAACTCAGTCGTGACGCAGTTCGAAACAATAGTCATGTGGACACGGGGAACAATTTTTTTTACTGGATCTCGCTGTATCCCTCTCGCTTTGCTTTCAATATCTCATTTAGAACTGGAGGGGCGATTTGTATCTGATGAGCCATTATTCAAAATCCCTTTCATGCTTGGAATTACAATTTGTGTTTCGTTTGATATTTCAACAGTAAAAGTACAATGAATTTTGTACACAAATATTTTAGTAACTCTTCAAAATAGAAACCGTACCGATGTTAGTTTAGTTTTAGTGTTATGGACATGTGGTCTGTGAGTTAATTTAAATTTTCTGTTACGGGGAGACGACGAATATGTTGAGAAATTTTGTGGGAAGTCCGAACAACAGGAACACTGAGCAAGAGGTGTAAGGAAGTAGGTTGTGAGAATGGGTGGATGAAACCGGCCTGGAATTATGTCATGTGACGAATGTTTTATACTCATGCTGAACCATAGGCTTCTTATAACAAAATGTACGTTATATAAAATACGCAACGTGTAATGCGAACACGATGGTAAACGTACAACGCTAATTGCCCCTGTCCACGCCAACAAGGCATGCAAGGGGAGTAGCAGTATACTGCTCCTTAGCCGCAACTCCGGCACTCGATGGAGGTGAACATGAGGAATATTTATTGTAGTCCAGAAACATTGAAGCAGGTTAGATGAAATTTGTAAGTTTCCTAATTGAGGGCAGAGGAGATATTACCCCGGAATGTGGTTGTGTTATGCGTTTCATTCTTCAGCAAAATAAATGACTCAACAATAATCGTTGCCTATTCCCCCGCCACCGTCGCCAAGATCACATAGCTATGGAAACAAAATAAGACAAAAACAAGCATTATTAGAAGGTCAGTGAGAAAGCTGTTTTTAACAAAATTCATGTTATAATATTTTACTAATGCCATTTCCTTGATTAAATGCTATAATGCTTGTATGTTTGACATAAAATTGTGATTCTAAATTTCTGTTTTTGGGAAATGGACATATGGAGGATTGTGTACTATGGCTTCTCAGTTTTACAATCTTTTTATGTTTTAGAAGCAAAGTAATATCTGCGAGGTTTTGTTTTAAACACGTCACCTGATCTGAACCGCATTAAGAAACGCAGTTGAATGGTGAGCATTTCAGTGTGTGTGTGTGTATATACTGGATATTTAGAGCGTATTTTGAATAGCACGTCATGGTAAAATTAATCAGTAAAGAAAATAAACAACCACTGTAAATGTAGTATTTTTCAGTGTTTTGGGCGAATACTTCAAAAAAGTAACGAAGATATGTTTTGCTTACTAAATTTGCCGGATATCCAATGCATCCGCGTCAGCAGTTATGTGATGACCAAGGCCTCTCGGATGTGCTGTAATTTAGCACGCGTTTCAAAACTCGAACAGAAAGATTGCGTTGCTCCCTCATGCGTGTCATCGGATGGCCCATTCTGGCTGGGGTTCAAACAACATCTCTCGGAACTAGACCGCCCCCAACTTTGACAGAGACGTTCAAAACATTCCAAAAACACGAGTAGGCGTCGGCCGAGTCAAATAAACTGCCGTGAATGCGGCACGAAACTCTACTCTGTATGCATTTTTCAACTGAAACCCTTGGGGTAAAAGATGGGTCGCTGTATCCTCCTATATGGTGAACGGGCCAACTAACTTAAGGATAGGGCGGTTCATTGAGAACCTTCCATACATTGTTGTTTAAATCAGTACTGTACTTGATACAGATGGGGCCGAAATTAAATAACGCACTCTAGTATTATAGTATTGCCCTTCACAAACTTTTCGTATGTGGTAAAACGGATACTGAACGTGAAACGCAGGACATAAATGATTGTCGCTTATTAGGATCCCGTGCGATAGCATGGATCTTCAAAATGACCAATAATTTATTCTGAAGAAAATGTTAACTGTTGTTTTGGTTACGTGAAAATATTAATGAAAATTAAATGGCAGTATGTTACTTTCCTTTTCGCAGTAGGGTAAGTATTTTGTCATTTTTCTTTTTACTTTACTTGGTTTTGTTGGAAATAATTTAACATAACAGTGACACTTGAGACTCCTCTCACGATGAGTAGTATATGAATATTGTTACGATTCCAAACCGAAGTTGGCATGGGGATGAATTTATCGAAACTTACTCGTGCTAATTAGCGTGACTGCTACGGTGTGAGTAGTAGTAGTAGTAGTAGTAGTAGTAGTAGTAGTAGTAGTAGTAGTAGTAGTAGTAGTAGTAGTGGTGGTGGTGGTGGTGGTGGTGGTGGTGGTGGTGGTGGTAGTGGTATAGTAATAATAAAATTCGATTATGGGCTCTAATTTAGGTATGTCCGAGTATACTGCAAAAATTTGCAACACCAAAATTACGGACATTTATTTTTGCTGCGGTACATAGTGTAATGAATCTTTCTTGTATCTTTTTACTGTGAGTTTTGAAATTTTTCATTATTTTTCTTAAATACATGTTTTTTGCTTTTCGTATATGGTTTATTGTAAGAACAATAGTGTGTTCAAAGGCGCACGACTGAATAAATGCGGTAGACATATTTTGGAACTCAAACTGCTAAGCTAGGCATGTAGTAGCGCCACGTTTTTAACGACGAAAGTGATGGGTTCTTACGAAAAACAGCAAGGGTAGCATTCACTGCTGTACTGAAAGTACCGTAACGTCTTTATACGACAGCATTACTGCGACCTTCCTTTCGTTATATCCGCTTCATCTCTTGTCCTTTTGCCCTATACGGCTCACATATCCAACGCCTCCCTCCTTCTGATGGTCCAGAAGTTGTGTACGAGGGACTGAGATTAAAGAGATGTGTACATATAGGGTCTAACTCAGTCCTAGAAATTAAAAAAAAAAGTGTATTGGTACAGTAAACGAGCATTAGTTTGACAGTTAGTACTTTTACTGGTTTTTAAGCACCAGTGCTTATTTTACGTAGCATTTTCTCTGACCTTCTTTACTTCTGAGAGAATTATTGTCTGGCCCATGACACTAATAGTCATAACAAGTTTAATGCAATTAACCACTTGTATAGTGTTTCTGCCGTTTCGGCTCAGTGTGCAGTACCGATCACCACGACTCGTCGTCATGATAATCATGATTATAATAATCATCAGGATTATTTTTTACTAGACGAAGGTTTTTTTCTGAAACATTTTTGTTTGTACAGAAATATATTCGTGATAGACCTGAATGACAGGTTAATGGGCATGATTGGATGGTTTGGGTGAGAACACAGTATGAGCAGCGAATGAGACAACCAAGAATAAAAGCGCGACACTTGAATGACAAAGTCAATTCTACCACTTTTAACATAATAGCTTTAAACCTGACAGATTCTTTTCAAACTGTGTGAATGTTACACGCGCCTCTTTGTTTAGGAGTATAAATAGAACTATTTCAAAGTGTTTACTCTGTGACCAGAGGCCGTGTTTTATTTATCTAACCAGGCCTATGTCACGTTAGTACTGATAACTCGCCTGCATATTTCGAAACGATTAGAAACTACTTAGACTGGAGTAGCATAACTGAACGTTCAACGCTGCTGCCAGCAAATCTCACAATTTATTTTGATTTTCTGTCACATAGGGTTGTTGATTTTTTGACTTGTCCCCCACCAGATCCCTATTACGAACATCTCTATCCTCTGTCAAATTCGGTAATTGAGATTAGCTTTTTATAACGGGCGCACATGAGCATCTCCGCGCGTTTTCACCTGAGGACGGAAGTGTATTTATTTGGTACTCTGTGGTTGCTCGTGGTGTACAAGATCTATTTCGAGTATACGGCTGTCAATATGGATTCATGGTGGACAAAAATTGGCACTTGGATAGTCTTTTCTCCGGCAACTTCAGTTGTCCCCTGTCATTTGGCTTTTCACCACTCCCCCGTACTCATTTTCACTTCACTTACCATTGACGCTATGTAGTCTAGATACTGAGCGTCACGAAGTAAGCCAAAACCACCACCATGTTTGAAGTCCATAAAGCCAGTAATATTGATTTATCTTTCATCCCCTCAATATATACAGGGTGTATCTAAAGTGCTTGGACAAACTTCAGGAGTGTGTCCTCCACACCAAAACAAGGAAAAAAGTTCATATCAATATATATCTCCCCAAACAGTTTTTCAGGTACAGCACAACAACGTGTTGAGCTCGGTCTAACTTTTTGTCTGTAGGGACACTTAAAACCCTGATGTGTTCAGTTCCAGTCGAAAATGAAGAGACACTTCACCAACGCATTTTTTGTGCCTATGAAACCATCCACAAAGACCCCGCGACCTTGTAAATGGTGCAACAGTCCATGTGTAGACATGTCCATGCGTGAAGTGTTTCACGTGGAGGGCATGTCGGGCATTAATTGTGAATTGTGACGTGATAAACAAGAAGAATTAAACAGTCATTAAAGTTGGAACATGTATTGCAATGTATTGTGCCATTTGTAAATAAAATATTACTTAGTTAATTTATTCGACTGGCTACGGGCTGGACGGTCCGTGGATCGAATTCCAATGGGGGCGAGATTTTCCGCACCGTTCAGACCAGCCCTGGAGCCCACCCAGCCCCCTACAATGGGTACCGCGACCCTTTCCCGTTAGTATAGCGGCCGGGGCGTGGCGTTGACCACCCAACCCCATGTAGCGTCGATATAAAAAAAAAGAGAATGGATCTATACTTCCTGTTCCCCTTCGGGTCTTCATTGCCTGTTCTAGGATGAACGTTACCTTTTAACCAGTGTTATATATTGTTCATGTAATCTCTCAGTCAAACTGAACAGCACCTGTTTCGGGACGTATGTTTGCATGAAAGTTTTTGGTTTTGGTGCGAAGAACTCACTTTTGAAGTTTGTCCAAGCATTTTAGATACACCCTGTATCAGCTCCATGTTAATGTTATCTTCCCATCTCCTACGCATTATATTGAGCGATCTGCGTCAGAGGTGTTCATGCATTTGTCTTATCTCCGCTTCTTGGCACATGCCAATGCCGCCAAACCTTCCTTAATTTGACTGTCGTAACACCACAGGAGGCTACATAAATCACGATGTTGCCAACTGTGTAATATCCAAAATTGCTCCCATATTTCGTGTTGTTAGGTCCAAACATTTTCATGATCACTTTCTAACCCCTGTGATTTATGTCGTTTGCACAGTCACAGACCCATGGAAGACAATTAGCAAAATATTGTTTGTGTTCCTGATACTGTAATTAGTGTTGTTGTAAGTCAATGCCAAGACAAATTACGCATTCATTTTCATTACTTGTGTAATACTTTATTTTTGTTATAATGAATACAGCGGAGGTAGCAGTAGCAGCTGTGGCCCTCTAGTCTTTATCATTTCATGTACATTTTCGAGTTGAGGCCAGGAAGGCTGTCGAGGTTATGTTCCGTTTCATCGTCGGTCTGTCTAGGGGAATGTTTTGACATGACATAGAAGCGAGTTCGAGTCAGTTTCACCTCCGTCTCTACCCACTACTAACAGCAAAACGTTTACGTCTCTCGCTGGACACTACAGACGATATGACGTCTTAAGGAACAAATGAGAACCTTCCAAACGTCGGGAATTGTACTGAACCCAACAAAGCAGCTTATTATCTCAGCACATTTGAATCTCAACACCGATGTGAGAAATATCTGGCGTGGGCTAGTGTTATTGGTACGACACTTCCTGTTAAGAAAGTTCTGTATGAGTTTAGTATTATGCATCTTCCATGCAATTGGCAATATGCAGATAAAGTTTATTCCAACTTGTGCACTGATCTGCTGTAATATACGACATATTCGAACATGTTTCGTCTGATACACATAGCCATTATCAGGGAGTACAAACAGAGGTCATGTTTAGGTAGGCTTGTGTAACTTGATCCCAGATAGAGGTAAAATGTACATTCCAGAGTAAATTACAGTATCTTTGTATGCACTACGCCGTCATGTATAAAGTGTATAACATAAAATGCACGGAACTCAAGTAATAACAATTATTTGTACACAAGCAGCTTTCTGAATTAGTAGGAAGTCTGAGAATGTGCAGTGAGAATAAATATTAAAAGCGCATAAAGGTCTTTTTTTGGAATATAAAGCCAGTAAACATAAAAGTAAGATAGACTTACTCTGTATACAGTATATATTCTCTGGCTTTATATTCCAAAAAATCTTTAATCTAATTTTAGTATCTATTCCTACTCTAACTTTTCAGACTTTCTACTAATTTGGAAATATGCTTGTACACAATTTTCATTAATTTAGTTCCGTACATTTTATGTTTGGATCGTGATGCCTCGATATTGAGGAGGCCTGACCCACTGGGGGCTGTTGGCGCCATTGAAAAAAATCGATATTATATATTGTGTACCTTGATTTCCCACTGCATAGGAAGGTATTTGATTTATTCTGGAAGATCCGTTTTACCCTTTCCTTGGACAATATTATATATCCCTAACTTGTTTGTTCTCCCTGATAATGGCTATGTGTATCAGCCGAAACATATTGGAATAAATTTTATGTTTTTATACCGGTATATACCAGTGCCATTAGTTGGAATAAGTTTTATCTGCATTTTGTATTAACATTATTCTGTGCTGTTTTACACATAACAAGGTGAGGAAGATTAGTTGGGCCATTCATCTCTCTTTTGATTTGTGGCGACGCTTTTGTTGCCTTCGCGACGAGAGCTCTGAAGGGGAATTTCATGGATTCCCAAAGGAATGAGAAAAGTTCCTTAGCTTCTTTGTGCTTGTCACTCTTTTATTAACTGAGGAAAATTATCCGCCACTGCGTATACCATTCTAATACATACAAAAGATCCCAGAATATATTTTACGAGTTTCGAAACAGAAATCTACTTGTACTTCGCACTACAAAATTTCTTTAAAAAATGTGTTCAAGCATAAGAAACATTACCAATAAGGTTAGGTTTTGCTTCTGTTTTTGTCGCTCTTTCTAGCTCAGAGGAGAGTATCAGAGTAAGTTAGAGAGGGGGCCCAAACATGTAGATGTACTTATACTGCAGCAGTGAGGCACTACAACAAACAAACACTGCACCAGACCACTCCACTCGGGAAATTAAAGTCTTTCCTTAGCCACCACAGCACGCTGCATACGCTTTTTTACAGCAATATACTTTTCTCAAACAGGAACAAACCTGCAGGCATGCTCGGTCTTTATACACTGTGATGCATGTGTCCGTGCAAATCGCCAGACCGTGTTTTTGTACCGAGCTGGTTCTTTAGTTGCTGTCTATCCTGGCGAGTCGCACGTTGTTTCGAGGCAGTCTGTTAGAAATCTCAGGATGTCCTTCAGAGCGGATATCGTCAGATAGGGATGTTATTGCACTTTTTGTAACTTTCTTACAAAATGAGCGAATGACACAGTGTGCTTTATGATTTTGCTTGCGTCTTTTGTGGTTGAGGACGCCAGCAGTGATTACGTTAAAAGTTTGACTATGGATTTACCTACGCTAAAAGACTTGGAGGGATGTTTCTTGGCTGTTACATATGGGTGATAGTTTGAGGGACTGATTATTAAACTCGTTTGGAAAACTAGGTACAAAGGCTGCTCACTGCAAATACTGCGGTGTTGGCTTACGCCGTCTTCTTTACAGTGTTACTGCAAAAGTAAGTGTAAATATTGATAAGAAGAAGACAGTATCTCACCGTGGGTGCGGTCCATGGCAACATGATTATTGAAAGACGAATTTAATGTGTTCCGTGTCCGTGCACTATATTATACAAAAATACTAATCACCAACAAATGCACAAAGAGTTTTTTCATCAATTGTAACACACTCCTACATGTTTCGATCCTGCTGGTTCATCTTCAGGGAGCACTTTCGGCTTGCAGTGCAAGCCGAGACCACAGAGAGTTCACGCCTGTAAAAACAACGCAGTACACAGTCAACAGCACATTCTGGCTCAACTGTAAAGTGCAACCTTATTGTAACGACAACAGGAAGTTCTCCCTGAAGATGACCCAGCAGGGTCGAAAGATGTAGGACTGTGTTACGATTGATGATAAAACTCTCTTCGTGCATTTGTTGGTGATTAGTGTTTTTTGTATTGAAAGACGAACTGCAAATGATTTGGAAGGAGAGGGCCTTGTTTTAATCGAGGTATATTCCGGATGTTTCATATAGATTTGTACATTTTACGTTTTCATTAGCTATTTTATTGAGCGCTTAGAGCAGTCACGTAAATTTGTTTCTTTTCGTTCGGCTACAACCCACTCCTCTGTTTGGATGTATAAACTACTAAACAACATGCCTCGTGTGGTAACATAGTCCTAGTTTTTAATGGATAAACACACCCGAGGCATGAAGGAGACTAGCAATTTGTTCTTAAATTATAAATCTCTTGTGTCTACCTACAGAACCGATGGATGGAAAAATCTAACAATGAAGGTAAACACCGCTGAGACCCCGAACTGCGGCAAAATAAATTGTGTGTAATCGCCCTGGGATACGATCAATCCTCGTCCATTCAAGAGGCAGTATTCACAGTACAGGAACACAGCAGGTATTTTGTAAATACTGCATCGTATTATACCGACATTGCTCGAATCAACAAGAACGCTTCACTTTCTGGAGTCTGTTAGGCGTGTATATGTTGCAGCGTAGGAAGAAGTCGTACTGCGGGTGCTGCACTCCGCGTCTCCTTTCGTTCCTCTGCAGTTCTGAATGCAAAGCATAAAAGGAGCCGGCTCTTTAACTTCTTATTTGGGATTCCTGATAGCCTGTAATCTGTAACGTTATATTCTTGTCCCCCTCACTTTCCATGTCGCTACTTTAAATTTGCCTGTCGTTAACCGTCTAACATCTATGTTTTTCTGACGGACAGTGCTTCAGTCAGTACTGCTGTTACCTTTATTTTAGAAGCTTTATAGTTGGACCCGTTAACCACCACGCGTCACCTCCAAGTCCAGAGAACAGTCCATTGTCTCCATAGTAATTTCTCATTATTCCTAACCGGCCTTCTCGGCTATCGCAGCGATACAAGGGGCGCATGAAGTGCTCGCTGCATTTCGCAGAATGAGGACTTCGTCTGGTTCTTACTGCCCAATTACCGCAGCCTGGACACACTGTACACCGTACCCCAGAAATCCACTTTCCACATACTCAGTACACCGACTGCAACATAATGTAGGCTACATCTCAGCTTAACACAGCTGCGTTCTAACAAAAGAAAGTATTTGTTTCAGAGCATTGGTTGTAGAGACACTATGTAGTCTAAAGTTTCTGCTAATAGACCCCTTTACGAAGAAAAGTAAACGCACTCTGCAGCGTGCAAATGCCGGAACATCTCTTGGTGTTCTGAGAGCGATCAAGCCCCAGGAGGCTAACATTAAAACCCACCTGAAATGAATGAATATGATTATAGATGGGAGTATAGTTGATGGTTTAACCTTTTAAAGCATAGCGGTAACTTTACATACGACCAGGTTTAACATTAAGAAATTCTACGTGGTGCTCACATTGCGTTTATGTGTTTTGTACGGATCTCAGAACAAACAGCAACTTTTGCCTTATAAAACATTAAGAGACTGTTTTTTTATAACCGAATTGGAGAGCGTTTACAGCGCGGTACGCACTGAGTCCTTATATAAAACAGATTACGTTCCGTCTTTAAAGGGTTAAGGTAAACTGGAAATAATTTCTTTGAAAATTACTAGATGCTAGGACAGCCATTAGCTATAGAGAACTGACACCCGGAAATTTTTCGACCCCTCGTCTTTTTCTGTTTGCTTTGTAAGCATTTTCATTTTCGGTGATGCAGTTGGTTGAGGCACTGCGCTACAAGCCGGAAGGTCGTGGGTTCAATTCCCCATGGTGTCACTGGAATTTTTCTTTGACGTAAATCTTCTGGCCGCACTATGGCCCTGGGGTGGACTCAGCGTTTAACAGAAATGAGTACCGGGAATATTTCGTGGTGGGTAAAGGCGGCCGGTGCGTAGGGCTGACAACCTTACCTCCTTCATGGACCGATTGCCTTGAAGTCTGGAAGCCTAACCCTCCTGAGACTCTAAGGGCGTGTCCAGGCCTGTAATGGGATTGCTTTACCTTCATAAGCGTTTTATAAATCGCATGGTTTATTTTAAAGAGATCAGATCCAAAGTTCTCGGAATTGAAGTGGAAGTGTTCTCCATATCAATAAACGAGGGCACATTTTCCACCGTTCTTACTATAAAATAGTCACTTTTGAAGATATTCCATCCATATGTCGGGAAAGGCAGTGAACGCTGCCGGGTTAAATAGCATCTTCAGTAATTATTCTTTTGTTTAAATACTTATTTGTGGCCTTGTTAACAACCTGACGGTTGATGGAAGGGAATTCTGTTGCACAAAGGGCAAAGAGTTTAGTGAGGAAGATGCGTAGAAAGATCTAGTGCTGACCAAGTGTGATTTGAATTGAAATAGAATAGACAGTTGGGTATTATTTTCAGAAGTGTCTCGGTGTTAGGTGGCCACACGGCCAACACAGCTAGTTCCATTCAAAAAGCCACTTAATTCCAACCAGGACAGAACACCAACAAATCAAGAAAGAAAAGAGAAATCACCTACTAATTTTAGAGGATTTTAACTTTTTAAGAAGATTTTAATAATAACACGGACAGAGTATTTTAATCTTGTGTTTTATGTAATAATGTGCTGTATCCTTCCTGAAGATGGCAGCTCGCCGAAACATGCTGGAGGAAAGACAGTGAATAAAACATAACAAAGTAGTACGAAATTGTGCATTTGGTTGGTTCTCGTTTCTGAAATTGATTTTATTGCACGGGTATGAACAGCATAAAACCTAAAAGTTTGGATATTTTGTTTAAAGTTCCATGTGATTTTTCGTTTATAATTCTGTGTTTGATTTATGAAATTAGGGTTATGAATATCCGTTTGCGTATTTGATTTTGTATCCAAAATGTTCTTCTTTGGGACTGTAGGCCATCTGTAACATACTCTTCTTATCCCTATTGTGTCCGGTTGGGATTTCAGCAGGGGTTTGAGTGTACTTGTTTTTCCGATTATCCCAAGCGTAATAACAGAATATTAAACTTCCCGTTAATTCGTTCATCTTACAGTTCATAACCAGACGCATATACTTTGGAACTGGATAAGAGTAGGGTATGAGAAAATGAAGTCCTGTGTTACTGGATGTAAGGCTTACACATTTGTATCTGTTAGTGATGCCCCGTACGTTCGTATTCTTATCGACGGTCCTGTCATGAACTGATATACGATGGGTCATACAGCAGTAATTAGAAACTGAAGTATTTTTTACTCTTCCATTACAGGAGGCAGAACTTGCTATACATTAGCGTTAATGGATGTGGAGTGTCCGAATGGTGAGTGGGCAGGGTGGATCGGAAGGAGGGGGTGTGTGGACAGGCGGAGTACCAAACTGGCTTTTGGTCCTGATTAAAAATCTAACATAGTGAATCAGTATATGTATGTACAAGCTGGTGATTGATTTGAACAGTTTCAGTTCCGCGCTGTTGTCACAGTGCCCAATCTCTAGCTAGATGCGTTTCCTCATTCTGTGCGCCAGGGGTCAGTGTGATCCCAGTATAGTGCCATTGTTATAACCCAAGTGCTGGGGTCGGTTACCACCCCATCCCTACCTGTGTCTCCCGGGGATACTCGATTTAAAAGCATCGAATCCCAAAGGGAGATAAAGAAACGATCACTACATCCCCGCTTCAAACACAACCCCTTTTTCTGTGCCCACATCGTCCTTCCTACAACATTGCAAGTGCCACATTTATTGGCTAGAACTGGTCAGTAGGACCTGACAATTTTTACTCCTCTTTTTCTAAAATTTTCCATCTCTCTCTTATTTTTTAACTTATTTGTAGTCCATCCGCGTCTAACAATTCGATTTCTAGTTACCAAATACAGCCTGGCCCCTTTCCCTTCCACTTCGATATAGCCTGTATGTGGTGTAGCCATCTAATCATTCTTTCGCAGCGACTAAATCGCATAATGGCTTTTCATTTCTTTGCCCTTAGTTTAAGCATCCTATGGCTTATCTGTATAAAATGCTTTACGTATTATGTGTTTGTTAATATAAATATTTGCTTGTAGTTCTCACTACACAATGAGCTGCTCTCCCCGCTTTTTCCTGTAGAGTGACAATCCCTCACCTCACGTTACGTGCACCAAGAATTGCGCTTCTCTGGAATGGACATTCTGGATTCTGTGACACTAGAGTGGTAAATGTCAAAAAGGTAAAGTTCACCGTCTAACCTGCCATGAAGGCACGGAGGTAAGTAGACCATAGTTCTGCTCTTTCTTTAACTTCGGGGCTAGATGGGGGTGGGTGGTCGATGCCGCGTCCGGGCCGCTTTACCCACGGGAATGACCCGGTACCCATTGTGTAGGAGGCTGGTTGGGCCCCGTAGCTGGTCTGGAGGGGTGCGGAAAGTTTCGCTTCCACCGGGATTCGATCACCGAACCATTCAACCCGTAGCTAGTCCCTATACCAACTATGCTTCCCCGGCCCACTGACATTGGGTTATTGAAGTTTGGTGCACTGAATATAGCTTTCGTATTTTCTGTAGGGTTCAACGCATAATCAGTGAAGTTTTAAAGTATACACAACGTGAAGGTAACTTCGCCTCTCCCTCTCGTTGTAAGAACAATAAAACGAATAGCTTTGTGTGTACGCTTTCACTTGGCCTATTCGTACTATAAAGGCTGTAGTCTTAAGCAGAAGTGAATTGAAATGTTTATACCTTGCAGGACTACCCTGTGTTTGCAAAACAAACTTTACTTCAGTCACTCTGATTGGCAAAGCCACTGTCTGTAAGGGCATGATTTATGGTAAACAGTACGAATTTCAGTGGGGTCTAATACTGTCACGTGAAACTTTTCGCGACGTGATGCGATCTAACTCGGTGCCTGGGAATTATATTTTGCCAGTGTGTGCAATAACGTCTTCAAGTTATATTACGTTAACAGAGACACATGCATGTGCATTAGATGATCGTACAGACAAGTGAGGAGTGTAAAGTAACAAAAAAAAAGCGTATCCAAAAATGTGCAACTTATTTTTTATGACAGTTCGTGGCTGCATTGACAGTTTTGCAAGCCACCAGCGCACTATTATCTGTCTACTTGGCCGTAAGAACCACAGAGGAAAAGTTCAGCGCAGCCTCATTTTGTTTTGTCTGGTGTGGTCTTTCGTCTCACACAACTGCAGGAAACAATGCCATTATCTGCAGTAAGAACGGAACACTGTGTAGCTGTGATTTAAATCCAACCAGTGAGGGCGGTGGGTTGGAGGTCGCTGGAATGCTATTGTAAGTACAATAGTCTCTCTGCCTCATACTATTGCATCAGTGGACTGATTTCTCTGTGCTTACTGATCAAGAAGCACGAAGCTTAACAAAAGCCAAGACTTTTTGGGGTAATAACTGTTGCTCTTTAGCTATCAGTAGGAAGTTGTTACAGCCACTGGATGCTTCGGCTGGTGTTTATACTTCAGGGTATCATATATAATATAGTCTGTTTATTTCAGATATGGCATCATTACGAAGTAGAAAAAATCAGCAGGTGAAAAACCTGCACTCTTATGTTTTATGATTCAAAGTGTTCAGATTCAAAGGCCATCGTAATTTTGTAGCCAATTCCGTCCTAACTCATGCAAGGAGCTAAGCGTTGTGTGAGGTAATTTTACGGGTTACGATTTTATCTAAAATGACTAAAATATATGAAGCATCTTGTCAGAACTTATGCGCTATCTATCGGAAAACTTGAATTAAATTTTCCTGTTGTCGTCAGCCACTTTAAATTTTAGTTATATAAGGGTCTTCTTCCGCCTCTTCTTCTTCTTCTTCTTCTTCGTCTTCCTCCTCCTCCTCCTCCTCCTCCTTATCTTCTTCTTCGTCTTCTTCTTCTTCGTCTTCCTCCTCCTCCTCCTCCTCCTCCTTATCTTCTTCTTCGTCTTCTTCTTCTTCTTCTGACATTACAGTCCTTGGTGGACCTTAGCCTCTTGCAGAATTGTTCTCCAGTATTCTCGGTCCTGTGTCTTACGCCTCCAATTGTTTACGCCCATCTTCTTTAGGTCTGTTTCAATTGACTCCGGCCACCTTGCCCTGGGTTTGCCGACACGTCGAGGGCCCTCAGGTTTGTATGTTAACTTTCTGCAAGGGTCCAGCTCTTGCATTCTGAAGAGGTGTCCCAGCCACCTCAGTCTTCCTATTCTGATCACTCTATGTCCGGTTCATTGTAGAGCTTTTAGTTATATAATGCTTCTCATTATAACTCCTTGCACAGTTGCAGGACAAGAGTATCCAGTGTGTGTCGCATGCCGTATAGGTGTATAAAGTTGTGCAAGTAAAATCCTACACTTTCTAAAAGTTCTGACGATATGATGATAGTAACTCTTCATCTCCACGTTTCGTCAGCTTTACCTCAGGGACAGGGCCCTTAATAATTTTTGACTGGAAATGTTTTTGGGATCCTCAACCCGTCTGAGTGGAGCGACGTAGGCCTAAATAAAAGCTACCGGTCCATGCAAGGGATAGAATATCTGCCGTCCAGTCCATAACAGCTATCCCGGCGCGTCGTTGATAGTATAAATAGTAACAATTGTCGATGCCGGTGGCATGCGGTCTAAGGCGTAGGTCCGCAACCGCGTGATTGCTGCAATCGCGGGGTGGAATCCCGCTGAGGGCATGGATGTTCGTCTCTTGTGTTTGTTGTGTTGTGTAAGTAGCGGCGTCTGTGATGGGCTGATCGCTCGTTCAGAGGAGTCCTACCTGTATGTGTGTGTATGCCTGCGTGCATGCGCGCCTTTGCATACGTGTGTGTGTGTCTGTGTGTGATCTAGAAACCTAAAAAAGAGGCAACCTAGACCCGATTTCGGCTGTAGCACCACAGATTATTTTCTTTCCATGGCGCAAGAGCCCCAGTGGGCCAGGGTCTCCTCATGATTGAGGTTCCGCGATCACACTCAGACACACCACACTCGGTAAGACTCCTCTGGACGAGTGATCAACCTGTCGCAGAGACCTCTGTCTGACAACATACAACACTGTCAAGAGACAGACATCCATGCCCCCGGCGGGATTCGAACCCTTAATCCCACCAAGTGAGCGGCCAAAACCCGCGCCTTAGACCATGCAGCCACTGGGTTCGGCTACCGATAAATTGGTGACAGTTAATAATTATTAGTATAAACTAAGGTAATAAGGCTTCTAGAACTTAATATTCGCTCAGCTGCTCACGAAATGCTGTGTCTTTCATGGAAGGAACTGTAATGAAAATTCCACATGGAAAACCTAGACATGGTTCGAAGGACATCGTTAAAACTGAACCTGAAGACGTGAGGTTTGAGGATGTGAACT
>BLKM01012995.1:1215073-1336103 GCA_013340265.1 Coptotermes formosanus | reverse complement strand
GGTGGCGGTGGCGGTGGTGGTGGTGGCGGTGGTGGTGGTGGTGGCGGTGGTGGTGGTGGTTGCGGTGGTGGTGGTGATGATGGTGGTGGTGGTGGTGGTGGTGTTATTGGTGGTGGTGGTGGTGGTGGTTGTGGTGGTGGCGGTGGTGGTGTTGGTGATGGTGTTGGTGGTGGTGGTGGTGTTGGTGATGGTGTTGGTGGTGGTGGTGTTATTGTGGTGGCGGTGGCGGTGGTGGTGGTGGCGGTGGTGGTGGTGGTGGTGGTGGTTGTGGTGTTGATGGTGGTCGTGGTGTTGGTGGTGGTGGTGGTGGTGATACGGTCGGCGGCGATGGCGGCGGCGAAGGTAGTTACAATATTAATGCTTGCTCGGTCATTGTGTCTTGATTTCTTTTACGGTTACGCATAAAAGACACGTATCGCCTGCTGAAGAGTGTCACCGACTCAAGTTGCCAGTGAATGCTGATGTTTGATACCCCATGCTCCTTCCTCTCCTCTACGCGTGTAAGTTGGCCCTTACGAGAACAACGATGTCTGCGCAATGGAACATTTACGTTCTGTTTCGTTTTGGGTTCCTTCCTTACGTATGCTGCTAACAATTTCCATTCCATTGACCAGCAAAGCAGCATATTCTACTGTGTGTCAGAATTCAAAATCAGGTCAATAGTCGACTGTGATTGTTCCTGTTCACATCTCACCTCATTTACTTTTATTAACCTCCCTGGTAAGGGATGATGAAACACAGTACCCTACACCCGTTCATCAGTCAGGAAACAGAGACATGGCTACGATCGTGACGCATATTTATTGCCACATTAGTAAAGTTTCAATATTTCAGACAATATTTGTATTAACACTGTTGGTAGACTGCATGCGAAACAGCCTCATCCCATGCCATATGTGCAGTAAACGTAACGGTACGCATATGGCAGGAGAGAGTACATCATTGACCAGTACAACACTTGCTGTAAGGTATAGGAAAACCGAGATCTGTTGGCGTCAAACACACACACACAGAAAGTTATGTGACGCGATGCACAGGAAACCAACGTGGCGAGTTCAGCGTAGCATATGCCAACATATGTACGTACCAGTGCCAAGGTTAACCCTTTAAAGACGAAGCTTATCTGTTTTATATAAGGACTCAGTGCGTACCGCGCTGTAAACACTCTCCACTTCGGTTATAAAAACTAATGTCTTAATGTTTTATAAGGCAAAAGTTGCTGTTTGTTCTGAGATCCGTACAAAACACATAAACGCAATGTGGGCACCACGTAGAATTTTTGGATATTAAACCTGGTGGTACGTAAATTTACCGCTAGGCTTTAAAAGGTTAAAGTGATAGCAAATTGGTTGTCGTGTTTCTGCGATATGTACGATCAGTGCTGTGATGATGCCGATGTGTGTAAGTTGAGTACTGACATTGTATAGTGCATGGGCACTGATAGGATATATTAGTTTAGTTCAAGATTAGGGGAACTGCAGTTACAGTGGCTTGTATGATGTTGGAAAGTGCAGTGTGTGATATCTGACACCGCGTCTCTAGCCCCGCGGGCAAGCTTCCCTGTCCCAAGCGGTGAACTACAAACGACGTAACTCCAGCGGTGTTACGTGATTCCGACGAGAGAAAGTGGATCGAACTATGCGATACTCCTACAAGTAATATTAAAAGCTGAAGCTATCCCTCTACGGGCCTGGACAGACTCCTAGAGCTCCAGCAGGTTGAGAGTCCTAGAATTTCCAGACAGTCAGCACATGAAGGTGGTAAGGTTGTCAGCCCTACGCACCGGCCGCATTTGCCCCCATGAGATGTCCCTGGTGCTCATTTGTGTTAGAGGCTGAGTCGACCCGAGAGCTATAGTGCTGCCGGAAGGGTTAATTCAATGAAATATCCCATTGTCCCCATCAGGAATCCAACCCGCCATCTTCCGGCTTCTAGCGCACCGCGTATCCCACAAGTAATATTCGTATTAACAATAGTAATACTGGTGGTGGTGGTGGTGGTGGTGGTGGTAGTAGTAGTAGTAGTAGTAGTAGTAGTAGTAGTAGTAGGGGAGGAGGAGTAATACTAGTACTAGTAGAATACTGATAATACGAATAGCTAGGCGTGGTGGTTATGGTCGTAGCAGCTGTAGTAATAGCAGCAGCAGCAGCAAGAGGAGCAAGTACAATTGATCAATATGCTATGTAAAAACGTCACCGAAACTTGAAAAGGGTTATAAAATCACTTCTGCAAAGACTGAAAAAGTGATTCGTATTTCTGTTTTAACCCTTTAAAGACGAAGCGTATCTGTTTTATATAAGGACTCAGTGCGTACCGCGCTGTAAACACTCTCCACGTCGGTTATAAAAACCAATCTGTTAATGTTTTATAAGGCAAAAGTTGCTGTTTGTTCTGAGATCCGTACAAAACACATAAACGCAATGTGGGCACCACGTAGAATTTTTTAATGTTAAACCTGGTCGTATGTAAAGTTACCGCTAGGCTTTAAAAGGTTAAGGCGGGTGTTATCTTCATGGCATACAATTAGGATGATCAAATCGAGGAATATGAGGTTGATGTGGAATGTAGCCTGCTAAGGAGACTCAAATACGTGCAAAACTTTAGTCGGAAAACCTAAAGGGGAGAAACCACTTTGAAGATGGAGTGTATGGGAGAATAATATTAAAAAGGATTTTAAGGAAATGATGAATGAGGACTTGAACTGCCCACACCTGGCACATGATGGCTATGAGTGGCGGGATGTTATGAATGCATTAACGAAAGATGCTGAGTTTCGTAATGGGGTGAACGACTGTTAGCTTCTCTTGAAAGGCTGTACTCCGATACTTGAAAAATAATAGCCTGTTGTTATTACCAAGGCAAACAGGCACCCCTCGTTCACTTCTTAAAATATTCATGTCGCTTGTACGAAATACAGTTACTTCAATCGCAGATTTCTCTTGAAAAGGTCGCGGAACAAATAGTGACATTATCTGGTAATGGGAATATGTACCGCTGATGCGTATGAAAGGTATTTTTACATATCCATGAATGTGGAATGTAAACATTGAATTTGTTTATATTACTGTCGGCCTTTAGTTTCCAGACGTTTGAAACTGGGATGAATTATGGGAACACAGTAATGAAACTGTTGTGACTGTTCGCTTGTCTTGACGCACACTGTCCAGGGCACCTGCCTTCATATTCATCGTCACTGTTTGTCAATACAGAACAGATAACATCTGACTGATTGGTCTGTTACCACGTAACTAGTCCACAACATTCGTACCAAACTGTTCATTGCACATTGATGTAAACAATCTAAATGTGGCGAGGGTAAATTATAAGTGACCACTCCGAATGCAATTCTTGTCTTTGTGGGTTACTCGTAGACATACGGGCCTCAAATCCTCGTTGGCAGTGTCTCATCCATTTTCCGTAAACTGTTCAACTTGTAGACGTATAACGAAAGAAATGTGTTTATTTTAATGGCGCCATCAACTTCTCAGATTATATAGCGTTTGTGACAGATAAATGAAATATGAGTGTGGAGTACTGACAGGCGAAAACCGAAATACTCGGACAAAAAACATGTTCGATCTCCACTGTATCCACCACAAAACCGAAATTGTCTGGCCTGGCACAGAACTCGTGTCTCCGCTGTGAAAGGTGTGTAATTGGATTACATAGTCGGCCACCTGTCTCCACCCGTTCTCTTTACTTGTAACATGCCATCTTTTCTCTTGTAGGTCTCTATGTCATTTTAACATATCCCACTGTTGACTGTACACGTGTGTATAGGCAAGGTTCTTAGTATTTTATTTTAGCAGCTTCTGTTACTCCATGTTCTATCTCCACATATCTAATGGCCCACTATCTTACTTTGCCGCAATTTTAAGCTCTGCACTAGATAATTTTAAATATGTTTTCCTGAGCCTAGAGTGTGATATCACACCAACTGGCAGGTTCTGCAGTACTCCGCGTGTGGTCTCGATGGAACAGCAACTGCTAGAGGAAAACCGCAGCAACCACAGGAAACCTCCAGCCTTGTCCACCAGAAATCACACATTAAATTCGTGGTTCTGAAGACGTGACTCGCTGTTGAGATGCCGAAACGTGGTCGCCTTAGCTGTCTTTTGCAGTGAGACGTTCTCATTGTTAATATCAGGGCTGTGGAGTCGGAGTCGGAAGGAATTTTTAGGTGGAGTCGGAGTCGGTAAAAGTGTACCGACTTCGACTCCGACCACAGTCTAAAATGTTAACTAGATGCTCCAACTCCAGAGCCCTGATAGCTACAATAACCATTAGACTTATAATTAAATATAGGTTATAAGTCAAAACAAGTAGCCTGATGATTCACGTGGTGGCGATGAAATGTCTTATAGGTTTACCATTATTAATACATATGGAGCTTTTATGAAGGAGTCGGATTCGGAGTTGTAAAAATCGAGGAGTCGGAGTCGGAGTTTTTGTGTACCAACTCCACAGCCCTGGTTAATATCAATCTGAATCGCAGGTTGGTTCCTAGTTGCCAAAGATTCAAATGAGACCGCGTTTTGCAAGTCAACCAGTTTCCTTTCTTAACTCTGAAGCTGGTGCTGTACGTAAGGTCTGAGTTACCGAGAGCACAATGTGCCGGTTAAAGTTTCCATGGCCATGGTCAAACCTCTCGCCCTTTCTGTTTTTTCATAAAATTTTCTCTATTTTTTTGCGCCGTCCAAGTCTTCTCCCCTTGCCTGTGTTTGCAGCGTAATAGGCTTCAACGGGAAGTGATCTATGTCCCTATTTCATTGGGGATAATTCGTCATTTTAATCTGATGCATATGACATTTTTAAATATGCTTGCGTCTACGTAGCTCTACCCGCTTTATCTTAATGGAATTAAGTTTGTTTGTATGAGGCATATGTAGATATTCTCTTCAGAGCAGCAGAAGAATTAGGGCGACTAACGTAACTGTGATCAGCCATGTCGTGGAAGGATGATTTGTTGAAATATTTAAGAAATAACTCTGTAGACAAATATGTATATAAATAACAGTAATAATTGTATTACTACTAGATACTGTATTAGAGCTAGAGCGCCTGTTGAATGCGAAGTTGGGTTTTGGACAAGAAAAATATCTCTTGCCCTGCCGGGAATTGAACCCCGGATTCTTCAGCACGTAGTCTAGTGACTATACCTACTGCCGTCTTTGCTAGTAAGAGCTTAGGGTTATTTAAAACCCTCACGGAACTTAACACGATGTTTTCTTCTAGGATGTGACTCCGTTACCCTCAAAGTGCCGGAAAGCGTGGCGTCACATCACACTTTAGACCTATATCTTTAATAATTGGTCGTAGATATGTCAGCTGTTTCACGCGGAAGATGGTGCAGGTAACAAATTATTCAGAACTCGTGCGAGGTTTGAGGTTCTCATAGCGGTGTTGATGAAGATTCTGGTATAGTAGGATGTCACGCCTTATTGACTGGAAAATACCGACGTTTTGAACAAGCATAGTGCCTTCCTCTTCTTGGGCTGTGGAAAAGCCGTAAAAACCCTGGGGATTTTATCTTGCCGCATTTCATTTATCATCGTTAATATATCAGTATTCACTTTTGATTCTAAATATGTCTGTTTCTTCTTTGCAGGTAGTAGTTCCTTTGTAATTTTCATGGCGGAAGTGTGGTGAGTACATACCTTTCATGTTTATCGGAGTGTGCATTGTTTATGAGTAAACGTGTGTTCTGTTTTCTTTATCAGTATACAAAAGCGAGATTTTTGTAAGTCCTGTTTTGTACGTGCTGGTAACCTTGAATACCATCACCATTACTAATGTTAATTACAGAATGCTCTGTAAGTAAAACGTCGCTGCTGATTTTCGCAACCAAACAAATTGCATGACTACATTGTGTGGGATCTTCTTCAAAATCATATCAGACTGTGCGGCAGTTTTACGGCAAATACCTTAGGAACAATAAGGCTCAGCTGCCTGACAATTCTTTAACAGTTCTGTCCCACACGGATAATTTTATCTGATAAATTAGTACATGTCTTAACGTTGAATCTTCACGTATTTATGATATTCCGCAGTGTCGGTTTCAGCGTCCGTGAAAGTCAGACAAGGTAGACTGATGCAAGATAATGTGGTCACACACATTCCGTTAACCCTTCTGTCCACTTTCCGTGCTTATAGGAAAAGAGGGATGATGGCTTCATGTCCTTCGTTCGTAGTGCTTCCTTTGCCCGCATTATCTCCTGCAACAACGTATCATTTTCGTAATAGTTTATACTAAGGTATCAGCATTTTAACTTCATTACTCCTAGGAAAGGGGACGGGTATTTGGAATGGAAACGATACTTGTTACACAAGAACTTCCCATATAATGAAAGCGCTTCTAGAATATACACTCGTTTCTTAAGGTAATTTATTTACGGAATTTAAACGTCAGAATTAGGAGCGCTCAAAATTTCGTAGTTATCTTTCACTTTTGCGACGTTTGCAGCTACAAACGTAAAATTTTAGGTTTCTTCCGGCAAATTTCATATAATTTATAATTTTGTAATTCATAATTTGCATTGTTTCTAACCTCACTGGACTAGAAATTAGTAGTAGTAATCATCAGTTCCCATGATTTCTGTTCAGCAACGCAATGTAATTGTGCGTGACTTTTGGTGAACACTTCGCAGTATCGTGTTAAAGGAAGATCTATCAAGTGTCTCAGTCGATCGTTTACAATTGGTAACAATAGCTGTGTTCAGACGTGATTCTGAAGAAACTCCCTCACCTGCCGGGCATAAAAATGTTCGCCTTGAGTTTGTAGTGAGAATTTGTGAAGTGTAGGCCCACTGTCTGTGCCCTGTTCAACTCGGCAACATCTTCTGCATCCTCACATACAGCATTAATCATCTCTGTCCTGGTGATATATTTCTTTTCCACATTTCTTGCCTTTACTGTAACTTATTCGAATGAAAATATCTTCATTCTCAAATTTGGTAACGTTTAATCAAATCCCTACGGTATACATGTTTTCTCAGGTCTGCGTGTTTTTGTTTACGTCGAAATCTAGCGAAATCATTAAAGTGGCAACAATTATATTGTGTACTATGATGTAGCTGCTTCGAATCTTGGCCCAGAGTCTTTTCGTGGCTTTCTGCAGTGCCTTCAAGCAGTGTCGGGCTTGTACTCAAAATTTGACCATTTTCACATCGTTTTAGCTAATATTCGCCAACCATCTTGCCATTTGACGCCATATAATGTGAGTTATTCTGCTGTTCGATGTTACAGGGTTTCTTATTGGTTTGTTAAATAAAAATATGTAACTACGTTTACAGTTAACACTTCGAAATCACGTTTACGTTTTCCTTGCCCTGAAGGCATCCAGAAGCATTAATCATGTAATAAAGATCTACTGCATAATATTAAAAATATATTAAATTTGGCTGTAGTCATACTTAAAAATCCTCATAGGCTGGAGTACCGAATCTGATTAGCAGGAAGGCAGCACACAAAGGACACCCGTAAATCAATCACTTAAATCGAGTTTAGTGTAGTCAAGTTAATCCTCTCCTTCACATCTGTCTTCATCAGTAGCATCACTCTGCCCTTCTCAGTCGCTGGAACCACACACCTCTTGACAAGACGTGGTAGGCTGTCTCACGAGGCAGTGTATTGGCGGTGGATGATTACATCTACGAGTCTTCATTAAATTTAAACCTGAGGCTGCGTAATTTGCTTCCTCCACTCTCTCTAAAATGCTTTTCATAAGTATCCATGAAACACTCTTCAGGTTTTCTTATTCGACACGTTACTTTTTGTATGTGTTACTTTGTAATTACCTATGCACAAGTAACGATTTCTTGTATCTGTGTATGTTTTACAGGCCCTAATTTAAGTATCATTTTCTAAGTAAGAACAGAGTTTTGCATATCTGTTTTTAATATTTTCTTGTATCTTTTTGCATGCAGTTTTGTTGTCCCGAATGTGGTCACGCGTCCTTTGAAGGGGGAATTTAGGATTTCCTTGCCATGAATAATCCAAGATGTGCGTAGTATCTTTCTGTAGTACCCTTCCTGTGCCGTGATAAATTATTAACGTAAGCCATAAAAACCGTGTAGCACAGGAACAATTTTTTGTTGTATTCCAAGCACGAAAATGTTTAACGAAGCTGAAAGAAAATATCAGCATCTTTTAATTCGTCAGTGTCGCTTATCTGAGGATTATTAACTGCTTCTGCAGAAGTTAGTGTCACGAATGGAAATCATACCCACATAAATGGATTGTTAGATGCCCCTGTCAGCCGCACTTCTAAGTAAGGTACTGGACTGTCCGAAGTGTTGGATCGAACAGAAATGTGAGCTCTGCTTGGCATTTTTGTGACTCGGTTAGTTCGACTTCCTGCCTTAGTCGTCTATCCAGGGACACCGTGTGGAGGCGAGTCACTTACATATACTCTACCTAGAAGTGTCTTCGCTGCTAAATTTCAACGCATTGCTGGACACACAGGGACGCCTGAACAGGACTGGAATAAAGGATTCTTCGATGCGTCCACTGTGCTGCGACGCGGAAGAAATGGACCACAGCCACATCCAAAAACGAGTGTTTCACAGATAACATGGACAGTGCCAACAGCCGGCATAAATGGTGGAATCTATCAAAATTATTTTGGACGGCAAGAAAGAAAATTGGAGGCATCTCTCTAACAGGCTTGAGATAAAAATCAAATATATGGTTGACGGTTGAACGTTAGTTTACAGTAATTTCAAATTACCAAGGTGGGAAGTATACTGTAACGTAACAGAGTGGCACGTCCCCGTAATATTTATACCTCCTCAGCTATCCTAACAGCCTGATATCACTTTACCCGAAGTGAGCGCGTTTATGGCGCTGTAATGTCGCCGGTAACAATACGACGTACTTAGGTCTTCATGTGAAGTGCCCGATATTTTTTTCCGATTTTAACCAAATTTGGAATTTCGCGACAGATTTTCATAAAAGGCCCCAGTGTCAGATTTCACGGAAATCCATCCAGTGAGAGCTGCGCTGATACATGCGGACAGACAAACTTGCCGAAGTAATAGGCACCGCGCCTAAGGAGATTCTTTGAAAGGAGTTGACCATGTGTAAATGAAGGTTACGTACGATTTATCTTTCCTGCAGTTCGATTCAATTGCCCCCGGTTTTGCTAGTATTAGGAAGTGGGGCGATAGCAGGTAGCCTAGTATTATCAGCGGGAAGCTGATAAACATGTATATGCATCCCTGGTGGTATCTCTAACTCTACAACTTCCTGCAAGGCGAGCCAAACTTAGCAGTAGTGTGTGTGTGTGTGTGTGTGTGTGTGTGTGTGTGTGTGTGTGTGTGTGTGTGTGTGTGTGTGTGTGTGTGTGTGTGTGGAGGGGGGGGTGTGGGTGTGTTAGATAAATTAAACAAAGGAAGGATGGCGGTGCTTGTCAGGGCCACCAGTATAAATCTGGCACAATAATAGATGCTGCATTCACTGTGCGTTGCGAGCAGTGTCTTCGTGTGTAGGAGTCATCAGCAAGCAACTCTGTAGTCCGTCTTCAGAACAGGGGCCTACCCATGTACACCACCGCGTCAACTCAAGGAAGATTTTCCTTCACAGTAAATCAAGCTGCCTGTTTCTGTCTTACAAATGAACTGGAATACTGACTACACGTCCAGGGAGGGGCATGTTTGTTGTGCAGAGGAGATACACAGACTTGGGCTCTTCCACTCTGGCTTATCTGAAGCATCGCTACTGCAGTGGACTGCATAGTGTTAGTCATGTGTTAACTTCGTAAAACTCTGTGCGGATTTGAAAATATGTGTGTTGTACTTCAGTTTGCATCTGTGAAAATCATATTTTGTATCAAGCTCGTAAGGCGTGTCCCTGCAGGTGGAGTGTCAGACTCAACCCTTCCCGGTAAGAAGTGTTACTGCGTTCCCATTTAAATAGTACTCAGATACTGAAAGAGGTAACTTAGGAGGAGGTGGAATTTCATCTCAGACACATGAATACTCACACGGTTAGTACAGCACGTTGCAAACGCAGACAGTACGGCATAGTTCAACGCGTAATTTCGTTCTTAAAAGTTTCGAACCGAAGACAGCTTCCTGTTTTAAAATATTTTATTTAATACCGTGCTCTGATATTCTGTTTGACAAGATTTTTATGTCCCACCACAGTACAATAAGTGTTTCATTTTGTGCCATGTATGTACCTGTATTCAATATTTCTACCTATCGTGTGAAACCTTCATTTTTTCCACTTTTTATGTTACTGAATTTCCGCTTTAAGGATGGTGTAGCGGTCGAAACATGCGAGAGTAAAATATTATGTAAATGCGTGCGACATAAAACACAATATTTAGTGCACTAATGCTGTAGAAAAAGATCTTATCAAACAGTTCCCTGTTGCTTAACCTATCACTGGCTTGCATTTCTCACCATTTCGACCAGACTAACTCCATCCTTGGAACACCCATTAAGCAGAGAGCAAAATGAATATTGCGTTTTGTAAGATAAATTGTCTGGCGTCCTAATATGTCCTGTGCTGGCTTCTCGGCGCAGTACCATCATCTTGCAGCCGTCTTGAAGTTCTCTTACCCTTGGTACGTGACGTAACAAATTTTCGGCGTCCGAAACTGGGACTAACGTAAATTGAAGGCCTATGTTTTTGTTATCTTCACATCGTTTGAAATGTCGAAAAGGCTACCGTAACACTCTATTCACCGTAATGTTAATAAAGTGGTTCTACGTATGTTTTTGAAGGGGGCGCAGTCAGAGTAGATCATACCTGCCTGTCTGTCTGTTTACACATTTCTTCTTGAGAATTGCTAGAAGGATTTTAAATAAGATAATATTAGAGATTCTACAGATGTTGTGGAGTCATTTATATTGATCTAAATATGTAAACCGTATGCGTATCACGCCCAGAACGCATGTGCAAATTCTGTGCACTTCAGCACTGGTTGCACATTGCAAGTCTCGTTATTTTACAGACTTGTAAATTTATATTTACAAGGTGTCAGCGTACCAAGAGCTACATGTTTCGGCTTTCACTAAGTCATAATTGGGCTGTACAAATTCGCAAGAAGAATAATGTACAACAATGCGAATAATAATACTCAAAATTGATATGTCACAATTTTCACATTCGGTATTCATGAACATGACGCGTAATATGTCCTCATAAAAAGTTTTTAGTAAAACAGCCATAGGCATATAATAGCTTATCACTTTTTGGGAAAGTAGCTGCATTCGATATAAAAATGTGTCGCCGGAGCAACCGTGTGGAAAAAGAGCAAAGTTTTGAATTGCATTGTTCCTGGAGACGGAAACAAATACCGTAGCATAATGATACTGAATGTATGGCACAGTTTATTTCAAATTACATGTGAAACAATTCGGACAGTAAGATACCGTGATTTGTCTGCCCGAAAACTGAGTATTTGTTTCTCAAGAAGACGCGCTTCGTATTAAACTACGAGTATCAAGACAGATACGGTGGTACGTCTTAGGCTTACCGCAGAGCGAGTGGAAGACGTGGAGGGCCTGGAGATATATTGCAATGTACAAATGGTGGAGAGTGAGCAGACATCAGCCCTTCCCACAGGCATCCCTTGACTTGGTAAACATCTCGTACGTGAAGGAGCACAGGAGAACAGAAATCGCCTGCATTAGTCTTCTGTCAACAGAATCACCAAGTTGAGGATGTTTCTCCATATATATGGACAGAGAGACCTATGAACTCCTAACCACTGAGTATTCTTAATATACATCGGGATGAATCTCAGCTTGTGGTGTCGTGTCAAAAGATTTCTTTCCGTAATTTACGATGTACAATAATCTCGAATTTTAATTACAAATATGTCTGTAAAAATATATTACTAATAGCGCCATGTTTCTAAAGTTTGCAAATTAATTATACGGGATCAGCACCGTTTTTCTGACCTTTTAAAAATCTTTGAGTTTGTGTACAATGGTGACCAGGAGTTCACATCCAGTTTTCTGCTATTTGTACAAAAAGATTCTTCCGAAAAAAAAATATCAAAATTGTAGGTCGGATAATCCCATGTGTATTATGTGATGTATTGGGTAATGGCGTAGGGTTACATGAGCCTCATGTGTCATATTGCAGAGCACGAGAGAGAGTGCTTGATTTTATTGCGTCCAGGTATTACTGCACACGTCACCCGTGGAATTCATGGTGAAGCGAAGATTGGTTTCTGCAAAGTGTCTTATGACTCCCTCTTTGTGTCAAATTTAATGTTCTAGATGACGTTTAGACATAGAAAGGAACCTAAAAGTCTTCAAACGTTAAGATACGTGGAAAGAAAATGTTAGCTCAGTGTAACGCTTCATATTCGTGAATCTGCCTTCGTGGATAAGGAATAAAATGGCCTGAGTAATTTTGTTTGTTTCTCATTGCCCGTATGAGTATTTTTATACAGAGACTTAACCGTGTAAAGCACTGCGGTTAGTGTGTGTACGACCCGCATTATTACTGAATTCCTCTTTACTTGTCTCAGGGAGTGTAAGCCCTACTTAAGAATTTTGTATGAATCACACTTAACAGCAATTGTTTCCATAAAAATATTAAATGATGATTCTTTGGAATGGAGAAACATTGTGTTTCCTGTGACACTGACTGAAATTTGCAAAATTGTTTAAACGAATTTTAGGCTCCAAAGTGTTAGAATCTGCAAGTACATTTTTAAGAGGAAATTGATACTTGGCCTATAAATTTCCATAAAATGACCAGTTACTGAAGGTATTTTTCTCGCCATTCTAGATGGTACGTTTTCTCTCTATCTGCCTCTCTCTCTCTCTCTCTCTCTCACACACACACACACACACACAAGTTCTCGGTCCGAGAGTAAGGTTGTGTTCCAGAAAATATTTTTCTCATATCTGTTCAACTTGACGCATGCTTCCACGCTAAAATATAGACATTTATTTTCCCTGCAATCAAGTCCCTTTCTGTTGGGTGCGCAATGAAGCATAAGACGCTGTATAACGTAACAAACAAAGCGAGTGTAAAGTTGAACTCCCTAGGTTTCTTTCAGCTCACATCTCAACAACAAGTGTTTGTAGTCCGGCTTTGTGATCTCATAAGGGATTCATCTCTGCGTCAGGAGCCCTTTATCGCGCCTTGGGTGTGCCACTTAATATAGATGTTAATTTTTCAGACATTGAAATAGATTGCGAAGTTCTGTGCACTTACTATACACATACGATGTACATGTATCATAACAGAGGGCTTCATGATAAACATGTAATCTGCAGATGGGTAAAGTAGCTTCCACTTTGGTTCTCGAAGATAGAACCACTTTATATTTTTCGAAGTTAGACTGTAAATAATGTTTCTGTAAACCTTTTATAATATCTCTTCAGCGTTCAGCATACGGATTGTGTACAGAAACATATCAATTCTGTGTCAGAGATGGATTATTTTACTCATGATTGTTTGTTTAAATGAAATGTAATACATAGCTGAAGCAAGTCTACACCTTGTCGTGATTTGCAGAGAACATGGTTTTAAGAAAACATGTGGGCTGAGTTTATTTTCTGTAATTTTCTTGAGAAAAACAACGCAAAAATATGAGTAATCTTTTTTTGAAAATATACATGCGTTGCTGTTGTTAAACTCCCCTGATTGCAGCGCCTCCAATGTCAGACTACTTCCGGAGAAGGTAACGAAAACCTGGGTGCCATAGTGTTGTGAACAGTGTAATTGGAATTACCCAGATCATACATCTCCTGTATCCCCCACTCATGGCTTGTCAGTCCCAGCGGGCCTAGGTCTCCTCTGTGAGGTTCCTCTATTACCCTCAGACGCACCACACTCGGTAGGACTGCTCTGTATGAGGGATCGGCCCGTGGCTGAGACCTCTATCTGACAACACACAACACTCACAAGAGACAGACATCCATGCCGCCGTCGGGATTCGAACCCGCAATCCCAGCAAACAAGCGGCCGTAGACCCACGCCTTAGACCGCGCGGCCACGGGGGTCGGGAAACGTTTCCTATATAGCAAACTTAAATTTGAATTTGGAAGTGTTTGTAAAATAAATCGTAGTATGATACGTCGACATGGGGTTTTTTTTAAGATAGTGCAATGCTGCCGTACACAGCAACGAATGCCGAAAGAAAACAGTAATACATTGCTTAGTTCAGAACCGCTTACACATTAAATTCAGTGTTCTTCAGTATTCAGAATACTCGTACTTGTAAACAAATTTGTCAATACCAAGCATTAGGAGTGTAAATTTGTTTACGCTCGTTAATGAAGAATGACTGTCTCTGGCCGATTTTTTAAATTTGTCCTGTACCAAATTTCATGAAAATCTGACCAGCGATTTAGTCAGTGATGCTAAGTAACGGGCGGAGGGACGGTGGGACATGGTCTCCATCTAAGGTGGTGTTCTTTTACCTCGTGTAATACGCCTGCGATGAATCTTGGCATACATGCTAAGCTTGAAAATATACGAAGTATTCTTTATTCAGACCTGTGAACGATAAAATCTTTAGAAATTGCACGAGTATGCGTCCGTTCGAGTTATTTTAGTGATACATAATTCGGTTTGAAAATATGTTGTGCTGTTTTAGACAAATCTAAATTTTCATCTACGCCTTACCTCCATTGCTATTCTCTATCTGGATACAGAGCGTCCCTCTTCACCTTGTACCATGTGCACCTCCTTGTCTCTGTTTCGTTCGGCCTGTTTTGTTTTCTTCTTATTACGGGACGGGTGCTTCATTAAGATTTTGAAGGCGGATGGCAAGCAAGACTTGGACGCGACCCAGCACCAGATACGAGTATGACGTCGGCCTCCGCAAACCCTTCTTTTTTTTTTTTCTAGAATTTTGAAAGGATCCTGGGCATCTTTCCCATCTCGTTTCAAGCCGTTCTCTCACACAATATGCTTGACTCCGGGAAACATATCCGCAGAGAAAATGCCGGACACACTGAAAAGCCGAGGGCAAGAAGGGGTGAACTGTAACTGGCTGCATAAAGAAACAAGAATTTCTGAGCATAAGTCATGAAGTATGTTTTCTTACCTCAAGTCCTGCAGATCTCTGGCTATTACTCTTCTTATTTTGTTTCACTTTGTGCTTGCGAAAACATGTTTTTAAGTACACATTTTGTTTGTAATATATATTTATCGGATATTTCATTTCGACTTACGTAAAATATTCGTAAACAATTTGTACCAATCATTGCTGTTTATCTCCTTGCGAAATTTAACATTTATGTCTGTCGTGGGTTATTAGATATCATTGGTAATCTCAAATGTATAGAAAATTTTCCCACGTTCGTTATATTGTTATGTTCCATTTTGCCAAAACACGCCTCACAAATAGTTGACTATTTTTCAAATATTTCGTAACATATACTATTTACGGTCCTAAATTAAGATACGCTTGACGTCTGTGTTGTTATTTTTGATTGCAGAAAAAATAAAAGTGTAACACTGAGATCACCACGCTGATTGAGAATGCATCTAGGAACTTTAAAACACTGACTGTTTTTCGAACCAAATAATCAAACCTCTGAAGTAAGTTTCATGTCTCAGATAAGGAAATCAATATTATAGTGCATCAATATTTAACTATTTCAGTGCCTTTTGGCAAGTTTCTAACTTTTGTATTACAAACTCATATCAAATTCAACGTAAGCCCTTAGTAATGCAGTTCAGTGTGAAATTGTTTGGCTGTAAAAATATTGGCATTTTGTTTGCAAGTTGCGCTTCAGGAATGCACGCGCAAGTTTACCTATAAATAGGTCGTATAGAAGATTAAATTTAAATAAGATTCTGGTGCTGCCGAGGTCCGTGAAACGTTTCATGCGAGGAGAATTTCTAATAAGTTCTACTGCATTGAACTTCAGTTCAGATTCCTTTCCGTCCTGAAGCCAGCTATGCATAACAACACAAGTAGGCCTATTCGAACTGCATTCTGCGCATGAATGAGATGCAAATAAAATATAATTGGATTCTGTCTTCCGAAAACACAAGTAAATACAGTAAGTCAAATTTTAACGCGTGATGTGTTGAATTGTTTTGCATTTAGATGGAGCATTATCTTAATCAGAAGTAATAAATTTAGATCGGGATTCAAGGAAAAATTTGGGCTTTGAATTGACCCTTTTTCATGGAATACTTCTGATCTGTGAATATACAGTTAATTATGTGCTGTCAGTTTGTAAATGGCTGCACATTATAATGTTTGCTAACGTGTCTTTTCTTTGAAGTGTGATTATTTTCTGTGTAAATATTTAATGAGGATTCTTTAGTTGATACTTGGACTCGATTTTATCAAGTATCCTTACCCGCCGTTGTACCGTATTAGCGTAATCTGAAGCAAGCGTTGTGCAGAATAGGAAACTTAAAATTGTGGAATGAAGGATGAATTATTTAAAACGTAGAGCGGAACAAACTAAAAGCTTTGTACTTGGCGACGAACATGTCACTCAAAAATTATTTCGTAATTTTGAAAACCGAGTGGAAATACAGACTAAATTTTAAAGTAAATTGAGAATTATTGCTTACCAACATCTAACCATTTACTAAATTTCCTTGAGGAACATTGAAACAATTTATAAATCAAATTCGCTACGACGGAAAAAATTTCTAAAGAATGTCCTCGGTGTTACTAAATTCTTTTTCTAAACAAATGAGAAGTATGCAAGCTGCGTCCCGTTGAGTCAGACATAATTCGTTGGTGATAATCTAATTTAGACTTGCAAAATATTTATAATAGGCCCTATAGTACTGTTTGTTTCTTTGATTTTAAAGAGAAAAGGTAGCTTTACGTTTATAATGGTACGTTCGCCAGAAAGTAGTTCCAGTACGATTCTTAAAGAAAATTGGGCTTGAAGGAGCCGTGAATTACGCAGTATATGTTCCACAAAAACAGTACCTCAGGGGACCCGTATTTAATGGGAGCCACATTTCTTTCCTCTCCCTTTAAGTGCGAATTTCCTTTTCTTAGTCTATCTTTTTCTTCATCTTTGTATATGTGTATATATATATATATATTTCTATCTCTTGGCACTCATTTCCTCGCAGCTAAAGAAGCATACGTAAGATACATTCTGATTAACTATTCAGTACATCAGGGTGTTCCCCGTAATGCGTTCTTATGATGCGATATACAACAAACTGAAGACATATAATGCCATCATTTGATTTAATATTAGGTAGCCTTTCATCTGTTTCGTCCCACAATTGCTGGAAGGAATTTCATTATATTTTGTATCGTTTAACGTTTTAGTGGAATTTTGTGGTGTTATTAAGCCACATTTATATTATAATTAATAGCAGGTCACTGTACTTTAAGACGACATTTACGTATTTAACATATACCACTCATGACTGGTTCTTTAGACAATGAGACAGTTACTCCTGTCGTAATCTCCATTTTTAATATTTGTGAATAGATGTAATGATGATGTTTATAAATGACGAAAAATATACAAATAAATTCTCCTGAGTCACACAGCTATAAAATGTCTCATGCCAGCACATAACTGAACGGACTAGTTAGAAGATGGCAATAACCACACTAAGAATAAGAATATTATTATATAGTAAACGGGAGAGGGGAGGAAGCTGTTGTAGCTGATGGAAAAATTTCATATTGAATATACAGTATTCATTTTGTAATCGAAATCCTAGCTCGCGTTACACTTACTGAAGACAAAGTATTAAAACCCTGTGATTCCTGCAACCTGCCGGGATGAATGGAATCTTAAAAATTTGGAATATCTGACAAACTGACTGACTGATCAGCTAGTCAAGAAATTCCCCACATTTTATGGAGTCCGGAGGTTCATTACCGCATTCACAAGAGCCTGCCACCTGTCCCTTTCCTGAACCAGCTCAACCCACTCCATGCCCCCCCCCCCCCCATCCCACTTATTGAAGATCCATTTTAAAATCTGGATTATCTGACTAGCCTGAGATAAAGTTTTATGAATTTAACCTAATCGGTTTAACCCATCTGGAAGCGGTGACGTTCCGTGTATGCCGCTCGTACTGCACATTAACAATACAGATTCAGTAACTCAGACAAATATAAAAATAGGAATTTTGTGAAGTTAGTGAAATATTTGTCGGAAATAAGTAGCTTCAACATTAAAAAGCAAAGTGCGACCACAAGTGTGTCTGTTTAACCGTTTCGTCCCTGAAATTCCCACACATTATCCTAAAAATTTCAGTTTTATACTAACAGAGAACAAGCTACTTTTCAGTCATAAATGCCTATTTCTTAACGGTGCTTAGGAGATTAATTGCTCTTTACTCTGAGATTCAGATAAAAAAAAAGCAGTCCCATTACAGGCCTGGACAGGCCCTTAGGGTTCCAGGAGGTTGAGGCTACCAGATTTCTAGACAATCGGCACATGAAGGTGGTAAGGTTGTCAGCCCTACGCACCGGCCGCGTTTACCCCCCAGGAAATATTCCTGGTACTCATTTCCGTTAGAGGCTGAGTCGACCCCAGGGCCATAGTGCGACCGACAGGATTATGCCAATGAAAAATTCCACTGACACCATCGGGAATCGAACCCGCGACCTGCCGGTTTGTAGCACAGTGCCTCAACCAACTGCGCCATACGTAAATGTACGGCGTGAGGAAAATGAAGAGTATTTGAATGTCAAAGTAGCTGGATACCGCTGTGTTATGTAACGTTAAAAAGCGGCACTGTCCTTCAGAGTAATGGCGTGACGGTTATGTACCAGTAAGTTTGCAGGGGACGTTCACAGCTTATCTACAGATACTATTCCAAAGTCTGTCTCAGGCACTACGACATAATTTGCTAGAAAGAATGTATAGTAAAAGTATCCAATTTTTTTGTCACACCCTGTTTCGTAATACACCACTATAAATTTGCCACTGAATTATATATGCTTTCTGCAGTTAGTTGTAACAGTCTTGCAGTTCTACATGGATGTTTCCATAATGGATAATAAGATTTGAAAGTTTCGCGGCAAATAAATTACAGGAGAATTTCCCACGGGGATCAGCAGTGACGCGGAAGCCGTACTTTATCGCCTCTTAAATTTTGAGGCAGCTTCTTTCACAGTGCTACAAGAAAGATATCTTGGTATGGCTGTAATCCTGATGGGTTATTGGTACGTACTTTTCAGATAATTCAGTGCTTGATGTCGCCTATCCGTATGTTTCATACTGTCCAAGCCCCATAAAATTCGGAATGGCCCGTGAAATATAACCGTATCTCAAAATGAAGACTCTCATTTTTTCCCTCGTCTTTTATTTTCGTGTTGGGAGCTGAGGATAGATTTTACGTTTTCCCCATAATTGACCCATGCATTGATCGGGAGTCACAGGAACAGGGTCTTAACGACTCCTTCAGACAAGCGCCGCCATCAGAAGTACATCGCCCGTCTATGCACCTAGAAGCCAGACTCGTAAAGCGTGTGTACTGACTTTCTCACGTCAGCTTCTTTTTGTTGTACTAAGGTGCTAAGACGTAGTTGTCGTAGTTCAAGAAGTAAGGTATATGTAAGGGTGCGCAAGTACCCGTTATTGCTGGTGGTGGTGGTGGTGGTGGTGGTGGTGGCGGCGGTGGCGGTGTTGGTGGTGGTGGTGGTGGTGGTGGTGGTGGTGGTGGTGGTGGTGGTGGCGGTGTTGGTGGTGGTGGTGGTGGTGGCGATGGCGGTGGTGGTGGCGGTGGCGGTGGTGGTGGTGGCGGTAGTGGTGGTGGTGGTGGCGGCGGCGGCGGCGGTGGTGCTAGTAGTATATTATTATTATAATTATATAATTTTATTGTAGTCATAATTACTATTTCATATGCTTTCTGATACTGTTGAACTTCACAGCACCCAGACCAACAAAATGCGCAGTACTGTTCCTTAGATATTTATATTACAGTATCACATTTAACATTCCTGCTTGTTTCGATACTCAAGCGATAATCATCAGGAAATCAAATCCAGGCAACACCGCACAAAAACAGATGAGCAACCTTTGCATGCAGCAGAAAGGTGTAAAGAAGTTAAACAGGTAACGTGTAGGCAGTTCTTTGTCGTATGGTTGTATAAGTGTAGTGGGCCCTGATATACTGGAATTTAATGTTAAAAAAATTAAATTAATCGAAATGTAAACGTGAAAATTTTTTACGTATATAATTGTTCAATATACATACATAAAAACATGAACGATAGTGGCGATAACCAATACAGAACCTACCAGTACTTCGGAGGCAGCCTGCGAACTTAATGAAGGATAACACAGCACTGAGATTCAGTATGTTCGGGCGGACTACAGTTGAGTGTAGGTCACGTGCAAGCGTGGCGCAGTTGAAGATCATGAATAAATTGGTAAAGTTGATTGCGTTATCCCGTTGATTTTATTCCCTGATGATGATGATGATCCCTTGGAGATCGAAACATGTAAGAATATTTAATATGATACTTAATATAAATATCTAAGGAACGGTATTGTGCATTTTGTTGGTCTGATGTTATGAACTGTTTATCGACAGTGTACAAATTGAACAGTATCAGACTGTTAAACTTAGGTGTGGACATGGATCTAGCAGTGTTTGTTTATTGAAAGACATGGTGACTGAATGAGAGATTACCGCGGTAATGAATATTGATACTGTGGTCTTCTGAGTGTTGAGGCTATGCAGACTGGTAGGTTAATACCATCTTTTGAGAAGTATGTATTGCCTCCGCGTTTGTCCAGTTCACTTTATTTATACCCTGAACATGCAGGCAGTGTATTACTCCGAAACTTTTGAAACCACCTGTCATATTACACTGTGTCAAAACACAGAAGTTCACAATACTGACGCAGAAAGCAAATTATGTCAACAAACTGGATTGATTTTTGTTACCGGGGTACAATTACATTTTTGTAAGTCGGCTTTGTTGAAAATTCGATAAAACACTTCGATATAATGAAGTGCGTAAGGCGACCAACAGAGCACAGAGACAAGTAGACAGGCACGGGAAGTTCTGACAGTTCAGGAATTTTTTATGTGGAAGCGGTGCTTGAGATAAGAACGACAAACGTGTTGGTAAACTTCGAACAGTGGAAATATAAATTCAAGGAAACATGGAGTCATGTTTTATGTTGGACGATATTAAAAATTAAGACATACTCAGTGTCCGTTGCTGGCATGCGCATAATGTAAGTACGTATCAATACCTTTCGAAATATTGTAGTATTGCACGCGCGCACACGCACACACATAGCTTTCTGTGTTACTGTGTATAAATGCTAGAAGTTTAACAAAAAATTTCATATATTAACGTCTCATTTAAAGTTATGAGAGCAGCACTGAACATTAAATTACTATACAGCTGGAAATTATGTATCAGGCTGAGTAATCGGCAATTTCCGAAGAATAACCTGCAGCGGCGATTTCATTAGTTCACAGTTAATTGGTTCAATAAGTTGTTATTTAATATAATTTTTGTTCTACATATAATGAAGGTCAGTTATTGAGGTAATAATTCTGTAACGTTGTATCTTATTCCGTTGGATAATGAGGTTGCTTTATCGGTATGTCTGATAGGCACTAATGGAGTGACTACAAAGCCCTTGCATATTTTGTAATCCTGCCAGACAGTCGGCCTTGTGCCTATTATGTTTTCCATAAGTGATACGTGCTGTTCTCTAGAGAACACTGAAGTGAATACAGGACATTTAACAGCTCCGTCTTAATTATAACGAATTGTTGAAGAGGAATTTTTCTTTAATATTTTTGTTTCAATACGTGTTGTTTTGAACATAAACTTTGAATAAGTAGTATATTATCTGCTGTACTGTAAATATCCTGCAGTCTCTCTCAGATAGGGCATTGTAATACAGCTTACGTATTCAGTTTACTTTAAATGTTGTCGATACATGCGAACTGTTGCTCTTTACTTCAAAGGTTCCACATTGAATGTTATGAGGAGTTGACTTCGTAACGTGATGATAATGAGGGCATTCACTCTTGGTTAGTGGCGTTGATTCCTTTCAGGCAGCTTAGCAGACGAACAGACACACTCAATTTACAGTAGGATGTGAGTGTATTGAAATTCTAGGACCCATGTTCTACAGAGTATAACGCTAATGGTATTCATGCTGTATTAGAGACTAGGAAACCTAATCAAAATAACCATCCACCCAACCAGTAACCATATACTGCGATTATTCCCCCCTAATTTAATACTAATTGATGGTAAAATTGAATAGCAGGTAATAACATCTGAATGGGTGTGGCCTGCTGTTTGATGTAGAACTGACGCCCGTCAACATACAACAGCCTTTACTAACACTGTTATGAGAGTTAATATAACCATTTAGACCGTTATTCTTACAATATTTGCTGCGCAGTTTAAGGCTTGTACAGTCTTGTACGTATCGATTACCGGGATTATTTGTTCTAAACCCTTAGGGATCGTGACTGTACATGCTCGTATGTCTAATATTCTTTAAGTTGCATCGTCTTTTTAGGAAATACTTAGAATAAACGAACTCCTTCTGAGTTCTACAAAATGTTTAAAGAGTTTACCTGAACAGCAGCAGCGGCGATCAGACCCCAATGTGAAATAGGTTGCACACCCCTCTGTATTTATTCACAGTCTCCGGGGTGTACCGGTTAAAGTTTAGGGTTATTTCTTTCACGTGTTCCACAATAGCAGTTTTTACGTCAGCAAGTTTAATATCTTCTTCCTTTCTTGTACATTTTCTACGACAATTTCAAATTTTCTTTCAAACCTGTCGAATTCTATTAACCCAGTCATTGCCCAGGTATTGTATTTCATTGGAATGTTATGCACTTTATTGATTTCCGCAAATATAGCTGTGGGTCAGGTCAGGTCAGGTTAGTTAACGTCCACTTGGCATTTGAGAACCTATGAGGCATAACATTATGTATCTAAACAACAAAATCAGAAACAGCTCAATGCTGAAAGATCATTTTAAATCCGTACCAGGACTATAGTAGTAGTCAGCAACGCCGCGTAGTTTTTTAAAAACGAACTGCACTGCGTCATATAATAAAAAACCTAATGGTGATATTCATTTCTCTGTGAACTTGAAATATCACAAATTTAATTCCAATCTAAAATTTCAAATAGGAAATTCTTATTATTACAAATAACTAATATTGTGACCGGTATATCCTGTAGTTATTAGTACAGTTTATTTTTGTCACAGGATTAAGTCCTGTGTTGTGTCCCGTTCTTTCTCATATTATAAAAATGAGTATCACATTAATACTTTTATAAAGAACTTATTTAAGCATACGTTTAAGTAACACTCCTTGTAGCATATGCGTTAAACAGTTTTGAAGATTTCCTTGGTATCCCCAGAAAGATTTGTATAAAAAATAGGGCATAGGCTATGCAACATCGGACGGTGATCAATAGCCATCTAACACACGTGTCAGTCTCATAGCATCTTACATAGTAGGCCTACACGTGTCAGAGTTTTGAAATGTCTGATGTTACGAGTATTGAAGTAGTATTGAAGCTGAACTGTATTCCACCAGCATTCGTGAAGGGTGATGAGTTCCAGTATAATTGCAGCGTATTTTCGGGGAGTTCTTACAATAAGAACTGTTTTATGCAAATGAGAAGCATAGCCGGTACAGTGACTAGGTTACGGGCTGGACGACGGAGGAATTGTAGTTCTCTTTCCAGTAGCGGCAAGATATTTTCTACCCGTCAAAACATCTAGGGTGGCACTCGACTCACCCAGCCTCGTGTACAGTATGTACACGAGGGCACTTTCACTGCGGAAAAAGCGACCGTTGCGTGAAGCTGACTACTAACCTGCATCAAATACCGGCGTTCAAAATGAGTGGAACTGTATTCCTATTTTTAACCTCTTCCCTACTGACATGGTGTGCACCAGGAAAACTTTGTCGTTGTGATGAACTTTCAACATAATGACAGAGCTTTGCTTGATGGAGACACTCATGTTACGGATCGTACTGTAAATATTCAAAAGAGATTTTTGGTACTCTGCATCCCAGCATTTAATGTGACTGATAATGCAACAAGCACAAGTACTTGATACGTATAAAGACTGGGCACGTCCTACTAAATGAGAGGAAGGCATACGGGCTTACTGGATTTTTATACTGCATAAGTACCGCTGTGTAAGTTCAGTAATTCTAGCTACAAAATGGGTTAATTTTCCTTGTGGAAATTTCGTGGAAAGCGTGCGCTTGGGAACAGAAAGTAGCATCAAGTTTACTCCACAATTACTTAAACAGAACAACACGTAAGCAAGGAACGGTTATTTGGACAACAAAGTCAGCGAATTAGAATGAGACTCGGTGAGAGAATCAGCCTGGCTACAAACGTTATGCACACAGTTACTTCCATGTTCCACGCTCTCGCAATCTAAAATTTTCAGGAAGAAAATAAAGCAGCCATAGTAAGTTAAGGTGACAGGAAATGTGGCCGTGGGATGTCAGGCTGTCGTTTAAACTTCTATTCGAATTTTCTCGTTCGACTGAATGAACTTTGTTCTACTTGCCGTCCGTGACATGGTTTACAAATGAGCGCGTGGAAGTAGAAAGGCATGCTTAGTCTGTTATTTTATATAGAGAGAAAGTTTAAATCTTATGAAATTAAATTTTTAAAGCGTGAATAGAGTACTGTTGAAACAATGGCTTACTAAGATTTAACATAAGCTTCCGTTTTGCAGGCTTCTTCACGTATGTGGCACAGCATGAAATCTACATTTATGTATTTTTTGTTATTTTCACGCCGGTGATAATTAAATATAATTCCTTGCCAGTTTTATGTAACTTAATTATACATTTCTTATGTTTTAGAATTCCCAGACATGGTTGATAGTCTTCATCCGGTCATTTTCAAACGATGATCGTTGAACACGGGGATTCGATTTTTAACTTACCAATATGGCAGGTTACTTTTAAGTTCGAGATATAGAGAAACTTTATTTCCACTGAATAAATATTATGTCCCTTCGGAATCGGTTATGAAAGGAAGGGGTTAACGTGTAGAAGGCCAAATATGTAGGAGGAAGCGTTTGTTGCCGGGAGGTACTTCATTGTATAATAGACTGGCGTGAGACCTTGTGCACACTCGAACCTTATTAGTGTTGCTACAGATTTCGTACCTTACGAAAACACAGCAGTGTTTAGGAGCAGCACTTCTGTATGTCCCTATAAGTTCCGCCTGCAGTTGGTAAAGGACTTTTGTGAATATGGAAATAAACCACTGGGTACCGTGAAAAGCAGGGAATTTTTTGACATACAGAGCGAGTGTCAGCTTTTAGAAGTGTTCACATGGAGCAAGTTTTGAAATTTAAACTGTTGGTTTCTATTCGGAAGGTTGGCATTTCATATCTCGGCCGGTTCGCTAATTACCCCCAACTGAGGTTTTTCTTTGTTTTCCTTAGTCCCTTAGACAAATACTGAGATACTACAATCTTAGTAATTATATAAACAAAGATACGTTACTGGTGAGTAATCCCCGTCTACATTATGCCTGCTTTATGTTTCGGCCGCTTCGGGGATATTACCATGGAATATCAATTAATCAAAAAGAGAACTTGTGAAGATGCGGTGTTGCTTCTATCATAAAATCGATTGTGCGTTGACAAATGTAAAATAAAAAGGTGTGAAAACGTAGAGTAAGTCTGGATGGTCAGTGCATAATTGGAACATGTGTGTCTGTTTTCTTCCAAGACTAATCACTCAGTCAACAATCTTTTTGGTTTTGTAACCGTGTGCTTTCACGCGTACAAGCACATATTCAGTCTTCAGACAAGAATGGTGTTCAAAAGTCTCACAGTTAAAATTGCGTTAAAACGTAGTGTGTACTCTGTTGTGCTTGTGGAGGCTTCAGTGTGGAACCGCTTTCACACTGAAGCTCTCTACTACACGTTTTACATCTTTACATTTTGTATTTGTAAAGGCATAATTGATATTATGGTATATGCAACACTGTGTCCCTGTAGCTTTTTCTTTTCAGTAATTGATACCCGTTATGAATGGCCCAGGAGGGCCCGGAACATGTCAGAGGTAAACTGTAAGCAGTTGGGGGTTACTCCTCTACAAAGTGTCTTTGTTAGTTTAATCGCTAAGATGACGTAGAAGTACACACTATTAGACCGGGATATTACCTCCGATTATAACACGGCCGCTTCCTTCCTTAGCCTGTCCACGTTATTTTCTATAATTCTATCACTAGCCGCCATAGTGGCCATTGGCCTACGCTTACTGATTGTCTTTAAAACAAATTACAAGTAAACGAACGAACAAACAAACAAACAAACAAGCAAGCAAACAAACAAGCACGTAAATAGGCTTGTGACTCCCGTGGGCGGGGCTATGCGTCGCTGACCTGTAGATTTGCCACCAATTTGAGGGTACAGACGATGCAAAGCCTCTTCTGTAAACGTCGCGTCAATATAAGGGTGCCGCATGCAGTTGTCATCATCTGAAAGGGTCAAAGGATCCTGGCACATGTCATCCGGAATTGTCGGAACGTAAACAAATGTTCGTTCAAGCCCAAGAGCGAGGTTATGCGTTGCGCCGTCAGCAGCGTTATTGTGCCTTGCTGAAGTAATGTCTGCAGCAGGAAGAGCGTGACGAATGTCTGGCTGCCGCTTGTTGGCACCAGTATCTGAACAGCCTTCTCACGTGTGTTTTGTCACGTGTACAAATAGTTGTGAATGCCGCTGACAGCTGTTATCTCGTTCTACAGACGTCCAGAGGTCACCATAAACAACGTTTAGGAGACGATTACATATCTTCTGTCACATTTTTGAGATTTTTTCTTGTAGGACAGAAACTGCTGTGAGTACGAGAACCGTAAATACAAGGTATTTGGAAGGGCCGTATAATAGTTTAATAACTCAGAAAACGCAGATTGACGGAACCTTTGCTGTAAGAAATGCAGATAACAATACATATACGAATTAGTCAAAAATAACTTTACGTGGTGTGATTTTGTGTCTGAAGAACGTACATTAACTATGAATATATCTGGGGAATTCGTTGTCGAGCAAACATCATTTCGTTGCAGCGCTGAAGCAAAATTTTCGCGACCAGAAAAGTAAAGTCGGTCGCGAAGTGGAAACAGTTGTGGCGCGGTGGGTGACAAAACGGTTCGCGGACTTTTATTAACGAAGAATAGGTAATCCCGTCTCGTCGTATGATAACTCCTCAGGTCCGGCCGTGTCATGGCGCAGGCTGTTGGTCGCTGACTGACCTTTGACCAAAAGCCTCGTGTTCTATCTCAGGCCAGTCGTATGTTGGATGTGATGCGTACAGAGTGGCACGTTGATCTGCAAGTAATTGGATTTTCTAATTTTAAGGTTGTTCATTCCGTGCATTGTTCTGATGAATTATAGTCAGTTTATTTAACTTACTAAATTCACACATCTGTTCACATGTAAATAGTACGTATATCGCTTCGACATATTTCGACGTTCAAAACACCATCTTGAGGCAGCACGTGATGCCAAGTATAGAACCAGTTGCCCGTAAACAAGCCAGATTTACTATGGACCGACACATATTACTAGGGTTTTCACTATCTACGACTTAACAGTAATCTATTAGAAACATAATCACCTGTAAGAAACATTTTAATCATATTTTAGTGTTTTAGTTATGTGTATTAAATTTATATAACTTTTATATGATAATGATATCGCCAACGCAGCCTACCGAATGTGGAATCATAAAAAAGTGGCTTGTTTGCTGACAGCTGGTTTTTAACTTGGCGTCACGTGCTCCCTGAAGATAGTGTTTTGAACGCCGCAATATGTCGGAGCGGTATGTATAATATTTATATGTGAATAGTTACGTGCATTTAGTTGGTTTAATAAATTGACTATAATTGATTTTATAATGTTAGTATCAGTCCATCAAAGGTCCGTGCTTATATTGCAGTCATCTACGAACGATGGTATATAATCTTAAAAAATCACAGCTTCGTTAAATGGAACTTAGCCTTCTGTCATGAAGGCTCTCTGTGTCTCTGTAACGTCTAGAGCGTGTCGTTCTTTATGCGGTGTTACGTACAAGCCAGAGCAAGGGACCCGAAACTCTTATTTCGCTTTTTAACAATTAGCATGCTGCTGTGGAGAAAAGGACTTACTAAGCCCTTCCAGTATGGTACCTCTGAAATGAACCTCGGTTGGAAGTTACTTTGGAACCAGGGGTGAGTAATTTCAATAGACGGCGCCCGACGGGCGAAGTTACTGAAGAGACTGTTAACTTTACCAATTGGAGTGTGGCGATTCGATTATCGAAGAAAAGAGAGTTGGTTGCTGACTCTCACACCTCCCATTTCTTTTTTCTCGTTAAGCTCGTAGGAGGTTGAACTTGTAACAAATTGATCCGTTGATAGGAGCACTCTGTCGCACGTCGCGACGCCCCGCGTGAGATGATCACACTCCGAATCATGTCACTAGATTGTGCGGGCGTTCTTTTTCTGTTCCAGTGCTGTAGTGACTCAAATTACAAGCTTTCATGCAGAGAATATTAAGGAATTTTAACTAAATTTTACTACATTCTCGCTTTTCTTTGTGCGTAGTTTTACATCTTGAATTGTAGCCACGGGGAGTAACCGTTTTTACTGTCAGCTTTTGCTGATTACCCTTCATGGTCCCCTGGTAAAATGTTCTCCAGTAGAGAAGGAAAGGCGGGTGTACACGTAATACCAAAGGCTGCCATTGAAAACGATTTTGAATGTTAAAGTTTCATTAACATTCTCATAACGCATGTTTCTGATTTTCATGATAATATGTAAATGCTGAACCCAAAGTCTCTAGCTGACCTTATTCGAACCTATTTTTTTTATTCCATAATTCATTCTACCTTATCTACGTGCCTAGCCCATCATGTTTTCTTACACCGGTCTAACATGATGAAGGGCGTTTTTAAGAACGTCACATGACTAACAAAATGATTTTAATTGCGTGACTGCATAAAGTACAGAGTGGCGCAATTAAAATTAGCCCATATCAGTTCCACAATCGCGCCATGTTCGGGAATAGAGGAGACTGACATTTTTGTGCCCTTAATGTGTAATTAATTAATATACAGGAGAACTGTGTTTAAATGTAGGAAATCCGTCGTGTGTCCAACAAAAATACAGGATACAAACATGAGTGTTGCAGTTAATTTACAATATAAAGAAAAGCATAATGACAGTATTAAATTATGCAGTTGTATATTGTATACCTGAAGCATGTTAGATAAGTTACACATCAGTTCTGTGAAACAAACTGGGATCCCACGCGTACAGTAACACAGCTGTCACTATTTTGAAATTGTCTGTTCCGCACATTTTAATCCAACAAAATTAAATTCGTAATGTTTTGCACACAGCTTGCCTCAGCTAAGTTTATTCTGCAGGCTAATGGTTTGTATGTTCAATAGTACATCACATTGGTTGGTATACATTACGTTATCATCTTCCAATCTAGCATAAAACAGCTGGATAAAATATTTTGTTAAAATCTGCTATCTTCATTATTTCGTAGTTAATTTCCGACCCTTATCGTCTGTTTTAATTCAGTGTGGAGTATGCACATGAGTCTACTGTTTTTCGTTTCTAAAGTCGATTGCAGAGAAGGGTCTGTGCTGTTAGTGATATATTAAAATACATACATTTTATTGTCTTCGCAGTTAGTATAAAACGGTAGAGTGTACTTTAGTTAAAACTGCTCTCTTGATGTATCGTGGGAATATTGTCTGCGTATGCAAACATCTATCATCTGTTGGGCCCAGTGCGAGTCCTTGCATGAGTGGTCTTGTGTGTGTGGGGGTCGGCTCCCGTGTACACCACTAGACACGCGTACAAGAACTGGGCCCGCATTGGACCCAGCACATGATAGATTTATCCTTCTCCTGCCATCGTACCACCGACGCTGTAGGCTCTTAACACGGTGAGGGCCGTGTAAAATAGAACACAATAATAAATTGTGGCAGCCAGAGTTAAGTAACTTAAATAATTGCACAGGCTTCCTAGTTCAGAGACGTTTATTGTGTAGCCCTGTAAAGTGAGCTTGTCGCATACAAGGGCAGTAAAAAAGTTGCTACAATTACAATCCTTTCTTCCTTCCGCACGTTTAGTTATATAATAATACATCGCATAAATATATGTGTATTGTCTGCTTTAAGAACTGAATGCTGTGGCATACATGTTATTTTCGCTTTGAAAGAGAGAAGCGAGTAATTAATTGTTCCTTTTCCGACAAAGAACGTTGTTTGGTATTCTATGTGCTTACGGGAGTTTGTCTTTCGCCAGGAGCTAGCGGGCGAGTGATGGCCAATGGAGTGAAACAGAGGGGCTCACCTCACGTCTGCTTTTTCTTAATGTGTTTATTTTCGTTTTATAATGGCGAGGGTTTTCATCGCGTCTGGTTTGCTGGTTACGCTAAAAAGATTAAAAGTTATGAATTGAAAGGAAACACGTGGATGTCTGTTGTTCGAGTAAGTTATGGGAACCTGAGAGTTGTCATAAAACATGTAGTTGTTCGTGGTGTGCTTTAGAATTCAAAGCTGTCAAATATAATTTTTGTGTTACTAGTTAAACTTTGCCATGACTTGTGAAATATTGTATAATTCTTCTTGTCTGTTCAAAATGTTTTTACGCTGCACTGGCGGTATTGTTTACAACCTAGAAGAGGCGTTACTATAAACATTATCTTCTGGCTTATGACACAGTGTATTCTGGTAGTTACCAAACTTTTGGGGTAGTCTGTTGCATTTGTCGTCATGGCAAAATTAAGGCCTCATCGACCCTGAAGATGGAAGCGTCACGTTTCGCTCAGTTTTCACTAACAACCTGTTTGTCAGGGGAAATATTTATAGCTGGCTGCAGCGCTAAATTTGTGCTTCATTTAAAGCGCGGTAGTAACTGTAACACCTGCTTGTAACATTGAACAACTTAGGCCTATCTCTGTTTTCCTCAGCAGGCCTATTGCCTGCCTTAATGTTTAAAACTTTTGTATTCCATCCGCGGAGCGTATTTATGTGCCTGCAATAAAGCCAAGTATAAACAGCAATTATTTATATAGGCAGCATTAGTCATTTAATATTCATAATGAAGGCGTGCGTTATTCCCTTGTAGGATATAAGTCAGTTTTGATTCTTACTTGTATAAATACCCATCTTCAGGACGTTACCAATCGGTTCCAAGGCGATATGTAATAAGTGATAGAGACAGAGGTGTTAGAATTTTGTATGGAGTTGTAACAGACGTACATGCAAATTTAGTATGAAGCATATTATAGCTATGCTGTAACACTTTAAGACACAGTGGCTGTTATGTGCTCCACCTGCTAAAACATCACGAAACTGTGCATTTTTAGTACAGTGTATGCAATACACATAATTCTCCTTTCGTCAATAACATTAACCAATTATTTTCGTAACTGAGGTGTTGTAGGTTTTCTGTGGCGGAGGAACTTACTTTAAAAATATCAGGATCGATGTCAGGCGTTTAGGATTTAACGGTCGCAGTACCTTTAATATGCGACACTCATAGAAGCAGTATCTAGGAAACTTAATGTAGTCGTACTTCAGTAGCTGAAACTGTTCACAGAACTTCACGAAGTTGCATTTCTAGGACCCTTATAGACTGAAATACAGTAGGTGTCCAAATTCATCCCGTATATGAGACTGTAACATAAAAGCAGAAGAAAGATTTAGTGCTGTAACTGTCGTGAGAGTCGCAAAGTGATGATGAAGTCCGTTCTGTTGGAAACTGATACGTGTAAAGTCATGCCGCCAGGCTTAACTCCAGACTCATGTATCTCCATGCAAACCGATACACAACGGTGTGAGTAAGCTCATCGTACCAGTAAACTTTCATCCCTTTTCCCCACTTTTGTGTTACAAAGTTTTGACCCTTAGTGTCACTAAGTCTGTTTTTTCTTGACGCAGAGAAATCTCTTTGTCCTTTACGTGCCACGAAATAAGTCCTGACGAAGTATGGGCGACTGTTGACTGTAACGACATCTGATTATGCTTCTCACGGTACGTCCATCAATCTGTCTGTTTAGCTTCAAGTACCATGTGATCTTACTGCTAAGCCGTATCCTGTTCGGAAACCTTCCTGATAATATAGTCTACTGTTGGCAGGCCCAGAAGATGTAGAGGCATTATTCAAAATAACCAGAATTTGGGACTGAATCCGTAATATTTTAAAAATGTGAAACAAAAATGAAATCATAGAATTTATATGAGCTGGATATTTTGGTGTTAGGAGCTACGAAAATCACATCTCTCTCTGATTGTAGTACAGTGTCCGTAATAGTTATACTTTAATTAAAAGGAACAAGAACTACATTTGACCGTAACAATCCCTCTTTTCAAAAAAGAAAAGGTATTTTTATGAAGCCCGCTTTTGAGTGTTGTGGGGAATAAGACAGATGTGTCTGAATGTACTTTACAGGCATTTATTATTTTATGAAAATGACAGTTCTATTTACAGAAGCCAAAATAGCCTAACAGGTAGACTGACCAGGTAGCGGGCGAGATGGCTGAAAAATCATGATTGGACAATTTTGCTTTTACCCTTATTCAAATTTATGCGGTGCTAATGGAAGAGGCGTGAAACTAATCACAGAAACTGCACCGAAGAGTGAAGTTCTACATGATAAGAAGGTAATGGTGATAATTGTGACCATAATAACAATGGCAGCAACAGTAACAGCAGTTTTAATAACATAAGATTAATTCGCAAGCTGTGTCTTCCTACTAGATGTGTGCACTAATCTAGGATTCTCGAAATAGCTTGAAAGTGGTTAGGTTTTTCAGAAATCTTCCCAGTAATCTAGAAATACTTGTATAGCTTCTGTTCAATAAACGTTACTGTTGGCCACGGGTACAGTTTAGCCTGTGCTAACTTCTATTTACCTTAGGTAGTGACATTTATGAAAGAGAATTTTATCTCAGGCGCAACGTAGCCTTATAGAAAATCAGATGGGCGATATTTCGGTAGGCGAATTGATGTTAAATTAAGGTTGCAGTTTTATAGGGTTTACATGATTGAGAAAGAGAGTAGATACATTTATGGTATTATTATTATTATTATTATTGTTATTATTATTGGAATAAGTTTATATTTTGCACTATTGGTAAATCACTTTGACAGCTTCATTGATTTGCTCTAAGATTTGTGGCAGAATTTTAAGTTGCCAAATAATGGTTGTTTATGTCATGTTAATTACATTACAGATATTACTTGGTAGGTGCTAGTAATAGTTCTTGGTTATTTATTTTGTGTAAATTATTTACCATATTTTACATTAGTAGTCTCTGCTTTTTGAAGTCACAGCTCCTGCCCACCACAAATTTAGATTTTAATATTTGTATCCATGCGTTCTGCGTTGTTTCCGGTTCTTATAATAGCTATGGATTCCGATGGACAGTATAAATAAGATGTTCAAAATGATACTATAATGGCTTTTATGTACCGCGCCTGAAAGCGTGACACATTAATTCCGTGGGATTTAATTCAAATTATGCTGTGTATAAGGGAAATAACAGTTTCCTTTGTCTCATCTTAATTGAAGACGCTCGCTGACGTTTGAGAAAAAAGGCTAATGTATTTGGTTCACAGAGAATGGCCAAGGAAGCAATTAGAGCATTTTCATTTTGTTTTGCGGTGTACTGAAAATCCACGCATTCAATATAAGAAAACCGAAGCAGGAACAAGACAACGAACGTTCCGAGACGATTCTCTTTATCAGCCGTGAATGCTGTCTCTTTGTTGGATAAGGCCTGAGCCTGTGCCCTGTGTTGCTGTGAAGTGATGCTTGGAGTTTATTAGACACTGATCTACAGCGTGCAGCAAACTGGAGAAGAAGGTGCAAGTCAAGTCTGAAAGTGCCATTTTCTTGTCCTGCAGTCAAGATAAGCTTCAGAAAATGGCGGTTTAGAGAGGCAGTGCGGTTGTTGCCATGTGAGGGAAGTTATCCAAATTGCTTTTCTTATACCACCATACAACTTCGGAAGGCAGCAGTGATTCAGTCCTTTATAGCAAGGAAACCATGAATTTTTAGGTCTATAGACCTTGTAAGGTACAAAGGGAGAAGGAAAAATTCAATCGAATTCCTGACCTTGTCGTCAATGACTGGGGATGAAAGAAATCACGTTTGCGCAGTAACACTTAGTCTTGGAAGACTTTCTTACAAATTGCCGGCTGCTGCGGTCGGTGTTTACGTACAAGAAATGCTTGAGCCGAGTAGTTTCAAGGAAACAGATGGAATGGCCGCAGAAATATTGCGGTGGTTTAGGCAGGAGCCCATGTATATGTCCGCAAACGTTTGAAAGCAGCATCTTCGGAATTTTTATAGTTCTGAAGCATTAAAAAATTAGACGACCATCATTGCTTAGGAAAACATGTAGCATCTTTATACAAATGATATCAAATAGCGAGGGTTTGCTAAAAGCGTATCCGTAAGTTTGGTTAATATGGATATTTTCGGCCCGCAAATCATTGTTGACTGTATATTGTAACCTTGTTTCATATGCCGTTCTTTATTCAGATCCCGTTTATTAGTATGCTAAATTTTCTCGTTGGGGATACAACAAGGAAGAAAGAAGAAATCAACTTCTGTCAGGGCGAGTAAGGAGTGCTTCCACGTTGTTTCAAATTCATTTTTCATTATTATCTAGCTGTTCGATACTGTGTATTATGCGTTACTGACAGCTTCGTTGTGGTGGCTGCAAATAATTACTAGCTGTGACTACCCAGAAATGTTCTGTAATGTTAAAACAGCAGCCAAACGTGTGACTCGTCCAGTGAACTCCTTTATGTGCACAGTGAATGATTCTGTGCAGATGTTTTAGATGCGTTATGTATGCAGCATTGTTCTGCTGTGCCATCAGTAGGAATGAGAAGGTACCTGAAAAAAGGTGAAACGGTAACTACAAAAGGCATGGGCTGTTCCAGGTTTTGTAATTAGTTTCTTATTCTTGTGTGGATCAAAATCGGTAAATTTATTTCACCTTTAAAATTCTGATTTATAAATATTTTTTCATAGCAATAAAGACCCTTTTTGATCATGCGAAAGTACTTGGAGTGAAATTTCATTGCAAATGGTCGACGCTTCTACGTCCAGAGTCATAAAAATAACATATACGTTATTAAGTTGTAACTAATACATTAAAATAAAACGAATTAGTGGACGACAAAAGAGACGCATAAAAAAAAGCTTGAAATGCCAGTGTTTAGGCTTTCGAAGCGGTGAAGTTGAGTGCTATTTTCTTCTGGTTACTAGAAGACGCGGTGCCCGCGTCACTGTGTGATTGGTGTCAGGTGTTCCGAACAGCGTAGTGGTCTCATCTTCAAGCGTTAAAATGTCCGGGTATTTCCACTTTTGAAGACTGGACCACTACGCTTTTTCGAAACGCCTTGCACCAATCACACAGTGACGCGGCGCATAGTTCAGTCTTTTATAATAAAGACGTACGAAATTTATCGTAAAGAAGTTAAATGTGTCTCGGTATAAAGCTAAAGAACCAAAAGTTCAGCAAATTAATTTGCCGTTTATTCTTGTAAAAGTTTCTACCCTTATTCAAAGTTTGACTGGTGCGACCTTAATGCATGCTATGGTGTGTGGCGAAAACTAAATATTCATTGGCCTTACTTTTGTGAAGTAATCGGGTTATAAATATATTTTCCAATTTCCTCGTTTTCTCTTAACTCTTTCCCGATTTCTGTATCAATATCATGTGCGAAGAAGAGGGTGAAGAAGAGAAGGGAGGCTGTCGTCGGACCTAGACAGACACACCGCTGAGAGTTGGGAAGATTGCGGTTGATGACGTCATTAATCTCTGCAGCTAAGGCGTGTCGGTCGACCTGGTTCAGCCTTCCCATTCACTGCCTACGCTTTGCAGTTTATTAACAAAATTATCCGTTACACGTATCATCTGTGTAAGGACACAGATTTGGGAACGCATATTAATGCCAGAAAACGGGAGTAGGCTGGGCATATGTGCAGGGTGGGTGGATCAAGAACACCAAGGGAAATTGTAGAAGGAAATATGTATGGTGTAAGGCTGAGGACAGCTATGCAGACCACAGATGCCAGAACTGCTAGGGACTGTGGGGTGCAGAAAATTGGCATTATGTTGGAAAGCTTGGGGAATAAGAATTGCGGAGTGGAGGCTCAAATATGGACTGCCGTGCCTTAACCTTTTAAAGCCTAGCGGTAACTTTACATGCCACCAGGTTTAACGTTCACAAATTCTACGTGATGCCCACATTGCGTTTATGTGTTTTGTACGGGTCTCAGAACAAACAGCAACTTTTGCCTTATAAAACGTTAAGAGACTGGTTTTTATACCCGAAGTGGAGAGTGTTTACAGCGCGGTACGCACTGAGTCCTTATATAAAACAGATACGCTTCGTCTTTAAATGGTTAATATTAGTAGCGTCAGGTCCGTGTACGTCTACTATTGCTTCTAAGCTTTAGTGAGTTGTAACAAACGTGTCGGTGTCTTTCCAGTTCATTATCAGACTTCACTCTTAAGCGCCTAGTTATGGCAGTATAACGATATGGGGGGGTTTAAAACTGAATGACGGACATGCGTAGTTTGATCTTCGAATCGCAAAAAGTTGAGACCGATAATCTGGCAGGTAATTCATGGGAGGTGTTACCTCTGAGATGATGGTAGGGTCTTTATGTGACGGCGAATAACCAATCATATATACTAAAATACTGTCACAGAATCTACTTGTTAGGAATATTTTCCCTGTAAAGTTCAAAATTACACATCATGGCGCATTGTTTCCCTTAAGAAGGGTTCTTATGTCCTGAGTAATTTCGAACTGTACCTCGATATTTAAATATTTCGCTTGATTCAAGGCATGGTGTTAAAATTCGATTCCAGATTTACCATTGTGTACGACCGCAGTACTTTGCTTAGGTCTTTTGCGAGAAGTGTTACTCGCGAAGACTGTCACATACATGGTGTTCATAATAGTTGTGTTCTACATGCACGCATACATAAAGTTTTCAGTTGAACATGGGGGCGTAGAAGAACCTCTGGAAAAAGTAACTGTCACTCGAAAATTATCTTACTATAAAACTACTTACCATATCGAATGAAAGAGCAGAAGTATTGGTAGCAGCAGCAAACCCTGATTACGTGTATACAATGGCATTTCTCAAGTGTCTCTTTCAGTATCATGTTTGTGTGTACGATTTGTAATTTAAATATTACTAAAGCTATTTTTTTAATTTGTTGCTTTTAAGAACTTGTGTAAATGCATAAGAGTGTGAAAGGGTGTTTCACGTAGAAAATGTTGGCAATCTATTTTCCTTACTTTTTTGGATTAGGCACTTCTGTTGAACATTTACCGTGTCCCCTAGCGTGGCGTCTTTTCCTCGGAGCATCCGAGCGCCGTGACACTCTGGGCTCTGGTTATATCGCTTCTTGAATTACGCCGATGAGGAATTGATAGAGAGGCGAGATCCAATCTCCTTGGTAAAGCATGAGTGAACAGACAGAAAGACAGAGGGATTTCAAGATACGTAGAAAGATTCTTCTCTGTTGAAGTCATTAGTGTCTATATGTGGTAATGTCCATGTCTTAATGTGTCAAATTTGCATGCGATAAACTTTGTTTCTCATGTAAGTCCGCAGACATGATACTTCATCGATTCTAATGAATCTGTACTTAATTTAAAATTAATTATTAACAAAACCGTATACTGTTGATTAGAATTTAAAACTTTTCCTATTTTAATTGCACCGTCACTTCTCCATCGAAAGCGAGTTTGTTATTGTTTGGGGGAACTTAAAATTTTGAAGTGAATGTCAACAACGTGAACAGTCTAGAATTTAGCTTTGACTTCCAATTTATAAATTCTGGAAAATAAGGAAGGAATATTAAACATTGCCTGCGGCTACGTGTGTACATAAGACTTATTTCTGTGACGAATTTGGGAACACGTTTTTCGCCTGTAGTGTACAATGATTAATCTTTCCTTTCAATAGGGTAAGAATTGGATGTCTGTGCGTGTACCAGTTTTGTAGTAGAGTCAGTGGATATGTGGAGTCGAGCGAAGTGAAAATGTGATCGTGAGCAGAGAATCTGGAGAATGGCTTGGCTTGCAGTTTGTTGGAGCGCCTGAAGTTTGTTGGAGCGCCTGCAGTTTGTTGGAGCGCCTGCAGTTTGTTGGAGCGCCTGCAGTTTGTTGGAGCGCCTGAAGTTTGTTGGAGCGCCTGCAGTTTGTTGGAGCGCCTGAAGTCGAAACTGTGTTTATATTTATTCCTATATTGATGAGCGCTGGAGAAATGTATGAAGTGTTTCACTGGAGTGTATCTGGTTCTGGACAGAGCACAAAGATGGACTTTTGTGAAAGCGTAAAGAAATTGTTGGATTTTATTCTTATAGGGAATATCTTGTGATGTGATAGGTTCGAGCGGGAGTGACTGAACGTATTTTATGCTGAAGATGGATGCAGCGGACACATCAGAGATGTTTATACTTCTGTACCAAAATATACGAGTACATTGTCACATCACTATCTTCATCGTTGGTGACAGTGCCAGCCTTTTGTATGTGGAAGTCAGTTACTCTGCCGTGACTGTATATTCTGAACATGTGATAGAAATTACCTCGTGAGATGTCAAGAATGTTGTACTAATGCTTCACAGATTATACCCGTCTGCATACTTACCACGCCCAGTACCACCGCGCTGCACTCTGTCATGTACAGATAAGTAGTACAGTTGTGCTTGTCACATTGTAATGGCTGCCAGTCTTATTTACCAGATAGAATTAGTCAGTGTTAGCGTGCTGTGTTGCTCATCGTAACATTGTTACTTCTTACAGGAAAGTCAACACATTTCAGTGTGTGTTCGTATATATTTATGTATGAGTCAAAAAAGTAGGTAGAACAGTTGGTTGTTAATTCGTATTTAGCAACTGTGTACCACCTGGGGTTTTCTGTGTTCTGTTCAGTTTTTTATGATGTTATGGCACGGAAAAAAATGGTAAAAATCGTAACACTTTTCCGTCTAACGTTCTGTTGCTATTCTACTGTTTTCACTTATGCTGTGCGTGGTTTTTTTTAATTCCATAGACTTGTGAAACGCAGTACCAAGACAAGTGGTTAGAAATGTCAGCGGATTACGCGATTCTTTCTTGCAAGTGTGGCTGCAATTTACGTTAGCGACTATGAGATAGTAACAATTATTTCGATTTTACTGTCTTGAAATTTGTTGGGATAGAAAGTCAATAATAGGCAGGGATGAGTTTTCCAGACTCTTCATCGCTGCCATGCCTGCAGTAGACTATATACTGTCATCTTCGCTTTTAATGATTTGATCATTCTTAGCAGTGTTAACAAAGATATATACACGTAGTTTCTTGAAATGATAAGCAATGTGTCACTGTTTCGACCGTTAAATACATTTCATTTTCATTTAATAAACATAAAATGTCGCGAGGTTCATAATTGACTATATATGTGTGTCGTGGTGTAGGGATATGGAGCTCTGGTAGGGCACTGTTTCAGACGATGACCGAAGGGAAGAAGCAACAAACTGCAGTAAGGAGTGTCGACGCTTCAGGTGGTATTGAAGTCTCTACCTTCTCCGAAATTACTATAGCAAGTAATAGTACAGGATTGTGCCAAATATTAAATTTAAATTTCTTTATGGTATTAACCACAGGAAAACGTGTTATCATTTGGAAGAAACTTCGCATTCGCTCATTGTGTTTTGTGTCTTACTGCTGGTTTTACCGTCATTTTTAACATTGTGATCCGAGTGAGGCATTCTGGAAGTCCAAAGCTTTAATTTACTTGTCATGGAATATTTTAGTTTCTAATTACAATTGGTTTCCGGGTTCGAGGATATATGTAAACTCCGTAAACCGCTAGCCACTGGATGTGTAACACAAAGCGACATTCCAGCTTGAACCTCAGAAACCGCCGACCGCAGGTATTAAAATTGATTTGTATTTCGAACTTACAGTCGCCACGGACCAGCACCGTCCTCAGTGCACCGCAGTGGTTACCGCCCGATTTCGCATCGTGTTTGATCGCGAACCGCTTTCCCCGCCTGTTCTTCGCAACTGTAATTGTCGTTAAACCGTTTGGAACAACTGAACTGAAGTAGCGCATAGAGTAAAAAGAAAGGAAAACAAGAGCACGGGGAATAGTAATCAGACGCAAAGAAACTAAATGGAGGAGTAACTAATAAATAAAGATGAAAAGACGTAAGGCGTGAAATAAGTAAGGAAGAAACGTAGGATGGTAGACTGAAAAAGAACTGCCGTATGTAATTACCAGCGTCACAAACAAAAGCTGTCATGATGTGTTCAGTGTAATGGAGTATGCGGTTCTTGTCGGAGGTATCGGTTGCAGTGCCATATAATGCCTTCATTAGAAAATATAATCGTGTAAACTAAGCAACGAAAAGAAAGTGAAATATTTATGTGAGGTTTCGGCACAGTACATGTGTTGTGACGTAAGGACATCTTAGCAAAGAAATTAATTTCATATCAGTGCTTTTCTGTTGTCAAGTACGAGATACCGTATTAAAATGTAATGACATTTAATCTTAACGTGCAAATTCTGAACTTGTTTGGGTTAATTTGTACCTGGTGAATATTGTACGTAAATTGCAAGGAAATGAGTATTGTAATCGAAAGTGAAGCTAGCGCCACGTTTTGACAGTCGTTGTGTGTGCACTCACGCACGCGCACACACAAGCACATACACACACACACACACACACAAACTCGTATATTTCATACACTTATTATTTGAGTATTTGTGTGTTTGCGGTTGTTTGAAATGTACTTGTAGTTGCCTAAAATCGTAGGTAGAGACAGTTCGTGGATGTCAAGAAAGCAGTATACCAGTTTAGAAATAAAGGATAAGCGATAATAAAAGCGTGCGCGCGCGCGCGCGCGCGCGCGCGTGTGTGTGTGTGTGTGTGTGTGTGTGGAGGGGGCTGTAATTTTCAAATTCAATATCTGAAATAACAGAGCGATATAGCTAAGTAAATTACAGACAAACTTGAAGGGTTACTCGGCTGTATTTTAGCTAATGATGTGTTTATTCTGATCTAGTAAAAAACGTATTTTGTACTACTTGTAATGGTCTGTTTATTGATAAGTATTATTGAGCAGTCTATAATAATACGACGACTCTTCATTTCATTAATGGCAACGGTGATTTATCACTAAGAATATTCTCCGATTTCAAGAGAATGTTTCACCACTATTAGTGTGTGTGTGTGTGTGTGTGTGTGTGTGTGTGTGTGTGTGTGTGTGTCTTTAATCACGCGTAGGATTTGAAGGGATATCTACTTGTTTATACCTTGCACTTCATATGCATTGTCTGCAGAAACTTTACCACTAACTTCGATATTTTGCATCCCGTTGTGCTGGAAATCAAACCAAATCGACTGTTATAACCGTTTGACACAACTAGTTGGTTTGTAAATCTGAGCTGATTAACCTCAATATAGATTTACACACCAACTGCCGTTGTATTAGACGGTTATACGCATTTATTTAATTTCTGCCACCAAAGTATAACGATATGCACAACTTTACTTTTACGGAAAAAATGAGAATTTTTGGTTTTTTCAATGGACCCTGACGCCAGGGTTCATTTCCTGGAGGTAAGGCGGCCGGGACGTAAAGGTACGGAGTCATTTCCTTCTAGCTTCCAGGTATCTGTACCTGTCTTACCTCATGTGTCTTCATGGCATATACAGGGACAGATTTATTCCACATTAATTTTGTTGTTTCTTTTTCTGTTCAATGGCATTTTAACAGCTGTATGTCCATAGTTAATTTAGTGTTGAGGTATCGTGTGACGCCGAATGGTGATTTGGAATGTACATGCATGAACGTTCATGGGATACATACTCTAAGATAAATTTTTCCGAGGGAATTTTTATATCTCTCAGACGTTATAGTCAAAGTGGCTGATTTTCGGGTTAGATATGATCCCTGGGTTTCCCAGAATGCGACGTGTCTGATGTAACCCCTACACCCACATGTTCCATGCAAGAGCAGCAATTTCGTCTCCTTCCTTTCCTGAATTTTCATTGGAGATAAATGAGCAGGGTAGGATGAACCGTCTGAATGTCGGAGCAGCTGTACTGTGATCGTGCTTGTAACCCATTTTTCGTGAATATTTCCTGTTCTTTAGTAATTACCATGGAAATTTGTTTCCGCATTTTGTTTCTGTGTCACGTATTGTCATGCTTCACATATAACACTTCCTGTACACATTTTAAGAAGGTCATTGGTATTCCAGCGGAATTTTGAAGTTTCCTATAAACAAACATGACATGACATGACATATAACTCTCATTCCCTTCACATGTTGTTACTTTACTGTAACACTTACCGTGCTCTTTCGGATCGTTACGAATAGAACATGAAAGAAAGTATAAGAACACTGTTAAAGTGCTGACTTGGAGAATACGATTACTTCTGTTGTACAAATAATTGGTTAAGCAGTTACTACTGTGGTCAAAGCAAGGAAGGTGAGGTGGGCGGCACGTGCGCTATGCGTGTGAGAGAAAGGAAATGCGTAAGGAATTTGGTTCGAAAACATGCAGGAAATGGACTGCTAAGAAGAATCTGGTGTAGTCGAGAGAATGTTAACATAAAATGATCTTGAAGAATTAGAATTGGAGGATGTATAGCGGATAAATGTGGCTGAGGTTAGTGTCCGGTGATTGACTGTTGTGAACACGGTAAAGAGTTTACGAATTTGTTAAAATGCAGTGCATTTTTTAACTGTCTTAAGACCTGTTACCTTCTCAAGATGGACTATTCCAACCATTAGCAACAGAATTGCAGTTTTAAGTATTGGAAGGTGATAAATGCAAGGAGTGGAGGGCGTAGAAAGGGAATCAGAAGACTGTCTGCTGAGTATATATGATTAAACCACAAAACACATACTGGATTAGGTGAGGAACTTAGGTCGCTAAGAGCCCTGTGTTATAAGATTACCGCAAACTGGCAAAGATGAGAAGACTATATAGATAGAAGGATTAAGGCGCGAGCTCAAGATAACGTCAAATTGAAAGCATGTCTTCTGATGGGTGTATAATGTGTTCATGAAGAAACCAGAAGTAGTAGTACACTTTGAAGAATACCAGACCAGAGACAATTATCTTTTCAGCATTACCACGATGCCCCGTATTATCTAATGTGACATTCAGTACAGGCAGATGTAGCACCGATCCTGACTTACCGATACAGGTTTTCAGAATGCTTCATAGATTCTGCAGTCGTTCGTTTTGTAATTTAATTTGCATACTCGCTAAGTTTTGGATGCAAACTTTCCCATCTGTCTCGCGTAATTTCTTGTTCTGCGGTTCTTTTCGTATCCTCACCCACTTTCTGTCTTTAGATAAGTGCATAATTTCATCTACCGAGTGAGAAGAAAAACATCTGGCATGACAGGAACCGTATCTGACTTAAGTATGAGAATGAGTGCACTTTTGAATAAAATCGCTGTAACCTCTTGGCTGAACTTTCCTCTCGCTAGTGCACCAGGCGTATGAACTGGACCCCACACCTTGTGTGGACTGTAGAGGAACTCTAATAGCGCGTAACTCGCCCTGGCTTAGAAAATAAATAACATGTATTGAGCTCCACGGGGAAGGAAAGACCTGCAGCCTCGCACAATCAACTTGCAATCTGCAGGCTCTTTACGTCCTCTTGAGGGAGCTTGGTACAGAGTTACAACTTCAGTACACTTCGTGCCAAAACGTTAAAGCTTCGTTGACAGTTGTGCGTGGTACAAATGTAATTATCGATGTGACTTGTGTAAGCATTATTCTGTTCCCTCTGTACTACCCCAGCGCGTGCCTGCAAGCCGTAATCCTAGTGAAGCAGAGGTGTTTTTTTACTCCAGTGGATTATAAACAATTTACGATTGACTCAGCAAGAATAAGGAAAATTGAGGGGTGTACGGTTAGTCGACGGTCTGTCGCCTTATAGCCCTATGTTCAATCCCAAGCGAGTCGATGCGGGATTTGTGGCAGAGGAAGATGAAATGGGAGAGGGTGTTCTTAGAGTACTTCGATTTTCTGCTGCCAGGATCATTCCATCAAAACATCATATTCATTCATCTATCACAGATGCTGGGCAGTCGTAGCCATTGACAGTGTCCTTAAGCAACACATGTAAAAATGAAGAAAACTGATTAAAATTCAGGCCTTTACAGATGCTACTCTGTGCTGTTGGGTGTGTGATTCCCCGCGTTTCGAAAGAACCTAGTTCTTACATCTTTAAGTGTCAAGCAGTCAAAGGATAAGGACTATGTAAGCAGTCCAAGGACAATAACTGTTCTCTTGGCTTGCTTGACCCTTGAAAGTGAATGCACTACATGCCTTCGAAAATGTGGGATCACTAACCTATTGACACAGTTTCACGTCCCAAAGGACCTGAAGCCTCACCAACACCGCTGTGAGAACCTCGTATCTCGTAAAAAGAGAGGTAATTAATTGTTTAAATGCTTTCACGTGCTCCAGAAAATCGAAACGTACTCTGACTGTGGGGCATGAAGTGAACTCAAGTCCGACATTTTGCATGTTCAGTTCTCGTTTCTATTGCAAATAAAGCTGTATTTTTACTGTTTTGTTGTGGCAGAGTGTCCAGTTTTATGTAGCTGTATTACACATGGCCTGTAAGGTACCGTGAACATTTAATGTGTGCTGGTACGTGTTCGCGTTTATTATGGTAGGTGATGCAGATGTGATGTACTCAGTTCGTCACGGTTTTGTACTTAAGTAGATTCACTCGTAATTTATGATGTCGTTGACTTTTCAGAAGTTTAAACAAGGAAGAGTATGTTTCCTTATTACTGCATAGTCACTGTGTGTGTTATGATAACGTTTTTAAGTTACTGAGTTGCATAGTTTTGGTGCAAAAGCGTTGTCCGATTGGTTCTGATTTCGTCGATAAAAACAATATTGGGTTGTCGGTGGAAGAACTGCTAATGTTATTAGTTTGGAATGTTAATTGTATTTAGAGATGAACTGTATTCTTTCAGACGGTTGAATTAAAAAAGTTTCGCTGAAAATCTTGCGGAATTTTTAAGCATTTTTGCGTTAGGGTTCTTAATTTAAAGTTGCAAGAGTATTATTAGGGTTGGAAACTTCTGGGAAACTTGTTTTAAATTTTCTTCAAGACTTTTCTGAAAGTTTTTTTAAGTTAATCGTAACAAAGATATAGACGATTAAAATAGTAGCAGTTCCATGCCTTTCATAGAATCGTTTGATTAATAATAATAATAATAATAATAATAATAGTAGTAGTAGTAGTAGTAGTAGTAGTACTAGTATATTTACATGCATAAACTGAATGTACTTAACTAAATTACGAAGAGACCTCTCAGAATATTTATCACGAATTATTATTCTTGTATGATATGTCGTTATATATTATTTTCTTCTTTAAATATCTCTCATTGACAAATTTGGTCATTATTCACTTCTGTCGAAGCACGCATGGTGTCAGTTATTCTATCTGACGGATAGAAACTAGTCGAAAACACTCAACGAAATGTGTCGGTGGGCTAAGTGAAGTGACTAAGTTTTTCTACGATCTGTATGGCACATTCTTAAAGACATGACAGAATTTTAGGTGACTACATATCGGAACTGCTTCATTTTATTGCCGCTGTCACTCTCAGCAGCAAATTTTGTGTGTGTGTGTGTGTAGGTTACATTATGAAAGATCTGTTGGGTGTGAAAGGAATCGTTGTTTTAAGATGCCGTATTACGGACGACGAGTGTTCTGTCGTCCATGCCAGAGACAGTAGTTTAATGGACACTACTGAACTACAGTATGCCTCTGACGAACTTCGTGTGAAACAGCTGTGTGTGTAGCCGTACCTTGATGTCTAACGTCTGGTCTTCAGCGCTGAGGAAGTGTATTGAACTAAAATTTACTACATTTCGATCAGAAAGGCGTGGCTGTTTGGATACTGGGGCGGTAACGATAGGGTTTATTTATATCATTATGGATCCTGTTTTTATAACACTGCTTTTACTAGCAGTACCAATGTTATTTAGTGCAGCAGAATGTGAGTTTCACATATGGCTTAAAACCGTTACCTTCTTTCGAGTTCATTATTACACATCCATGGGTTTGGTGTGTACGGTTTTTTTTTTTGGCGGCGTCAGGGCGTCTTTCGATCAAGCGATAATCGTCTGGGTATTGATGCCATCTAGGTATGTATCTTGGCACCAGGTTTCGATGAAACGTGCTTTCTCCGCCTTTCCTTACTTGTAGGTGACTTCGACGTAATTCCTTGAGCTCTGAAGATGGTGGCAGTTAGTTTCTTCGAACTGTATCGACGTGCTACCCGACGCTATATATGCAGTCGGCAGACTACATATTAGCCTCATATATGTAATTTGATAACTATTTCCATCTGCATTGCTCGTAACGTAGTCTGTGTACTTTTACGTGCGACAGCTTACACAGTGTAGGAAGCAGTAACACGTATGATTGCATATAAATATCCTTACCTTACCAGACAGATTAACCTTTTAAAGCCTAGCGGTAACTTTACGTACCACCAGGTTTAGCATTAAAAAATTCTACGTGGTGCCCACATTGCGTTTATGTGTTTTGTGCGGATCTCAGAACAAAGAGCAACTTTTGATTTACACAACATTAAGAGACCGGTTTTTATAACTGAAGTGGAGACTGTTTACAGCGCGGTACGCACTGAGTCCTTATATAAAACAGACACGCTTCGTCTTTAAAGGGTTAATTTCTCCTCGCTGGGATAAATGGTACGTGGGAGATTAGGTGTGTGTGTGTTTGTCGTCGTCTGTATTCGAGAAGTAAGGTATGTAGTTTGGTGGATGCATAGGTGGAAAAGTTGAAAGGCTGGTGAAACAAAGGGCTGGACAGTGTATGGACGGGTGGCTCAACAGCTTGATTTCCTAGGTGGGATGGTGTTCCTGCCATAGAATTCCGACTCTCCAGCATTAATCCAAGTATGCGGCAACTTCATATTTCCCATACAATTCCTACTTTACAGAAAGAGTATTAGTTTTTATTACCATTGCCTTTGTGCGTGGTACAAAAATTCGCCCCTTTCATTTTTCGCTTTTATATCTGCGACTCTCCTAGGTTTGGGCTTCCGTAATTTTGTTTGAGACCAGAAGGTTTGAGCGGACTACGGTTTTTGAAACAGTGCCTTTATTACCATTCATATTTTCCCCTTCTCTTCACTATGGTAGAGATAATCGACTGCTAGGAATTGACGTTGCCCTATTATATATTCCGTTGTTCAGTGGTTTCCATTACCTGCACGCTGCAGTGTAAATGAGTGAACGTAGTTCTGCATCCACAGCCAAGCAGGACACAGCCCAGCCCGGACTGTGGCTACCTGTTCTCCCTGGAGAGGTGGATTTAAGCCCGACCAAACAGAAGGAAAGCGTATTAGTACCTGTACAGCAGTAAGCAGACCCTTAATGTTGACGCACACAGTCGGCGTGTAAGTAGAATTTGCGGCTGTGGAATAAAAAAATGATAGAAAAATAAAGATTTGTTTTGAAAAGGACGAAATAATGAGTTAAAAGCATAGTTTTAAAGAGACAGTAGAAACTTCCGTGGCAGAATAAGAATAATTAGGAAGGTGTTTGTCCAGTGGTGGCATTCCATATTCAGTACGTCACCAGTCTTGGCTCGGAGAGCGGCAATCCTGAATGAAATTTGTCATGGATGCCCGTCTCTGCCTGAAAATACCTGGCCAGTACCATTTTCTTGCACACTTCTGCCAGTTCATAAATTATCTCACCACTCGGTGCTCTGTCTGTGAGTGTCTGAATACTTCAAAACCAAGTAAGTAAATAAATAAATAAAATAATAAACAGTGGCAATCAACCGAACGCTTGGGTTAACTAAGTAGCACATCCGCGTCGTATTCGGAAGGTGATGAATTCAAATCTCGGCTCAGAGACGCGATATTATATATAAGATTGCTCGTGTCTTTTTAAGTCCCTCGTGGAAAGTACCATGGTATTTCCTCAAATTAGCCTGTAACCGTTTCCTTGCGCATAATTTTAAATAATACTTCACCAGTCGTCCTAAAAATCCTCGATAAATAATGCGAGCTACTCACAGGCTTGTTAAGTAAGAAGAATAAGCAAATAACAGTAACAATATTAAAACGCATCAGACGATTTTATTCACAGATTAATACTTAATGCTTGTGCGTCCGTTCTTCGTAAGGGTGAATTTTTAAAAAATGCAAGTAAAAGTAATTTATAACTATCCAGCTAACTTCACGGGATATAATCCTTTTTAATAAGTTGATATTTTCTCAACCAGAGAAGGAATTTTCTGGGTTTTATGAAACCCGCTTGTCTACTACCGTCTTCGCAAGACCCCGCCATTGGTCCCCGCCCTGAAAGAGATGAGTGCAGTCCACAGTGTTTCATCTTATTTTCTTCAAGACGAACTTTTGTATTACCCTCCCAGCTACGCCTAGATCTGCTAAGTGCTGTCCATTCCTAAGGGTTGCCTTGCAAAGTCCTGTAAACATTTTCTTCTTGTTTCATTCGCGTTGTATTTTTCGTCCTTTTCCCTTAACTTCATCGCCCAAATAATACTTGGCGAGGCGTACAAATAATGAAGCCTGTGATTTTACTGCCTGTCTCTCGGTTTTAAATGTTCTCCGTAACGCCCAGTTCTCAAGTATAGCCAATTATCTTTGTCAGTGTAAAGGACCTTCACGACTATACAGAATAACAGGAAGGATTATAGCTTGTTATATTGTAATTCTTACCTTTGTAGACACGATCGGGGAACACAGACGTTTCTTGACCGATTAATAACACGCGCTCATTGAAAATTAAATTCTGATTTGTGCTGGAGCAGCAGACGTAAAGTGATGGGTTGTGTGAAATGTGTTAATTGCATCAGGAGCCGGGTTGTAATAGTCTTTATAGCAATAATCTGCGGAGTAGACGACCCCGGTGAGCTGTGGTTCTATTCACCACTTTCTTACGTTAAAAACAGGCTCTGAGGCTTGCCCAGCGGGTGGTGGGGATCCTACTCTGGGGATAAATATATAGGGGCGTAGACATGACCACTCACTCCTATGTGCGAGTCTTGTAAGGTGTGGGGCTGTATCTCCACTTACACGTTAGCCCTTATGGCCCTACGTAGTAACAAACTTACCGTTGCTTTTACCTGTACATTAATTAAATGTGCAATAATAAAGGACAATATTTACGTTTTCTCCCGACGGAAAACAATATGTTATGGAAACTCGAGAGTCTGTACGCTTACTGTGGTCTTCGTTGAATTCCCACATTGAGAGAAATTTTAACTGTATTGAACTGTGCTGTGATGATTTTGACGTGTTGTGTGCAGAGACACGCAGATTATATCGAAAAATTCCAGTTCGTTGGATTATTTTTGTGGCTAGTGTCGAAATCTTCGAAGTTCCTACTCGGAGTACTCTCACATGTTAACCTGGCTGCGATTGGGAAACTTTTCTTGTATCTTATATTTGTCGTCTTGTCATTTTCGACAAATTATTGTTGGTATCTCACCAATATCGGCAGGGTTTATCTAAGAAAAACACAGTTGATTTATCCACTATGTATGTATGCGCGTGTTTAGTAACTTGGATCGTAGTTCAGTTTGTCATGCAACTGTTCGTGTGATTTGATCTAATTATTTAAATGAATTCTAGAGCCCATTGAGAAGTTTATTAAGGAATGACATAATATCAGATATTAAGAACTCATACGTCCTTTTAAAATCGTAATGTTTTGTGTTTGGCTGAAAGGCAGCTTTTTACACCAGTGCGATAACTTTATTTTGATCCACTAACGCAATGAAGCAGACATTTCCAAAAACACCAATCATGGATCTGCTAATCACGAAATGCCGCATCTTTCATAAACCCCTAAAGCTCATTGTTGTGATATCCCGACACCGTTCTTTATTCTGACTACCTTAAGCCAATGACGAAAGTAGATCTCTTTCATTCAAGATGAAAGTAAAAGCAAAGAAAAATTTGGTCCAGAACCAAAGTTCAGCACCGCAAAGCGTAGTGGGGGCATAGTGTAAATATTATCGCTTTCCCGCATCCCAGAGTCGGTTGAGGGTGTAGCTGAATATTCCAGGGGAGCGTAAATTGCCGCAGAAGAGGATTTGTGGCTTCCAGGTAAATAACACGGTAAAAGTAATTGGTTGGATTTACATCATTAATTAAAGTGACTGACTGAGGAATGGATGAATGAAGTCCGAATTTCAGTAGGTTCGATGTATTTTCTTCGCTGTCATATCCGAAATGCCTTTGGGGGTTCCTTGAATTTTCTGCATAACTTAGGTGGTACTGAGATTAAGACAAAGCTGACCGCTTGTCTTCTAGGGATGATACCGCGAATGTACGCAGATTTGTGTGTACTGCTATATCCAGTTTCGTTTCATTTTACCGATTGACATGGATACTTTTTTATTATCTTCAACGCGGTCTAAAAATTGCCAAAATATGCACTTACAAGTAAAAAATTATAGATTTCAGGTCTTGAAGTTAAATTTTCTAATACGGTTACTAAAGACGCTTTGCACTTTTGATTCGTATTCGTTCTGAAAGGTTTCTCATGCTCGTCGTCAGTTTTACCAGGCCATGGTTAAGACAATAACTTAAATGAAGTCAGTGATATTTCTTTCAAACCTTTATAAATTCCTTATACACTAACCACCTGTCATTGCATACTGTGTAGACTTATTTACTGGCATCTCTGTTAAACAACGTCCAAATTAGTGTTATTCTGCCCACGAGCAAGCCAAGGGAAACTCGCTCTATAGCGTGCTGTGTGATTTTCAGGCCCGCTATAAAACTAGCAATAAAGAGTAGAATATGACTCTCATGGGGTCGAGTCCCGGCCATCCAAGTTGTGTTCCATGTTTTGCTTACTACTGTTAGGATCACTCGCCGCATATGCAGTTCTGCGTGCCTCCTGGTGAGTGTGAAAGATCGTGCTTCTTCAGCTTGAGAGTTTTTCCTACTTGAATAATTTCGGCTGTTAGGGTGGAAATTGGTGAATAACGTGCTGCAGATATTTCTTTGGACAGGCGACATGGTGATCGGATGAGCAAGGACATAGGCCTATATCTTGTTTGTAACTACATTGAAATGAGAGCCAAAAATAGATAAGTTTTATTGGGTAAAGAAACTGGGCTGGAAGTGCGTAGGTCGATGCAATATCCCCGTTATAATTTCATCCCGATTTTACACTTCACGATCCTTTACGTAAATGAAAATAAGAAGCGTTTTGTGTCTGCAGACAGTGGTGAGTTTGCACAGAAGTAATGCATCAAAATGCCCAAGGATCTATAGAACAACTAATTTATAGTGCGGTGTGCTGTTGGAAGCTTGCGGCAAGTCGTGTAGTGGCTGGTCGGGCTGTGCTTCAGCAGGGAAAAGCCACTTAGCTCGGAAATGTAACAACACTGCAATAAATAACAGAGCTTAAGCGTGTAAATGGTTTGTTTTTTATCTACCCCTCTTCTTTTGAGCTGCGTTTAGTCGGCTTCGGTTCAAAGTTCTAGAAAGAAGACAGCGAAGTGTTCGGAAATTCAAGAATATGATTTGAACGCATGCATGTATGAGAGGGTACGTATGCTGTATGCAGTGCTTGAGGTATTACGTCGGACATACTGTGTTGCCTGCATTTCTCGTTTTTGCGTCGTGTCCGTCACCATTGTCTAGAATTTAACCACGTCATGCACATAAATAAGTGTGCAGTGTGGTTGTACGCCCATTGACAGTGTGAAACACACGCTGTGTATCAAATTACGCTGACCAGTTTGAGACAGCCGAGAGAAATGTGTCTGCAACAGCACCATATTCCTAATGACAAACTGTCGACTAATTGTCTTTAGTGTGCACATTCATGTAATGCTTCCTGATTGTGTGTGTGAGACATCAAAGTTTCAATAAGGATCATTTTTGTGCTTCTTAAAAGTGAATTTAGGTGGGCAAATAGTACGACAACAACCTTAAGTTTTATTTACGACAATACGCCTACTGGATACGTAGGTATGAACCAGTTTAAAATTAGAGTTACATCAGCTTTATTATCTGTTTTATTATTTTTATGTACAAAGGCTAACGCAGTATCATTAATTTTTATCGTTTTGTAACCATAAATGTGACGAAAGATTTCCGCGACTCGTACACGTCAGTGATCATTGTTTAGACGAAAATATTTTCTAAACTTATCGATTAGCGAAAAATGATGTTTCAGCAGTCAATGCCAAAAGCTCTGTGGGATTCTTTTGTTAAATATTTTATTTAGTTAATTATATATCCTGTTTATTGTACCCTTTTTTTCTATTTTACAGCCAACCTGACATGCCATTTGTATTTGTACACCCAGCAACTGAGTAATTTAAAAATTGTACATCCAGTTAAGTAGGACTGAACGTAAAGTATTCAGCTAGAGTAATGAAAATGTGAAGTTTAATCACTATACATACGCAGTTAAAAAATTACGACAGCTGGAAGGCCAGTGTTATACCAGTGAAAGTTTGTTTATTCTGAATAGGACGAATCGATCTGTTTCAGCCATTTTCATTCAGGTGTAGCTTCGGAGCAAACTGTTTATTTCCTGTGCTATTAAAATTTTTTTAGAACTGAATGTACTCTGGCTTCCAGACGGTTGAGTCGTGTACCTGGCCATGTGTGCCTAGCTCTTCTTTAAGATTTTGGGTCTCTGATGGGTGTAAAATCTCAGCTTCTTACACCATTGAATGAGCGCCCTAATAACCAGACCACTGAAAGCCTGTAGCAGTCAAATGCCTTCTTATCAAACCCTGGTTGTGCAGGATCGTGTAAAGTAATTGCGACGAAAATCATCTAGAGCCCGCTGCAATAACGTTCTTGATATTTCTACTACATAAAGTGTACTTCAGAACGTAATTTAGGTGCACCGAAATGTTGCCATTTTCACAAACCCTCAAAGACACATTACACGGTATAGGTTTATAAGCATCATGCTCTTTAATTTTCTAAAATACACTCTAGGGCAGGCACGGAGCATGCTCCTCGAGAATCTAGTAATTTCTCAGCTAGTCAGAAATTTCCCGCAGTTTGTATGAGACCTGAGGTTTCATTACGATATTCACAAGAGCCTGTCGCTAGTCCAGATGAATTAATTTCACACGCTCCCGTCCCATTTCTTTACGACCGACTTTAATAATATCACCACATCTAAGCGTAAAGCTTCAAAGATATTTCTTTCTTTAAGATTTTCCGTCCAGAATATCTTGTGCATTTCTCTGCTCACCCGTGCCTTCCACATGCCCCTTCTGTGACCTCCGTGGTTGTATCACCCTAATAATATTTGGTTGCTACTAAATATGATGATTTTTCGACCTTCGCATGGCCACCTTCAGAGAGGTCTCAAACAGACGAATACAGTAATGGCAGATTCCGTTACGGATATGCATATGTGGAATTAAAAATACCATGTCTTAATTAAAACAGCTAAGGACATTAAAAATATTCTTCAAATGATGTTTTACAGTTCGTGTTATTATCTATCTATCGTTGCAGATGAACTTCTATCTGCATATATTATCTTCATTCTGGGGGAGTTATCTCTGTGTTTTCTGTAGGTGCTTATACCACGATGGTTGGCTGAGTACTCAGAGAAGCACTCAGTATACCACCATGGTATAAGCAGAAGACAATGAAATAGGCGTTAATGCAAAGAAATGTACAATTTACCGCACATGTTTCATGTAAAAGGACAAAAAATTGAAATGCGGATAAGAGACCTTGCCAATAGCAGGCTTATTTGAGCTACGATCACAAATAATAGAATGAATAAATAAATCTAAACTGTGTGAAGTTTCAGTTTCTAAAGGCGGTGAATACGAAAACTACTGTATTTTTACACGACGCTGTGACATAAATGTAACACGGTTACAGAGGAGCCTATTGCCACAATAGTAGAAGGCAATAGTAGGTTGGTCTCGAATCTGATAAAACTGGAGAGCTCCATATCACAGAAGACATTGTTTGTCTGTCTGTCACAAATGTTGCGATTCCATGACACAAAAACAGGCACACCTAAATCATGTATAACAGTAGGATGCAGGAAACCTGGCAGAACTCGTGCCGATGATCAGTTTTGAAGCTGGAACAGGCCTTGATGTGAACGCTGCTGCTGTGAATAATAATTGCATTTGTGGCATTCTTGTGGGCTCTGGTTTATTCGAGGATAAAATTACGTCCAGTGGAGACTAGAAGCCTTGCACGTAACGATAGGGCGGAAGAGGTTTGTGGACACGAATAAAAAAAAAGCTGGAACATTTTTGTATGATGAGATGAAAGAGAAGAGGTCAAAAGCCATGGCGTTTCATTAGTGACGGGGTTGCTATGAAAAGCAGCAAGAGGATCGGAAAGCAGAAAAACCCCTGCAATCATTTACTCCCGCCTTTGGATAGCCAATAGGAGGCATGGAAGATTAACTTCCACCAATGAATGAAGCGTTAAGGGGAGAAAAAAGTCATGAAAGAAGTATAGACACAAGAGGAATAGAGATAATCAAATAAAAAAGAAGAGGCAGTAGTTGAGTGTAAAGGAGACTAGGCAAGAAATGAATGGATGTGATGTGATGGACCCTCGCTTTGCATGTTGCCTGTCCACGAGCAGAGATCTCTCACACTGTGTCGTCAGTGTCAGAGGGTAGCTGGCTTACACGTAAATTAACTCCCCGCGATTTCTTACCAGGTTTCATTCCCTATCGTCGTGGCCTGTCGGCGTGAAGCCAAGTTGTATTCGTGTACCTGTAGTCGTCTTCATTAATTTATTTGTCACTTCAATTTTATTTAGTTTGTAATTCGACAATACTCCTTACTCAGCAATATAAATTATCACAAAGTCCAGTCGAGCACGTTGATCGGAAGAGGATGCGTTACTGTATAGGGATTAGATGCGCTTACGCTAACAGTTTTTGTAGTGAATCTAAACACACGCTTAGTTTCTTCACTCAAAGACGTCCAAAATCCTATTAAACATTAAACTGTAAAAATTATAGATTTAAAGTTGTGGAAGTTCTTAGGTTCTCACAGCGGTCTGTATGAGGAGTACTGTCTTCTGATACGGGATGTCATGTAATCTGGCTGGGATTTGGTGCCTCTTTCAGGTTAGAAGTGTAAGCCACGCGAGTAAACAATGTTACAGATAAACTGCAAAAGAGGGAAAGGCATGTACTGCGAGCGTTCCAGTGACGGACGCTGAGCCGTAGATGGAAGGCGGGGTCAAACATTTTACTGAAGGGAGCTGAAAGGGAATGTATGAGGAGGAAAGAAATGTACAAAAAATTGTTTTTGAGGAAATATAAGGGAGGGAGATACAATGGTCCATTATTTGGGCTGACTACTAGATTACGTGAAGTCACATCCCAGAAAACATTAATCTTAATTGTGTGCTGTATTTGTGCAAAAGTAACGCTCCCACAAGGAGACTTTTCGGTGTCGCTAAATACATTTTACGTAGATCTGCGTTTCACATCCAGATATGGAAAATGCGGCGAACATACGGTGGTCTAAGTAACTGCCGACGTTACTAAAGACGATATCCTCTGGCTGTTGTGTTGTTCATAGGATTTAAACACAGTCGCAGTTATAAATGTATCGTGACTGAATTTCTGCAGAAATTGACAAGTTGCTGTGCAGATTTCTGCTGCTTTCAATCCGCACTTAAAATGAAACGCAGTATCAAAAATTGCATGTAGGGACTGTGAGATGAAATCCCGCTTGAAAAATTTAATAGACATAACCGTCCTACCCTTCGAAGCATCTGTGTGGTGGTGGTGGTGGTGGTGGTGGTGGTGGTGGCGGCGGCGGCAGAAACGGTTCCTATGGACGCATGTCGTACAATTCCTGTATGGCTTCTAGGAAGCAGCGCGTTAGTTTTGTGCCTCAGTTCTTTAAAAAGTCATTTATATTTTTCGCGCCATGTGATATATTACAGCATGTACATAAATACAGGATCTGGAATGTGCAGCACTTGACTTGGCGAAAGGTAAGTGCAAGTCCGATCGACGTTCTTCTGCTTCCGTATATGAACAATCGGTGCAGATCTTAGCGCTAGTGCACTACAGCGTCACTGTCTGCCGATATACTAGTGTGTTCACATCCTGTCCCTAGTATTCGATTAGGTTTTGTTGCACGAGAATGAAACATGGCATTAAGAGAATAGTAAGAGTCTTTTTAACAACAAGCAACGATAGAAGACGGCCTTCCAGTTGTCAGGAGTTCATTCTTGAGCCAGGAGCATGTGACGCGGTGCTCCGAGGAACAGAAACCTACTAATGAATGCATGACCGAACTCTGGCGATCAGAAAGAAAAGCTGCACCCTCGGTCGTTGGCTGGAGGATTCACCCAGGAAATTGGAAAAGTAGCACTGTGCAATTTCCTGGAATCTAGAACATAATAAGGAATTCCTACTGGTGAGAACGAAACAGGAAAAGAATGGAAGAAATTGACTGAAAATAGAAATCAAACAGCCAGTGTAGAAGGTGCACCATTTCTGGAAAATTATCACCGACGAAATAACTGCTAATTCGTTCTCTGTTCTGTCTCTTAACGAAATTCTGTCCAGCGGTCTTACGTCAGACGTTGGCTGGGGCCATCAAAAGTTATTTGAGTTACGAATATTGTTTTTTTTTTCATCTAAAACAGAATTTTGTGGTTAAAAGTACTTTCTTATGTTTTGATTATCAGTCTGGTTCCGAAATATTTGCAAAGAGAACTGTTTGATCCATTAGCTTAGTTTAGTTCCTTGTAACAATCGTGACTAGTTATGAATATTTTCTTTGCTGCTCCTGATGACGGGAACAGATCCAGTTCACGAAATGTGTTCGAAAAAATTCGGAACGATGGACAGTGTCCGAAATAATATATAACGGATCGATCCTATTCGCCACCTCAATCTTAATTTGTAAGTCACGGACCTAAAGGGTAGAAAGACGTAGACACCTGCAAGTCACAGGTGTCCCCTAAGTGTTTAAGAATTGTATTATTTCCAAATCTTTCACTTTTTTATTTTTAATCTCCTAGAATCCGGTGCCGTCACGTTCTGCGCTGAGTGGTTCCGTGGCCTCACATAGGATCTAGGGTGTTAGTTTCTCAGGGTGACAGTAGAAACTCACCACCAAGTCTACCAATCAAAATTCTGAAATTAGTAATAAATTTGGTAATCATGTTGTGGTGTATGGACTAAGAGACCAACTGCCGTAAAGCATATTTGAATTTGTCACGGAGAGGCGCCTGAAGTAGCTTAACATAAGAGGTTGCACGACTAGGCGAAGAGGAGTTAAGTCGAGGAGTTGTTGTGAGGTTATTGAGTTGTGAAGTTAGTCAGTTGGTGTGAATAATAATTCATATGCAGGATTAATTACTTGCGCAAAGTATTTATTGTGAAAGCTTGTTGGATCACTTAATAAAGCCACCTAATGGACACTGCCAGTTATTCAAGGAACCCCAAATAATTATACCAACGACCCTGAGATTATTTCCAATCCGCCCTGGATCGCCAGGCCACGGGGAACTTCTTCGGATGAAGAGGTCCTTGGATATCCAGCGCACATCGACCGAAGGTAAAAATCCGGTACAAATAATTACCTTTACGGTATCTGTATGTTTTTGAAAAGCATGCACACTAAATAATGATGGAAGCGCAAGTCGTAGCGAAGTTCCTGGTGTTAGACGAACCACAGATTACAGTGTAAATTACCATATAACAGTGATCATAAAATACACTGAACAACTTATATAACTTAAATAAATTGCTGGATGGGAAGAAAATTGTAACCAAAGAGTTTTCAGAACGTTACACTTCCCGGTTACGTACATATGGCAGACCTCCAGATCAGACAAGGACAGACAGCAGCTAATAAATACCCGGAGACGGCACAGGCGATGAATCTGCCATATGAAAAGTGACGATTTTTGTGTACGAAAATTCCAAGTGAAACATGGAGATAAGGCTTGTCAGTGAAGGAAGGTAGTCGTCTACATTTTCGTCAGTTTCGTTTTCTGATTTGCCGGTTCTGTCGGCTGCACGTCGTCGAGTTTCTGTAACATATTCTCCGCGCGCAGGAACGGTTATAAAACCGTGCGTGAACAGCTAATGCAAAAGCGCTGTTACGGGTTCACTGTCAACTGTTTAAAGTGATAAGTATGATCACCTGTCGTGTTTAATTATTTGAAATTTATCCTTTATTTAATGTGGCTTTTGTGATGGTTTTTTGAAGTTAGACTGCAGTTCCGCCATATGTTGTTGCTCACTGTCATCTTGAGAGTTTGAAAGAATGTTTATTTTACTCTCATAACGTAATACCGTTTTACTCATTCTGTTTTCCTTACATGTTTATTTACTTTTGCCTGTAAAAAGGGTTAATATTTTGACTGTAAATAAAGGAGATTCAAGTCTGTCGGGATATGGTCACTTGTCGACTGGTAAATACTTAACCGACGTTTCGGACAAGCTAGCTGTCTCACTCTTCAGTATGTAAGTAATCTTAATGGACCATTCTTTACCAATATATAAGGCGACGTATCTCCAAAATTTGAATATTTACCAACACCGCTGTAGGAGCAAAATCTCGTATGAAGGTAAGGTTTCAGCACCATTCGTTCAGGTGACAGAATGGTACAGAGTGATACTCCAGCAGCTCCTCATAAATATCCAGGTGTACAATTTGTTACGTACTTTATTTGCAAAGGCTTTGTAGTTACGACAGAGTACAGGTATACTGCACATTCGTCCCTTTGTATAGTTACTTGTGCTGCCGTTATACGGTGGTACAAAGTCCTTAAACTGTAGAGAAGCTTCACTTTCTCACTCTGCTAGATGAATTCGTAATTAACTCGATTTGCTTAAAAACGTGCAGTAAGTAAACACGATTGCCATCGTTATTAGCAAGCGTTAATGAGCTTTTCCCAGAGCGCCGGCCCTAGTTTCAAGTGGCAGTATTGGAAAAATGGACTATCACTCGCAGTGGCGTGGATTCTGTCGACAAGAGAGCAGCAGTTTTAAAATCCTGCGTAAAATCTGGAACCTAAGAGCAAGATGGCTGCTTTAATCTGTACATTTGTACGAGGGATAGAAGTGTAAAATGTAGCGTTTACATTAAAAGTTATGGACTAATGGCATGCATATTTCGGTTTCCGAGAACTATCTCCTTTGAATTACATTGGTAAAAATACATACCACTTTCTTCAAAATTTCAGAAAATCTATAGTTTTTCCGTAGAGTGTATTTCTGCATTTGTATTGTTCTAACCACAGGTGGCGATGACTTACCTACACATCATTACACAGTCTGTTTTCCTGTCTAATGGAGATGCAGTGTTTTCCTTGAGATAGGAGTTAAAGTTTTAACTGCTATTTGGAAGACGTTCATACTTCAAATTGTTAATTTCTGGAAACCTTCCTGTTTTGTTTTGGTGAAGTTTCCTGCTATTTTCATTCGGCCAGAGTCTCAGACTTTACTCGTTTTTTCACTCAATTCCATAAAATCTTGCCTCGCCACAAGTTAGGACACCGTCTACAAAATTTTCGTGTATTTCTTGTTACCGAGAAACCATTCACACAATTACGTACTAGTCTTTATCTTCTCCCTGATGTGTTACCATAAATGCAATTTGTACGGATACACAGTTTACTGTCTTTAAAGTGACACATTCGACGTTCCTAACTTCTGCTAATATACATTCGTTGTAACAATTTCCGAGGTGCTACGATGAACCAAACGTGACACACACCACAGAGTAAGATTTATTTGACAGTTCTTCGGACGGTGTACGTAGCTATGAGTTTCTTTCAGGATGACTGTTGGAAATTCGTCTACAACTTTTTTCGTCCAGCCATCACGTCACACTAGAAAACAGGCAATATGAAGGCAATATACCGTCTTCTCCAAAATTGTCCTGAGATAGGAAACAGACACTCTTCTTGGCCTGCTTGACCCTTGAAGATGAGACGTATAGGATGTCCGAAACGTCCGTAAACAACTACCCATACACACTGCGTACGCATTCCAGAAGAGGAGAAGGCCCCAGGAAACAGACTACTTTACCCTCATGAAGGCTGTATGGTACTTTGAAACGCTGGTAACTACTGCCAACCGACACTACGTCATAATTCAGAAGGTAGTGATTTTTATTATTAGCCTACCGCGTTTAAACCTCACTATCTCGATTAAAAAAATTATCATTGTTGATATTTTAGATGTTTGCAACCGTGAGTATGAATATTGCATCTTCTGGGATGTGACGACATGCAGTTTTGTAGAAGTGTACCAATGTTTCGTAGGATCCTGCTGTGTCAGTAATTTAACCTAATGATGGAGGCAGCAGGAAAGTCCGAAAGATCGGTACTCTTCTACCAGACTACACGGTGACACATTGCCATTGGTGTCACACTTATCGGACAGTTTGGCTTTATGTTTGCTTATTTTAAATAGTAGTTCAGTTCGTAATATCATGTATTAATGTCGATCGAAGTAGTAAGTTACGTACCATTACGCTACTCGGCAGACTAATTATAGTGATTATGTGTTTTGTGAGGCCCCAGAAGCGATGTGAATTCGGATAGAAGGATTAATATAGCCGTGATTTGAATCCAATCAGTGCCTCGTAATGTAATCATAGATCACAATGATCGCTTGCTAATCCTGCAGATTATTTTGATGGCTATTCAAATGACATTTCACATTTGCGAGTGAAATCTAGTCACGTCTGGCGCAGTGTTGTGTCCAATTAAGCGTGTCTTTAAGGGAAGCTGTGCCCACTGATCCACTAAATATCGCTTGAAAGAGACGAGACGCTGTCATGACATTTTGCATAATGTAGAATATTTTGAGCAGACTTATTTTGACTCTGTAATAAGTAGCATCATTGGAATATTATGTCGGCCTTTGCTGGTTCCTCTATTTTATAGTCCCGTACTTTTATGTACGCCGATCGCAGTGGCCGCGCGGTCTAAGGCGTAGGTCTGCGGCCGAGCGCTTGCTGGGATCGTTGGTTCGAATCCCACCGGGGACATGGATGTTTGTCTCTTGTGTGTGTTCCTGTTGTCAAGTGGAGGTCTCTGCGAAGGGCCGATCCCTCGTCCAGAGGAGTCCTACCGACTGTGGTGTGTGTCTGAGTGTGATCAAATGAAAAACAAACACCACGACACCTACTGTGAGTAGGTAGAAGAAGTAAGGACTACGAAACGAAACTTTTATGTACAACGTACCTCTTTCTTCAGTTCGCTTAGCCCTTTGCAGGGTAATACTGCAAATAAATTACAACATCTTTTAATTTTGTTTTCGGTTATGTATTCAATACAGTCATTTACAATTATATTTTGTTTAATACTGATTTAAAATTTTATCACAGTACATAATGCCTATAGCTTCTTTGTCCTTCAGGGTTTCAAACTCCAGTGTGGTCTAGAAAACGGGACTTCTTCGCAAACATACTTGCCCCTCTTTTATAACCGCACGTTTGTAATTCGTTAAAAAGCTGTATAAATCGCCACTGCTGGACACGTTACTTATCAGACACAACTACTTGAAACCGACGGCTTCATCTTGCACCGCTTTGCAGGCGAGTGTGTGGTGACCATGATCAACTTCGCAATTTGCATAGCAATCAGAAACAAATGAAGTGTAACTGACGACGGTCAGAGAATGAGGGACATAAAGAGCGTACCACCGACGCTTTCTATGCGGGTGGTGTGGGTAGGTAATGCAAGGAGGATGGAAATAGAGGAATGTGAGGTTGTCATTAAGGGTCTAATTGAAGGCTAGAGAGAGGTAAGATGAACCTTATGATAGTAGAACCAGTGAAGACCTTAGCTTGTAATATTCAGATTCTCTGTAATAATGTGGCCTGTTAAAGTGCTGTATATAACATTACACCGGTGGTGGCGCAGCGGTTAACTGTGTATTTAACCGTATTCATTGATTCTACCCTGAAACTGATTCGCTGCTGTGAATTTTAATGTTAGCTGTGTTTACATTAAGCTGCAGTCAGCCGAGGATGAACGCTTCATGAAGTCACCATAGTAACGAGCCCTGAACAAAAACGGTACCCTTCCTGACGTGCGAACTTACCCAAGTTCTCGCATTGTGCTTTTCCCATTGCTGTATCGCTCTGGTAAAGCACAGCGTGTTATTCAGGGCTATGGGAAGATCAGTGTAATTTCTATTGGAACACATCTTTATAAATTGCTCCGCAGTTAATTCCAAGAGGATTTCTCTTCACGTGTCCTCTTAAGTTCCTCGTGCATATTACGCTTTTGTGTGTGTGTGAGAGAGAGAGAGAGATACGCTGTTATCTCTTCATTAACGCATACCTTTCACTTCCACTTCCTTTTGTTGCATTTCTACTGTTATTTGAAATACTTCTGGACAGCAGCCACACTTATTTCGAACATTGCGGTACTAATATTGAGTTGATAACTCACGTTGCTAAATGATACTCCTTTCTCTTACAGCCACTGTGTTAATTAAACTTCAGTTCACTTCAGGTGCTGCAACTTTTACCAAATCAACTATTATTAACTTTTTTAAAAATTGAGGTATTATTAACCATTTTCTCTCTCCTAACTTGCATTTTTTCTGAGTTTGCGATAGAAACCTCGCGGCATATGCCTTTCATGTTTTAGTATTTTTCAATTCCTTGTACCTTGCATTCCAAATGACAGTATATTCCTACCCTATAGTATGTCCAAATACTGGCATAGTGTCTGTTACTTCAGTGCCATTTTATTGTATTTGGTACTATACAGGTACTTTAATAAGCAGGCTATATTATCGTATTTTTGTCGCAGAGGCTCCAAAAATATACAGAGTGGACCGTACCTCCTCGACATATTTAATGAAATATTAGTGAAGCTTGAAATGCCACGGTGACATGGAACAACTTAAGTAATACGAATAATTACTTCAAGGTTATCTTGGTTACCCTGCAGGCGTACCAGCGTTAGCCTAATTCTTTCCGTATTCGCCGCAACATATTTCAGTCTGTGTTTTTTGCTACCTCAGTCATGCTGGAAAATTGCCTGAAGCTACACCTACAGGGTCCTAATGTCGTCGTAGTCCTGACCTCTTCTACCTACTCACACTAGGTGTCGAGGTTATTTATTTTTATTTATCACCCTGAAACACACACTACAGTCGGTAGGACTCCTCTGGACGAGGGATCGGCCCGTCGCAGGGACCTCTACCTGACAACAGGAACACTCACAAGAGACAAACGTCCATGCACCCGGTGAGATTCGAACCCACGATCCCAGCAAGAGCTCAGCCGCAGACCTACGCCTTAGACGGCGCGGCCACTGGGATCGGCCAGGGTCATAACGTCGGTACCGTAATTTTCTAACGGAAGGCTCACCGCCACATTTCCATACAGAAGTCCGTGAGTTTCTCGACAGAGCTTTCTGGCAAATGGATTGGACGTTCGGGAACTATTCCATGGTCCCCGCGTTTCCCGGATGTGACATCCTTAGATTTTCTCTGGGGATTCGTGAAGGATGTGATGTACGTTCCTTCGATACCTGCAGCCCTCTGAGAACTGCTGCAGCGCGTTGCAGGGAGTAAGCAAAGTGGACTGAGATACGTTGTGACGAGTGTGGGAAGAATTAGACTATCTGTGGGGCATCTGCAGAGTAACAAATGCAGCTGTTGTAAAACACGCACAGATGAACTTGAAACGTTTCCTTATGCTTTACGTCATTGTGGCTTTGTGTATTTTTACAGTGTTGCTTGAAATCCATCAAGTAAGTTAAATCTTAAACATCTTACAGTCTTTAATACTGCAGTCATTTAACATGTTAATAATAAAATGTTTTACAAATTAAAATATATCTATTTTGAAAACCGCCTTTGCAAGGAAAGAAAGAAGATATAATGGGCATTAACACAGAAGACAGTACTTTGATAACAATGCGCTCCAGAGCACTAAGCAGAATTCTTAAATACCAAATACGTTAAGCGTTGTCTCATGAATTAGCTATTATCTGTTCCATTACTTTATTTTAAACCATGTGTCTGCTAAGCTTACCCTTGAACGGTGTATACTGCAAGTACATTTTCATGGACACATGTGTCTTTGTTGTTTGGCATCCCGTTGTATTGTCTGTGTTAACAAATAATACTTGTACTCCTTGTAACGCAGCCTTCATTAGCAATGCTGCAGGGAGTCGATATCTCATTCCCAGTAAACCGACACACAATATTTTGTATTTGTACAAATTTACATTTTTGTATTGTAATAGATTAACCTGATGATTACTGAGTAAGTCGAAACACGTCTCTACACTGAATATAAACAGAATATTTTTGATAATAAATGTTGTGTTCAACGGCGTTCAAGTACTATTTGTTAATACACACATTTCGCTACATGTTTGACTTTAGTGGTATTTTCTAGGTTATTATTTCAAAGATATACGATAATTTATTCGACTGATATTAATGATTGTTATGTTTAACATCACAAAACGGTTCGGGAGCTTGGAATTCGTATCTGACATAAGTAGATGGCACTGCTATTTCAGTAGTCGGGAGAGTTCAAATAAAATGAGCATGTGAAATATAAAAATACGACTTGCATTCGTGGTGATGTTCTTTCATATTTCGGTTATTAGCGATATTCTGGCCTTGTGTGTCTCGCGGTTTTATTGGGCCTCTCCATCAAATGCACGTTACGAATAACGACCACGAATCCGTGTATTTTCTTTTCGAACTCCATTCCACTTTGAATTCCTTTGACCTCTTTATCTTCCCCGTAACAAATGGCTTTGATATTCTTACGATCCTGTATTTAGTCTTCCCTTCGGTGACGCTGCAGCACCAACTGTTTATTACCTTTTCATCGAGTTTATTATAACCGTTAGTGCGACGGCAATACGTCGGTAGAGCGAATGTTTTCGCAGTCGGGGTCACTTATTGATTTCCGAAACCTCGAAGGAAACCCTAAGATATCTGCAAGCCGTAATATTATATTATCTAAATAGCGGACAACTTTTATTCTGTTGAGAAGCGAAGGATAAGCCTATAGTACGGGGTGTTTGCAGTGGTTCATTTCACGCCACTGCCAGTATCTCAAGACTGTGTAGCTACGAATGGTAGATGAGTGGGTAATGACAAATTGGAAAGGTTTTATAAGGAAGCGGATAAGCCTAATCCTGGTAATATACCCGTGCTTACTTGAAGGGACTGAAAACAGTCAAACTCTGTCAGGGTTGTCGATGTTGCATCTGAGATTCAAACTATGTTGCTCCCGAATGCAAGTAAAAAGGTAAAGCTATCCCGTTACAGGCCTGGACACGCCCTTAGGCCTCCAGGAGGTTGAGGCTCCCAGATTTCAACATAATGGGCACATGAAGGTAGGAAGGTTGTCAACCGTACGCACCCGGCCGCCTTTACCCCCAGGAAATATTCGTGGCACTCATTTCTGTTAGAGGCTCAGTCGAGCCAAGGGCCATAGTGCGGCAGGCAGGATTATGTCAATGGAAAATTCCAATGACACAATCGGGAATCGAACCGGCGACCTTCCGGCTTGTAGCGCAGTGCCTCAACCAACTGCACCACTGCGTGAATAATATTGTATTAATTCCGTATATTTTACTTCCAGTTTTATCTAATTTGTCTAATTTTACACTTTCGTCATAACTTAATTTCCTCTGCGTGAATTGACCTTATAGTTTGTCTCTTACTGTACAGGAATTGAGCTGGTGGTCTTCTGTGAGGTTTCTAGCCCCGTTAGCGAAATACTTGTGACAGGGGGCTATCTTAAGGCCTTCTACTCACACTCCGTCTATCGGAACACCACAAGGTGGGTTACCACTTGCGCCAGATTCCCGATACTATCAGTGCGCCATTGTGGATCTTACTCTTCACACTGGGCAAGGAACCTTACAAACAGTACCGGATCTGATCAGCGCGTGGTGTAGAGCCTTTGCATTCTGTGTAGACAGGAATGCATCTATAACGCTGTGGTTCGTTGTAATTGTAATATCTTATTATATAATATATAAATAATATAAAATGTATATGAATAATATATAAAATATATAATATAATATATTAAAAGATAAGTTAGCGCCCACGTAAGCTAATGTAATCAGTTTAATACTTTACAAAATTATCCTCAATATTTCATGGTACTAAACCGTTCAGTGTGGTGGCTAATGGCTGGGAAAGCCTGAAATTAGGGTTCGATTTCCCGGAAGGAAGGAGACTTTTGTCTTCTCCACAGTAATCAGACCGGCTGTGAGGCCTATCTAGCCCCCTATGCACTGGGCACAGGGGTTGCGTCGCCATAGTTAAAGACTTCAGGACGTGAAGTTCATCTCTCTCCTTCGTGTAATATTAAGGTTAAAAACAGGGGAGGGGGTTATATTTTCACTTCGCCTTACGTTTTCATGACGTCGTGTTTAATTACGCACATTAGCAACTTTTTATTATTTTACCTTTAAAGGTCTGCACCGTAACAGTAAGCTCATACTGACTTCGATTCCAAGAACACTTCCAGAGTATTCAGGTTGTGAGATTCTCTGTTCTGAATCCAAAAGTTTAATTGCCACATGATGTAACTCGTCAATCGTGAATTAAGTTAGTACGCTTGATGAGTAGTAATGGTCACTTCTAGAAACGTCATTGTGATGTCATCTATCATAGCGAGAATGTTAGGACGCTACCTGTTGCACTGGAAATACCTTGCAAAGCCATGCAGACGTAAGAATTTCTCTCTCTTAGAAAGAAAGAATTCTGTTGCTCTAAAACACTACAGACATTTTCAGGACAACTTACACAGAGAAAGCAAATCTTGCTGTGTAATATTTTAGAGTGTTGTGTCTGGGAAAGTTCCCTAACATGAAAGCCTTTCTTATTTTTCTCAGAACGTTACGTGTTACTAATTAAAACAGTATCTGTATTCTTAATGCTATATCAAAACGTTTCTGAAATTGTATTTCTATCGAGGTCAACAAAGGCTTCTGCATTCTCAGAACATTTTAAGCCTTGATTTATTCTCATTTATGGTATAGCCTTAACTGTCTGATGGAGGTTTCCTGTTCCTTTAATGTATTCGTACTTTAAATGACGACCACAATTTCATGTTCTCAAGTGTAACGCATCTTCAACCCATTACTTTCAGTGTTTTCAGATTTTTTTCTGTTTTCTATGAAGCAAAGCACCATCGCTGAATATGGATGTACTTGAAGCCCTGCAGTGCTTATATTTACTGACGCAATTTTTGGCATCTATTCAGAACAAAAAACAGTTTATTTTCAACGAGTTTTCCTCCAATGTGTAGAGCGGAAAAGACAGCCACGGGGAACGGTTACAGAACGGATGAGTTTTAGAAAAACCAAAGGCAGGTCGTATCAATGTATGCAAATCTGTTTTCCCGGGAGAGTGGAGTAAAGAAAATTCCTGCCAAAGTAATAATACTGTGCCATTTCACTTACTTCTCTAGGGCTCTTTTTTCCCGCTCAAATACATTGCGAGTAAATTTGCTTTTTGTGGATGTGTTGGTCTGGGGCCTTATTCATTTGTAAATATTTGTCGAGTGTGTGTAAATGTGCCAGTAGTTTATCCCTCTGTGATTTTTGGTCTTGAAATACCCGATCATTGAAGCTGAACTATAAAAGAGACAAATATAGACTATCTGAATGGCAGAAATCAGCCAAAGCCGGAACTGAGTGGAATGTAATGGACCTCAGCCTGGAAATATTGCGTCAGTGATAAAATCAGATTAATTGCACGTAGGCGAGGTGAGAGGAACCAAATTTAGATAGAGATTATCTACTCACACGTGCTGTAGAAGAATGTTCGTTCTTGTGGGTAAGATTAAATTCTGTAACACGTATAATAGTAAATATTGTTGAACAGAGAACGAAAGCGAAATTAACATTCCCTACTAATCATTCCTTATGATGCGGTCAACAAATTACATTACATAACGTTCTTCTCAGTGGTGTTTCTTAAGAAACTTCGAGCTTTTTTGTGAAAAAATATTTTCGTCCATGATTCTACGTAAACAAAGAACATATAAAATTTCGTGTCAACTGTGAAAGCGCTGTCCGTGCTAACAAATTATAAAGTGTGGTATGATATGAACGATTCAGCAGATACTGTAAATTTGGATCATATGTGGGTTAAATGCGAAATTACCATGTATGCGAATGAACATAACGAGCCTAAACTCCAGCTTTGTTTACGGATATTCGCGTAGATAATATAGAATACTATTATATAACAAACAGTGACTTGTTCAAACATATAGTGTTTATCAACACACAAATGTTCTGTGTTTTCACATCTGCCCAGTAACCAGTTATCTGTGCTGGTGTCCATTCAGAGACAACAAGCAGTAATCAAGACCGCTAAACCAGTGACCCAATTGCTACGTCATCTGTGAGCGTATGTGAAGCGACAGGCGGCAGCACAATAAAGTAGGCAGATGCCAGCCGTTCTTTGTCGGACATATTGTAATGGCTTTGAAAGAAATCCGTATTCTTCAATATTCTGGCAACATTAAAATTTTCTTGGGGTGCATATGCAAAAGATACTGCAAATTTAAATATGAAGCTCTAGATCGCACTTTCTGGAGAACTCATTTTCGAAGAGGCTATGAACCTGTTGTAGGGCAGACTGCATCATGATGCTTGTGAAAGGTTGGCGCGCATCTAACCTACAGTTTTCTTCTGCAATTCGTGGAACATCAGACTACCCGGACTTTAACCTTTATCCTGCTGATGTGGAATATATGGTGAGCTGCTAATAATGCCAGCACCCCTAATGTGTAATATTTGGTGACCTACATTTGGCAACGCTGAAAGGAGCCTCCTTGTCTCTGTCTCTGCACAATGTCTCAACACTGAATCAATCGTGAAAGACGTCCTATGTCATATCTGTGTGTACACACTTACTCGAAGGGCCCAGTTGGTAGCCGAGTAAGTGTGTGCACACAGATATGACATAGGACGTCTTTCACGATTGATTCAGTGTTGAGACATTGTGCAGAGAGAGAGCCAAAGAGGCTCCTTTCAGCGTTGCCAAATGTAGGTCACCAAATATTACATATTATTGGTGCTGTTATTAACCTTTTAAAGCCTAGCGGTAACTTTACGTACCAGGAAGTTTAACATTCAGACATTCTACATGATGTTCGCATTGCGTTTATGTGTTTTGTACGGATCTCAGAACGAGCAGCCCCTTTGCCTTATACAGCATTAAGGGACTGGTTCTTATAACCGAAGTGGAGAGTGTTCACTGCGTGGTACGCACTGAGTCCTTATATAAAACAGACACGCTTCGTCTTTAAAGGGTTAATAGCAGCTTACTATATATTCCACATTAGCAGGATAAAGGTTAACTACATCAGGTACCTCTTATACTTCATCCATTCTTCTGTATTTTAGTGTAAATTTAAGAGTTCCATTCTCTAAGTTAGATAATTTTAAGATGTTCAGAATGCGTGTGTTACTAAATTCATTGAGTGTCTGTTGAATTGCTGATTAGAGAAGGGAATCGCATATGTCTTAGTTCCATAGCTTTTACTTTAACATTCTTTATAGTAGACAACATAGAAATATCTGTTAAGCCTACATCTGCAACCGCATTAATACTTCAGAGTCTGAAGTTCATTCAGTATTTAAAAATTCACATCCTCCATCACACAAAACACGCTGCCTTTTTATTGCAAAAACTAGCCAGTTAATTATTTTCAGGTAAATTATCGTCATTCGTCCTGAGGGCTGCACAATATACGTAAATGTATCATGTGGGCAAAATACAGATACATTTAATGTTAAATTACGTGGTGCGTGTAGTGACAAGCGTGCTTTATAATTTTAATAAGAAATACAGTGAAGAAGGCTACCGTTTCAGTGCTCATTACGTTGATTTGTGTTGACCCTTCACTCAACCAGATTATATCTCTGAGTTACTGTCTGAATTATGAATGAATCTCGAATACACTCACGCAAGCCATTATCTCATTTCACAAACATATTAATAAATACGTTGTGTGTGTTTAGACCACTGAACCTAATATAGATATGACTGTGGAAATTTGAGCTTTTCTGAGTAAAAATCAATACATATAAATGAATATATGCCTCAGAAACAAGCACAAAACAAATTGTTACGCGTGACAGCACAGCTAATGAAATCGCTCAATTAATCACATAGCTCTTCTATTTACATTGTACATCATTGATCAATTTAGACGGGTATCTGTCCAGTGACAGAACAAACAGTAATGTTTAAACTGTGTTCACAATTTGTTTTAGGGGAACGAGATAACGTTAAAAGCCTGTTGGTGGCGCAAGGCTTAAATTTATAATTCACGATTCTTTAACGAAGCATTGCATACAACTATGCTTCTAGCAGTATGTGTTCATATTTTATGTAAATGAAAAGTATTTCTGTTTTTACGTTTCTGTAAGGCATATACCAGAAACGACGATTTCTTCTTTCAAATGACCACGAGGCAATGGAATGTGGCCTCTTGCTACGTGCTTAAACTGCGAACTAAGCACTAAGAACATACAAAGGCTAAGACAAACAGATATTAATCCTGGCTACGTAAAACACTTGAAAATTTGACATCAGCGTAGAAATCTGACCGGCAACACAGTGAAGTTTCACGGACTGGTATTAACAAATTACGAGTGAAATCTAAATACACTTCAGTGATCATGTAGTAACGAAAATTAAGAAAGACCGTATACTGGGACGATACCTCTACCGATGTTTACGTTCCTTATACATGTAGTTGACGTCATTTGTGACCATAGCAAGGCACAGGGGGCGGTGTACTGGGTTGCAATATCTAGTGCCGCTCTGAACCAGTCCATAGCCGACTCTCCTGCCAGCAAGGCTTTCCACAGGGTTTCATTACCGTAAGTTATTCCGTACCCAGTTTTAATTAATTTGAATTTATTTATTGTCTATTTTAAGACGCCGTCAGAAACAAAGAGTAGGCTTACAAAAGTGTTAACTATAATTAGCGTCGTTACTGACCACAAATATACTGTACATGGCCTTCGTTTAAAAAATTAGATCACGTCTATACTTAATATTCTGAGTGTTCGATTTTGTAAGTACGCAGACATTGAATCACGTACATTCTTAATTTATCTGTACCTGTACGCTTTGCATATAGTAGACGTCACCTCATGTTGGTGTGGACGCGAATTATAATACAATATTCGTATTTTATGAAGTGTGATTTTTTGTATTATAAGCTCACGTTTTTAATGACCTCATACAAAATATGGTAAACATAAGCGCCTTTTAAGGCCTGATCCAGGAAGTTAAATGGGACTGACTGCCGGAGTACATCTGTGTTCTCATATATCGAGTATTAACCCATTAAACTGCCGTGGTAACTGTATATACACCCCCCTTAGCACATCTAAATACTGTGTTGTATTGTTATCACCGTGCATTTTTCAGTATATACACAAAAGTACCAACTAATGCGCTTTTCTTTAATATTATCAGCTACTACTTCCTGACATATGTTTCGGCGTCTAATGTCGTCATCATCAGGGGTCACTTATTGTGAAGATCACTCGATATCCGCATGGTTTATAACAAAAGTCTTAGACAAAGTAGTTCACATTAACACTCCCGGGAGCGCTGGTTCCAGTAACACTGTATACATTATAAACATCACCCAGACTGGATTAAAATGTTCTAAATATTATAAAATCATGTGCACTTGTCTTTACAAATTTGTTAAAAACCTCCATTTGTAGGTAAAATTGATATAGAACGTGTAGATTCCGTAGAAGCATATAATGTCAGATATGTATGTGCCCGATACTATAGATGAAGAGTAATATATGCATAAATGTGAGGCTGGATATGAAGTTACTGTCGTGTGGCGGCGAGGAGTGTGTATTCTGCTGACTGTGGGTGGTTTGGTCTGAATTGAGTACCAATTCAGACCAAACTCTTCATCTATAGTATCGGCCAAATATTCATCTGACATTATATGCTTCTACGGAATCCACACATTCTGTGTTAATTTTACCTACAAATGGGGGTTTTTAACAAATTTGTAAAGACAAGTGCACATGATTTTATAATATTTAGAACATTTTAATCCAGCCTGGGTGATGTTTATAACGTATACAGTGTTACTGGAACCAGCGCTCCCGGGAGTGTTAATGTGAACTACTTTGTCTAAGACTTTTGTTATAAACCATGCGGATATCGAGTGATCTTCACAATAAGTGACCCCTGATGATGACGACATTAGACGCCGAAACATATGTCAGGAAGTAGTAGCTGATAATAATAAAGAAAAGCGCATTAGTTGGTACTTTTGTGTATCTCCAAATACTGTGTTTTACCCAGTCTATAGAAACTAGAGCTATATGTGGAAATTGTCAAAGTCCGCAGGTGAAATTTTAGCTGGCTTTAAGCCAGTGTTCAGTTGACAGAATGTCTTTGCATTCTTTATTATGTTTTAATTGCTCGTTTTATATTTGTTTTATTGTTCATATGTTTTATTTTGTGTGTTCTTTGTTTTTGTATTTTTTGTGTATTGTTTCTCCTTATGTATATTGTTGTTTCTTTTCTATTTGTGTACGAGTGTACGGACCACTGCCAGCGGGTGGAAACCCAATTGCAGTTAATAAATATCATGTATCATTTGTTCGTCCATCTCTCTCTCTCCCAAATCCTTTCGAATTTATCATTTTCCACCATCCCACCATCCCACCATTGACATTACGTACGCTGTATGAGATGCTCCCAGTGTTGTACAATAAACGGCGATATTATAGAAATACGAGACACTGAGCCACCGTAATTTACGTCTAAAATTCTCATGGATGCTCGTTCTTGCCATCTGCTTACGCTTAAAGTCGCTGTGATGGACACTTGGCTCGACAGAGACAATATCGTTACCAAGTCAACCCATTTGACCTCTCATTACTCACACCCGCGACACCTCACGGGTTAATAAAAGCTTCATGTGAAGCAGGGATGTTGACATTGATACTGTTTGCGTGAGGTCATGGGTGTTACCGCACTGTCGTCTAGATGCCACGTAAGGGTTTACTGCGACTTGCACGAGCCTGGGCTCGGAAGTATACGACCATGATATACTCGTATGGCGGGAAGTGTGTGTGAAAATATTTGTTTGCATCTTTCAGGACTGGTGCAACGTGATTTGTCCGGACTTGTGGGAGAGACGATCTTTCTTCCATGTGCTCTGGATACGGAAAAATGTGGAGACCTACACAGCATCAAATGGTATCGTGGCTCTTCGCGGATCTTTGTCTTCAGCGAGATGGCCGGCATCGCTCGATCTGAGGGAGATTACACGGAACGGTGAGTACGTGCGTGTTCGTGTGTTGTATGTGGACTCCAAATTCAGCGTTCTGTTTGTACCACATTTTATAAAGTCGTACAATAGCCTGTAAAAATACAGATCTCCGTACTTCCCGATTGCATATACAAGTGAACTATCTCCTGGTGCGTCCTCCTTCGTTATTACTATTGCCAACTTTCAGAAAAGAAAAGCCTAAATTTGTAGAAAAATCAAGATTAAGAAACGTGTTCCTAAAACATCCATACAGACAGTTCCTACATGTTATGGGTGAAAAAAGAGAAGACAGTCTGATTTAGAGGTTCTGTACAACGTTCAACAGAACCAGAGTTTTTTTTTGTTCATCTTGTTTTATGTTTCTTTCGTGTCCATTTTTTTTTGACCTGAAACGGGTCGCCATTCCTGTGAGTTAGTACCATGCAGGCTAAGCATTTCTAATGCTATACGTCGAGCTGAACGGATCTAAATGTGACGAAATAGATAGGTAAATATCAAGTAACTCTGAAATACATGTTTACGCCCGTATCTGTACACTATATGTCACCTACTTTAACTAGCAGTTAATTCGGTATTTATTGAGTGAGCTTGGCCTTCAGAAGAAACAGCGGTGTAACAGAAGACAATTCTAATTATTAACGGAAGTACAGTGAGTCCTTTCGCTGTAGGAACCGAATTTTTAAGCACGCTCTGGAACTGAAAAATATGGAATCTACACAGTTTGTTTTACCGATTTGCTTAGAACTGTGTGCGTTATACACACACCAAACTTGCCAAGCCGTGTTCACTTTCGCTAGGTTTACTCATTTCAAGGGTTGCTGAGTTTATAATCCCAAGTGATCTTTCTCTGCATACACATGTTTTCGAGTCATTTTACTGATTTCTTGATGAAACACGACAAATGTGATTTTCCGATCATAACTACCATTACTGTCTGGCATTAATGACTTTAATTAGTTTTGAGGTAAACATTACTTAAGGGCTTTATTGTATATTTTGCTTTTATCCTGCGAAGTACTTAGCCTACAGTTGTGTCTTCATTAAAAGTTTACAGGGAGCCTCGGTGTACGTGCGTTATTTCTTACGTAACATTTACATAGGACTCAGTACAGTAAGATGAAGATATCACCCTTCGGAAGTGTTGTCCGTATTAGCACGACCGTAACGTCCAGTTGCGGTCACCTCGGTGTGTAACGCGTTTCATATACCAAAACATTAGACAGCTGCTATCATGCATCAACGAAACACATTAAGAACGGTCACCTCCACCGCTGCATACGGCTCACATTCGTAATGCGCAGTTAAACCATTCTCTGAAAAGGTTTCTAAATGTGATGTAATAGTATGTATATTACTTATATGTATTTTGGCGATGACCATTGGACACCGTAGTGTAATATTTAATAGGCGTTACATTTCCATTAATTTTTTCTTTAAAGAAAAACCAATATAAGACTGAACTGGAAGGAAATTTTATGTTATTCATTTCCGTGCAGTATAGCAAAATAGATCCAGCTTGTGCACAATATTATTGTTTATTTATTTATCTTTTTTTCGTGAACAGAAAAGATAAATAAAGAAACAAACAATAATATTGTGCATAAGTTGGATCTGTTTTGCTGAGCTGTAAGGAGTGTACATAGGTTAGAAATTTTAGTAGAATTCTACGTCTGGGAAGTTGTAATACAATATTACGTGACCTTATGCTGAAAATCAGAACCTGTGCAACAAATTGTGATACTTCTAACAGTTCGTTTAAACTAGAATGATATTCATGTGGATATGATAAAATGGAAATATGAGCGGCAAGAAACTGGGGAGGATTGAAACATTTCAGAGTGTCGTACGAAGAACACTGAGTAGTTTAAAGATAGTTGTTGACGAGAAAAATAATTCATGGTGTCGTATTTAAATTGCGCACCGGCACCAGCCCCAATTCTGTGAAGGCACATTTACTTTGTACAAAATTATAGCTTTCCAGAAATCCTTAATTGAGTGAGTCTCCATGGCGACAATAACAAGACACTGATGGCGAAGATAAAGCTAAAATATCTTCACAAAGAGGATTTTTGAGAACCCTTTCCCTCTGCGTGTGATTTCTCTCTTATGCTTATCTGACTCGATTTCGTTTTGTAAGAGAAAATCGAATAAGACGGAAAATTGTGTTATTCACTGGGGTACTGTAAGGTTGGATTTTGTACAGTTTTTGAATCCCTTTGTCGTCACACAAACTCGGAGGTAACATAAGCACAGAGGAAGGGGCTTTTATAAAAACGGATCATAAGTGCGTGCCGCAGTGGTGTTGGATTTTCGACCTCACTGTCCCTCTGTGCATGTGTAATGTAGCCTGGCTGCTTCGGATGAAGGGACGGGTTTTATTAGCTTCTATTTGCAGCCTTACTAGCTGAACTTTGTTACAGAAATCGAAAGTAGTGTCAATTATTTATGTTATCAAAGTTGAAATAATTTGTTGACATGTTTCTGAGCATACTAGGTTGACTAGGTAAACGCTCTAGCTTTTAGTAAGGGGAATATTTATGTGCATGTCTATATACACGCTTGTTTACTTCATGTGACTTCTTTTATCGTTACAGAGGCTATTCGCCTGCGAAGCTTTGTAGTGTAATAAGTAAGACTCTCGATAACTGAATTACATGTTCCCGCTAATCAAAATACATTGCCTGTGCATGTCTTATTAAATATTAACAGACCTTTCGTCAACTGCATCTTAAATTTTCGGATTTTTTGCCTGGATGAAAATATTATAGCCCATCCCAAACATCTAGAGTGTGAGATTATTTAATTTATGAATTTTGGCCATCTTCTCGTATTAAAAATAATAATAACCGTTACTAACACACTGTCTTTCGGGGAAAGCGGCAGTCCTCGTCTTGAAGCTAACAACGCAGTCAAACCCTACTAAGGTCGCCCCGCAGGTAGATCCAGAGGTTGCGTTTTGCCTGTTGGGCCCATTTGAGTAGGTTATGATCGTATTTTTAGCCTTAATTCGGGACAGATCGTATCCACCAAACACTGTGTTTTAGTAATTTTAGGGGCGTACGCGTAAGTAGCGAAAAGAACCTGCTAAGTTCGTCATGTCCATCCGTCTGTGTGTCCACATATATCACATTGGCGCCCACTGGACGGATTTGGGTTAGATTTGATTTTGGAGATTTATGAAAATCTGTCCAGTAATTCCGAATGTGGTTAAAATCAGACAAAGTTGTCGGCCACTTTACGTGTCCTAAGTACCTTTGCGTTGTTGATCGCAGTACAAAATATTTTGTAGCTCGACACCAGTGCAAAGGGAACACATTCTTGCATTTCCTTAGCAACACGTAACAGTTTCATATGGTTTACAGCGACAGACGTGGCTCAACAATGCAAAGGGGTCTCATTGTTGAGTTTCCATGGCTGCAATGGTTACGCGAACGCGCACTATATTAATTTATGTGTGTGTTACCTATCTTATTTATTATTTATTTTAACTCGAGACGATAGACAAAGCACATGAATTAAATAATTCCAAATATGACGCACTATCGTCAGAATCTTGTAGAATTAGACTAGAGCGTGGAGTTTTGGAGTGGACTGAATTGGCTTTTGCGAGCACAGTAGTGAATCGCCATGTTAAAAAAGGTTGAAAGATTACTGAACAGCTGAAGGGCTATCAGTTTCTCAAATACATTACTCCATGCAGTAATTTGATATGTTATATTTAAGCTTGTAAAAATTGCTGAGAAATACAACATCAACGAATCGTAGCGATACATCGGCCACTTGACTGCACAGCGTAGAAGCAAGCTTGTAATGAATGTATGATTCTTACAGAATGAACTCTAAGTTTCTTTGTTGTGTTCAGACATGATCCTGGTTAATATTAGGCGTACTGTACCTGGCATATTCATGATCTTCTTCGTACCGGATGTGGCATGTCTGATTCCCTGTACATGGCTGATATCTGCAGCACGCCAGAACCTTAGCCGAAAAACCAGAAGTCACATTACCTTGTAAAATAAGTATTAATCCTTAAGCGAACGCTGTCCATTCCAGAGATCGTGACCGAGAGTTTCATAGGAAGCGTAAAGCTGCTACATCCTGTAGCTTTCAAAATCGTAAATTTAAAATTATATTTTATTGTTTAGAGAGTCGAGATAAAATAGTGACGACCTGTGTGTCGGCAGTGTGCTGTGGCCTGTAGATCACCTTATAGCATTCAGTTGTAGCAATGCAGTCTTTGGTAGTGAACCTGACTAGCATAGAAAATTTTTGTTGCCCGAAATTTCGCCCGGTAAAAAAAAGAAAAAAGAAAAGAAAAAAAAAAGAAAACTTGTTCTCTAAAAGATGTAGTGGAATAATCCGAGGAATTTATTACGATTTTTTGGGAATAATTAAATGAAAGTATATGAATTTCTTTCATTTTTTCTCGTTATATGCAATCTCAATCGGCTAATCTGTTGAATGGCTTGGCGTGTTAATGTATCAGTTATGTTAGGGAACCATTAATTCCTTGCTGCATCTAAATGTCCGATTACTGGTTAATATATTTTAATTGCAGGTTTTGTAATTTAAGTAGGAAGTGAAGCATGATGATTAACCTGCTAAACTCTTCAGCCATGTACAATAGAGAACAAGTAGGGGGAGGAGGAGGAGAAGTAGAAGAAAGGGGATTAGTGAGAAGTGCTGTGGTGCGAGGAAACTGGTAGGAATTTTTACAACTGCAAAATCCATGATAATTCCTGTGTTTATATTGAATTCTTGTTGGTTATGTTGTTATTATCCTGAAGGCTTTATTTTGAACTGTCTGTACTTTATTGGCATGTCCCTTAGGAACGGAGGGGGCGTTTTGTATACAATCAATGCCAGATTAATACCAATGCTGAACATTTTAATTCGTAAAAAAGGGTATAAAAATTAATTTCCTGTCTCACAGTAAACATACCGTCTTTCGTTTAACAAAGGTTAATTTCTCTTAAGGGAATAATTCCTGTTTACTCTTACAAGTAACACATGTAATCTTTGTTTACTTCGTGCACTACCTCTATCGCATAATAAATTTTAGTTAAATACGCTCTGTATCTTCACTTTCTTCGGGCATTTTCCGTGTCCTATGCGTAACGAAGGTTGCGCAATTATTTTTCCATTAAAAAGTGTTTAAAATTCAGTTGTGCCTGAGATTCGAAACTTCAGAATTTAATTCTTTACAGGGATCGTATTTTGCTATTCAATACGAAATCGACGCACGCACGCGCACACGCACGCACACACACACACACACACACACACACACACACACACACAAGGGAGAGGTTCTCTTCGCATTTCAACTGAGACATTCCTTTCGTGATTTTTCTCAGTTTGTCCGAGGAATTGTCGGAATAGTATCATAAATGTTTCGAGTTAATTATTGATTATCAACCGATCATTTGAAATTGCAGAGAAATGTAATTCCCACAACATACTTGTGTCTGTACGTTTGATTTTATTTTCATCTAGGATCTGTGAAGATAATTCTTTAACCTATAAAACGTTATAGCAAAGTAATTTACTCCACATAGACCTTCAGTAGTTTTCCCTCATCTTGTTTAAATCTGCGTGGAATCCCGCACATAAAATGAACGAAGTTTATAGTACGTTCTCACCAGACCTGCCTCCGGGCCAAAGGGTAGGGACATGTGATGTAAAATGGAATTCGTTATTTAAGTGCCTGGAAGTTCGAGTGTGTGTGTTTGTGTGTGTGTGTGTGTGTGTGTGTGTGTGTGTATATACACACACATGTATACACTACTACCAAGTTGATACACATGTAAGAATAGACCTTTATTCAATAGAGCAGTGTTAAGGAAAGGAATTTGTAGTGTAAATATTTATTTAATCACTGATTAGTGTTTTGCTTTGGCTGTGTAATTGGTCTTGGAAATTCATTTTTTGCAGATAAAACTGTACCCATGTAAAGATGTACGCTATACGAACCACAGTTCAGACGTTATGTAGACAAAGTAGGTGATAGTGTAGGTTACATCTCCGTACATGGAAAATGTTCGTTACCCTGTGTTAATATACTTAAGCCTTTGAAGACCAAAATTAGTCTTTTCATATTTAAAGATTCAGATTCTACCCAACACAGAACAAACTCCCTCTCCATTACAAACACCAGCAAGTTAATGCTGTTAGCGTAATAATCGCTGTTTTTTGTGAAAATAAATTGAAGCACATTAATACCCTGTGTGGGAAGAATGCAGACCTTTTTAGTATTAATTGTGTTGGTACGTACAGTAACCACTGTACTTCAGAGAGTTAATCATAGATTGTCACAAACGTTTAAGTGGTAACAAATTTATAACGTACGATGAAACAATTAGATAATTTTCCGTCTCATGTGGCCTGAAACAGACCTATGAGCCAGTGGTTACATCGGTCATAATGCCACAGTCGAGGTTCTTACGACACCGACTGCAAATGTTTCCTACTTCAGGAATGTGACTGTATAGCTTGATAGGTATCAGCGCTTCAGGAGAATGTGCTGTCTCCATCTTCAGGGTCGGCACATTCCTCCAAAATGTTGGCGCTTATATGGAAAGCTGCGTGGCATCACATACCGGAAGACAAATAAAGAAAGAAACAAACAAAGAAGGAAGGAAGGAAGGAAAGAAAGAAAGAAAGAAAGAAAAGTTTGCCTCTATCATAACGATTAGGCGTTCTGTAATATACTTAATATCCGACAAGATGTGTGTCAGTCCACTCTTTCGACAAGCTACTTTATGGAATAAATACAGAAAGGCCGTCAGCTGGCCAGACCTATATGTGCTGTGCAAATAATCATGAGGGAAGATTATCTGTCCGTTGAACTGGCCGTAGATAACATGAAAACAGGACGGATCATATATTCATTTCAACAAAGCGGGCATATGCGACGCATTTCTCTGGACCATGAAATCCATCGGATTTTGTTCCATGTCGCGGACAGCTTAGCGTTTACACCCTGTTATTTAGTGGTGACTCCAACTGTTGGTTGTGGGTGGGAAATGGTCTGTGTGTATATATTTTGGGGGCAACAGTGGGATTTTTTCGTTGTTGTTGTGCAGAGATTAGCTTCAGCGTATTGGAAAGCTATCACTGAATGTGCGTTTTCTCTGTGCGTAATGTGAGTCGGTCTGTCGCACTGTAGAGCCTTTAACTAACAAAATCTGTAGCAGCCGTGCACTTCTCTGTAACATGGCTATATTAGACTTATATTGGTCTAACTTCATGTGGCAGAGTCCTTCTTTATAACTGACACTCCCTCGGTTTTCAGGGAATTCTCCACGTTTATGAAACGCGAAGATTTATGGTGTTGTTCAAAACAGGACGGTGCTGGTCCGTAGCCTGAAACATATGAATCCAGACAATACCCTCATACGTAGTTTCTTTAAGATTAATTTTATTTTAATTCTCATATTTATGCATGGGTTTAATATTTCAAATGCCTTTCTCATCTGTACCGTGCTTTCCGTATACGCCGTCCTCTTATATACACGTAGTTTGACGTCATCACCCTAAGGATATTCCGTGGGGAGTGAAATTGCAGCTCTTCATTATCCGGATTTCTCCATCCTCCTCTTGCCTGTTCTGTCCCAGGTTCAAGTATTTTTCTCGGCGCACAATGCTGGGTCTCACGCGTATGAAAAACTAAACGTAAATGAGGATCATGTTTATCTACCTTGCAGATGCATTGTGTGTTCTCTTGCCCATAATATGCATTGCAGTCTGCAGTAATTGTCAGCGTTACTGTATATTTGATTACACACATGTTGATGTCATTTTACAGTATAGGATTCTGTGCCGTCGTACGTGCTTGTCATTTCCAGCCTCTGCTTATAACAAAAGGCTGCTTTGTGTTAATAACTTTTTGAGTTACACTGGCCGTACAATTCTGTAACCGAAACTTGTTTGTTCTTAAAAAGTTGGCAGAGCTGATATCCAAATAACAAACTACTCTTGACCTTGCCTTCCATTTTGAATATGCCAGTAAGGCGTCTGTGTCTCGGTAACCATTCGGAATTAGACGTAAGTTCATATGAACACCCTTTTTTTTTGTCACAGTGTCCGATAGTATCACCCCACTAAAATACTAAACCTTCCTTCTGAGTCGCCCTGTGTGTGTGAATGTCTGTGATTATTTTGGTTACTTAACGACGCTTTTTATATATTCACGGTTTACACAGCGTTGAATGGTAGGATTATCAGTGATAGAAGATTTACATAAGAACGGTCATGGCTTGTTTCAGTGTACTATTACACAATAATATGCCTGTAAGGATTAGAAACATAAATTGTCTCCCTTTTTCCTGATCGATATTCAAAACCAGGAATGCCTTTAGTACGAGTTAATAACACCAACCCCTCAGTCACGATGTTTGTTGAAAAATTATGATAAATTGAAGTTGTATTTTTCCGTGAATATAGTTCTTCTTATACAACATGAGTGAAAACATAACTTCCCAACTAAAATTTATTCTAGAAAGCCGTAGATCAACTGTGGGTCTTACTGGCTGAACATTTTATGAATTCGCTTTCTTCATTCGGTTCACAAAACATCAATATTAGCTCTGGTTTGCTAACCAAATCGTGAAAGTAATGGACATTTGCTTGCCCAATCAGAAAATTGGTAGATGGGGGAAGATATTTATAGATGGAAACTTTAAAAAAAAAAATCTTGTTTGGTGAAAGTTAAAATTAAGATTAGGATCGATCGCCGATCATCTCGAACTTCAACACTCCGAGGTTTTATCCCTTCCTTGGGACTAAACTTTGTAGCAGTGCTTGTGCTTTTTAATCAAACAAACTCGGTACTTGAGCACACTCGTGATCAGTCCCCATTAGTCTTCCGTTACACCGGAGACTGCACGTGCATGCAACGGCACGCCCACACTTTCCATAGCCCCCTGAGTTGGGGAACTAATTTGTATCTAATAATTCCCACACAGTCGTTAGCAAGGGATAGGCTACTATTTGAAAGAAAATACTGACGAGCATACAAGTACAGAATTGTTTATAAATAACCCTAGCACCACACCTTTGTAGATCTAGTTGCCCAAAAAATTAAAATTATATTTATAGTGCACTTAAACGAGTCTGGTACAGGCCTGTACCGTTGCAGTAACCTGTGTACAAAAAGGATACTTTTGGTCATGTCATTTGTATCTCAGTCATTTATTTTGACCATGACAAATTGTTAGGTTTTATTTTATTTTATTCACATCGTACCCGTGTAAACATGAAATTTAACGCATGTTTACAATTGCGTTATATTCTTGTCCTCGCGCTTGTTCGTAAAAGTAGTTTCTTCTGTGTAAGGCGTGAAGTTTTATAGGGGAGTACATGTATATAGTTCTGCGCCTTCTTAACCTTGGCATAATTGAATCGTTAGTTTCACTCCCCGGCCGTTTACCTCCAAATTTTCCCAAAAATATAGTAGTAATAACTGTAATGGTGGTGGTGGTAACTTTGAAGGTTATGTTAATAGTGTAATAATAATAATAATAATAATAATAATAATAATAGTGTAATAATAATAATAATAATAATAAATTCCTTATTATTAATGTGCTGGCACAGGAGCCATAACGCCAATTACAGAGAGCGCACAGGAACAACAGGAAAATACACACATAACAAATAACGAACTAAAACACACAGAAAAGAGATAAGAAGAAATTCTATCTTAAAAGTAACAGCATTAATAATAGCATAATTATTATAGAAAAATTTGTTAAAAGAGATTATTTTTCCCCCTGTATATATTGTGAGTACTGTTCCGTTTAACTCAACTTGTGAAAGAAAAGGCCAGTTGCTAAGTGAACACTGGAATGTAACAATACACAAGTACTGCACAGTGACTTAACAAAGGAAGAAAAAGCAGAAACAAGGTACAAAATATAATAAAACTAATTACAAATATCCAACCTAAATTAAAATCACAATTCATATGAATATTACAGGCCGAATTATAGTATAAAATCTGTTAAGAGTTCCGATTTACTTAGTAAAAATATCTACATCGAAACATATCGGTGATAAAAACAGAGCTACCATTGAATATAGCACTCTCCTACTGATGGCGTTAGTCGCCGAAGCGCATGTAGCAGGACATTTGCGACGCCTACGGTCAACGTAAAACAAATTAAGGTCACTGAAATTTCGATTTGGCACACGAAGGGAGACAGTTTCGTAAAGGGTAGGGGACAATTTGGAACCACTCTAAACATTAGTTTTAAAAAATGCGTGTAATTGACGCCTCCGAAAACTTAAGGTATAACATTTTCAGTAATTTAGAACATGAACGGCAGCGTATTCTAAGTGACTTAAAAAGCGACGGTCACAAAGAGATCCGAAAAAAGCGATGATCACAAAGAGATCCGAGAAAAGCGATGATCACAAAGAGGTCCGAAGAAAACAATCACGAAGAGGTCCGAACGTCCGCTGGGTGCGCAGAAGGTTACTGGTGTTAGTAGAAGTCATGGACTTGCATACAACAGAGGCACAGTCTAACTTAATAATAGTAATAATAATAATAATAATATGTAACTTATTTAAAAAGGAAACATTAAAAACATTACTCGAGCAGGCCTTATGCTTTGACATATGAAGTAGTCCAGCTGGCTAACTGCTGTGCTAAATGGTTTGTTGTTATTATTGTTCCTATTGTAGGAATATGATTTTATATTAAACAAACGCAAGATTAACAGCATAAAAACTGTACGACTGAAGTTCCTGACGATAGGAAAGTACGCTTCCTGAATTTGGCTTGGAAATCCTTCATTTGAATATTACTGTCTTGCAGCTGAATTGTCTGTTCTGGAGGGGAATTTATCACGTAAGCGAAAGCAGAGCGAACGCGAGTATTGGGTAGAACACAATGCGTAATGACTCCATTAAGGTAGTGCTTCTGAATTTAATGAATATAAACAATTAAAAAACTCGACGCACTCAATGCATGTACTGATAATTTGCAGATACTCCAAGAACAGGTGGGGTAAATTATTTTACGCTGGTTCTATTAGTTTCATATCAGTCACTATAAATGTAAGAGGACGAGTAATAGCTTTGCGAGAATTTTAAGCGAGCTCGTCTGTGTTAAAACTATTGAACATACATGAGTATCGCTCATTACACTGGGATTTAAAGGTGAACGTTCCTTTCTTTCGTGCGTGTCGCGTCTTTCCTTATAGTTCTAACAATTTGATTTATTTTTTGTTATTTTTGCATTTTTCCAGACATTTGCTTGTTGAAAGTAACTGGGATGTTGTTGCCAGTTTCTGTCGATGTGTGCGCGCGCATGTGTCCACAAACATACGGTATTTTTTGTGCATTATATCTTCTGTGTCTTTTTCTGGCTGTGCTTCTACACAGTTAACAACAGCCATTCTCGTATAGGAACTTGAATGACACTTGATACAGAATTATATTAACAACAGCGCCGTAGTCTGATATTTTTAGTGCAAGGCTACGTAAAAAACATATTTGTTGTAATTAAATGAACGAACTCTTAACCTATCTTGAAATAACTGCCAACAGAGAAAACAGACATAAAAATAACAGGTCGATTCATCACATATATGTGTACGTTATGCTTAAGAACCATTAGAGTACCTGTTAGTAGATACCTGCTGTATTGCAAAATTGATCTCTTTCGTGTGATTCTTGCATTAACATATTACGTATTTGGATGAGTTCGATTAGATGTAAGTGAGGTCTCGAATACACCGTGATTTCTATTTTAAATTCTTTGTAAAATGAAATTTAAGAAAATTCATGTCGTGTTGAAGTACACCACATAAAAAATTAGACGCCTTCTAAATGAGTAGTCAGAAATTTTCACTCTTCTGTATTCGAAGCTCGGAATTTGAAGGACATTTTATGAAAAATGTGAGGATTGAAGTGTTATAAGAAACCCTCACACGGCACTTGTGTCCTCGGTGCATTTATACACTCCCATTGTCTCAGTTCCGGTCTAAGGTGTAGGTGTGCGGCCGCTGGCTTGCTTGAATTGCGGTTCGAATCCCGTTTGAGGCGTGGATATCTCTCTGTTGTGAATGTTGTGGATTGTCAAGTAGAGGTGTGTGTGACAGGCCGATCCCTCGTCCAGAGGAGTACTGCCGTGTGTGATGTGTCTGTGTGTGATCTCGAAACCTCAACAGTGAGGCGGCCAAGGCCTTCCTAGGGCTGTTGCGCCTAAGGGAAAAAATCGTCGCCAACCTTTATACATGTTTGCTACCCCTTGCAGCTGACAGCACTCGAATGTTTGTAGATATAAGAACTGAAGTGGCTTTACCGTTGTGTAATATTTTCATTCCTTTCGCCTTAAGAGCTTTAAACACGTTATATTTGCAATTCGCTCATTTCCACACTTTCCCAAATTGTATTCTTAAAATCCAGAAAAGAGACCTGCTGAATCCCACTGAGAAGTGTCCTGATAGCAGTGGTTAATAATGCGTCAACGGTGTCTATTCGTCAGGAAACGTCCCGGCAAATTACTTTCTGCTTGAATTCATTTACAAAATTCCAGTACAGAAGTTTAAATTACTTCTGACAGATCGTGTCTCATGCATGTGTAAGAACAAATTTGAAGTAAGAAGGGCGGGAAAATGATGTAATTCCGTTTCCGCTTCTTCGTGATGCGCGCCGGAAGTGGGTTCACATCGGAAAAGATGGTAACAGCATGGCAAACATAGTTGCGTGGAGCTGAGAAGCAAATGTTCCGTCAGATATTCGAAAATTTCAAATTTTTGTGTGAGTACGGTTTCAAAAAGGAACGTGTGTATGTACTTTCTGTCTATATCGCTTCAGATTACTTCCTCAAGATAGATGTTATCCATAATCTGCACTCAACGCCTTTCCAATTTTCCAAGTCGTACCTGTCTTGCACGTAAAATCTTTTATCGGTTTGCTATATTCACAGTTTGCGCTACTTCTCTTGCCCACTTAATCGTCTTTGATTTGAAAAATTTCTGGTACTTGGTAAATGAAAATTCTTTAGGTGAAACATCGCCGCTGTGCTCCCGTGAAAAAATAATACATATATATATATATGTACATATATGTACGTTCCAAACCACTGTCATGCACAACAAAATATACAAATTTAGAGGTTACTAGTTTTGGCGTACAAATTAAGCCGTCATCAGACCTAAATATCAAGAGCCACGCAAAAACTTTCGCGTAAGTTTTTGTATGGCTCTTGCCATTTAATAGTTCTAATGATGGCTTAATTGATACGCCAAAACTAGTAACCTGTAAATCCGTAAATTTTGTTGTGCATTACGGTGGTTTGGAATGTACGTATTTAAAAGAAAATTCCTCTCGCTTCCTTTTCATTTCGTTTTCTCAGTTGCAGAAGTTGGAAGGTCATAAATTCAAGCAAATAAGGCAAATTTACTCTTGCTGCATAAAATAAGGAGGGCGAGCATTGTGTCAGTGTGGAATCCAGATACGTTTTTTTCACTGATCTAAGATCTGATTGCCGTATGGTATGTCCCTTCATCATCGCACACAGGGTGCGAACAGATTTCAACATGTTCAGATGTTTACTTTCGAGTCGGGCAGGATTTGTGATGCTGTTGTCAGCAATTTTAACCGGGTGCGTGGCTCCATACACCCCAAAAGTAACACACGTCAAAATTACTATTACAAAATTAGAAATTCTCTGCAGTTGTGCTCCTTTTGCGTTCTTTCGGAAGAAAGGAAAGGTCCGTTTTAGTGTTCATTATACACTTTTGTCAAATAAAGAGCATCATATTTCATTGTAATTACAGGAAATGTGTTATGAGAAATAAAGTGCTTTTCTTATTGGTGTGATCGTGGATTTTCCTACACACTGTGAGACTGGGTCCGGATACCTCGTTGTAAAGAGATGCCTCTCATGGATTCGATTTTCACACAGCCATAAAACTGAACTGCAGAGCTGTCTCGGCACGTTAGAATGACAATGAAGGGAGCTGACATGTCAAGTAGAATAGTGCGTCACTGCCAAATTATGCATATTGATGACGTTCCTGCGCCATATACACAGCCTTACCACAGCCACTGCAACGTTTTGTTGCAGGCATTTGGTGTAATATCATGCCTTGAAAGTACTGACAAATACTACGGAACAAATGAAGTGAAATTTAAGAATTTAACAGTATTTAAATAAGTCGCAAATTAAAGTGGAACTTCATCTATCAGGCGTTTCGTTTCTGTGTTCCCTTATTTACTGACATTTTGCTAAGCCTTCTCAGCACGTAGTGGTATTATGAGGGAACTGCATGCAGTGTAGAACTATGAAGTAGCTGGTTATAAGTGGTACTGTCTACGTCTCCTGTAACCTTTGCCCTCTAGGCTTGTTACTTACTGAAGAGTGAGTTTTGTGCATTTCAGAAACCGTCTCCAAGAATCATTTTAGCGTATGTAGTGTAAGACCCATGTGATGCACAGATCTTGAGGAGAGGATGATATTAAAGTGGTTCTCGTGGGAATATTTTATAAAGCTTTGAAATATATTAGACTGGAATATAAAACCAAATTATAGATATCTGCACTGAAGGTAATGAAAGTTCCGTTTCGGTTTCCGTTTTAGTGTTTTACCGCGTTTGTTATAAAGGACCGCGTCATGCTGCTGAATATAGAGCAGACCGATGTACTCAGGATTATGTGGGTCGACTTCATGCTTAGTTATTAGCTCTTTATGCGAACTTTTGCAGCGCATTTTGGGATAATACCTGAAAGCAGATCACTGTGTCTGTCAAACATTTTCCTGCGCTCCGTCGATGATAATCTTCCAACATGATTCGAGGGTTGGTAATTTCTCCAATAGGCACAGTGTTAAATTTAATGTGTTCCATGTCCGTGCACTATATTATACAAAAACAGTAATCACCAACAAATGCACAAAGCGAGTTTTATCATTAATCGTAATACACTCCTACATGTTCCGACCCTGCTGGGTCGAAACATGTAGGAGTGTATTACGATTAATGATAAAACTCTCTTTGTGCATTTGTTGGTGAATAGTGTTTTTGTACAGTGTTAAATACCTGAACGTTTAACCTGTGGATTTGTTTGATCATTTCGGGATTCTTAGCTGTTCCTTCACCCAGTTAGTTCGGCCTATTTAAAAGATCTTTCGGATATCGAAGAAGCAGAACCAAGCACATGCTGTTAAGACAGCGATGAGGATCCTAGCCAAGTATAAACTGCAGCTGTTTGTAAAGAAAGCAGTGACATTGACATAAACCTTCTCTTCGTATATTTAAGGTTTAGGTGACATATCCAGTTTGAAGTAGGCATACACATTGCCGTTCTTACTCATAGTCCGCGAAGGGTCAAATGTATAACGCCTAGAGCGTATTTATTCATTTCCTCTTTTAATATTTTCTCTCGGTTACTTGAATGTGATTCTTTTCGAATTTGATTTCAGTTCTCAGACTTAACTTATTTCCATGAAGCAGAACATGCCTATTATAAATTAAATATTGCTAGATCCTCCATTCTCCACGTTTTATTTCCATGTGTACGTGGAGATGTAACGGGACGGTCTTCTCTCTTGTTGCTTCTAAGTTCCTTCTGATATTAAACGCGCCTCATCAGCTGTTCATCGAACATTCACGTGACCATACTGATGACGTGTTGCAAGTTCATTTCTCGCAGACCTCTCGATGTGTCCAATCAGGTCTGACCAGTGCTAATGAATTTAGCGACCTGTGTGAAGACACAGTACGGTGGCCTCCCGTGTTAGAGGAACTAGTGCAAGAAGTTGGGAGGAACACTCTCTAATCTTAGGAATCGACTTGTGTGTTCGCTTTTACCACCCTACACTTGATTAGGAGTTATATAGCTTGTCTTCTACCAGGCTGGATAGTCATTTGTTAGAGTCGCTGTTTTGTCCGAATCCTCCTTCAACACGTTCAAGAGATTTTCCCCCTTTCCCTTTTTTATCCTTACCAGAGAAGTCTTAGATCGTTAACTAGCCCCAATTCGTCGCTTCCTGTCAATATGTAGAAGGATATAAGGGTTTTATTGTTGGCAGCATTGTCATGTCTTTTTATTGATTTAGTGATGTTGGTAGCAAACCGAAAGAACCTTTGAAGGACAGTCATAGTGCGTTTTGAAGAGCCCTCTTCAGTCTACGAGTATGGCATATTCTATAAGAGCGGTCAAGCATCGTACTGATTCCTTATTAATATGAATGTTATTAACACCCTTCACACAGGCGGACATTCATTAGGATACAAGAAGCCCATCACATTCGACATCATGTTATAATCTCTGTAACATTTCGTCGGTAGTTGAATTTTAACGTTACTGTTGAAATTAGCTATCTTTTACCTATTCCATCAAAAATGTGTTTGGTATAGTAGGTGATCATGTGTACTCTTATGGTAAATTCAAGGTGAATACTGTAAATGAAAGTAACATTTATGGAAGTCTATTGAAATATAATGTTTAGGGCTAATGTATTCTTTGTAGGCTTGTGTATAGGCCCCATTGATAGTCAGTTATAATTTGATGTAATTGCAAGAACGATTCATTGTGTAATGTTAAAGTACATACTTTGCTAGATTTCATTCAAAGAATTAAGGCTAGTCTTCTTGAAGTTAGTATAAACTTATGTAAACATTGTTACATGTTTTCATATCGCACCTTAACATGAACGGCAGTTGCCCGACACATTGTGTTCACATACATGAAACAAATCTTGTACTGACTATTCCAGGCACCCGCTTGATCTAATGATAATTCAGTACCATTGGTCTAATGATAATACATGACGGTATGAATCGACTGAAATATGTGTTTCGAATTCCACAGGACAATGTCAGTTCAACTACTGTCTCCTATATACATGTACATACGAATCCCAAACTAGAACGTCCTTGCTGACAGGACACCAGACACAATACAAAGAGCATTAATGCTTTCCATTTTCCAAACAATTTCCGTGATGAATATTTGCTGTAAACAGTTCTCAAACCGTAAGCAGAGCATACTGAAAATCAAATAGATCGTATATCAATCTGCATACATAACTTTCTCTTCACACTTCAGTGGCATGCAACTGGCGTTATGGTAATATAAATGCATTGCATGGTTTCACCCGTCCGGGTACGGTGTATCGATCAGACGGTAAGGCCGCATTCGCAATGGACGTACAGATATTTAAAACGGCTATTCGCTGCGATTTGCCGTGTTAATTTAATGTGTGTGATAATGTAGATTAACGGTTTGTAATAGGAGTGTCCAGTTTCTACTGAACAATCAAGAACCTAGACTGCGACTCTGGAACCCGTTGTAATGTTCCAGTGGTTATCTCTCGGGCGTGGGCCACTAAGACTGGCCGTAATTACTGTGCCGATAGTATACTCTTAATTTGATAAGAGGAAATTATTTTTATCGTTATTGCCGAAAACGTTGTTGATAATGTTTCGTATGTTGGGTGGTCGTTCTTTAACGAAGTCGCAAGGATTTTTTGTTTCACAACAGTTTCAAGCGGAAAATAATGTCGATTTATTTAAGTTTTAACATTGATATCTCATGTTTCTGTAAAATATAATATAGGCCTAAAACGTGTTGAAGTGCTTCCAAATAAGATATTTGTGACCCATGCTCCAATTTGAAGATACCTATATTTCGTAACATTGTTACTCAATAAATCAAAGGAGTTGTTCTAGTATAAATCTACGTGACTAATTATTATTCCCGTATTATTAATCTCCAATTTGGACATCAAGCATCCACTAACAAACTTAAGGGTACAAAAGCCAAGCGTTATTTAGATTTGCTTGAAATGGTTTGTGTTCTTGCAGTCGTATATGACGTTACTACTTTAGCATGGACGTGTTGGCCTGTCTGTTTATGGCCTATGTTTTGTTTCCTATCTTTGCTTTGTAAATCAAATAAAGCAGAACGATACTGCTGATGTATCGTCATTATAAGTCTTTTATAATACGAAAGAGGAAACCGCGAGTCTCAAAAAACGCTGCATAGATTTCTTTTCATTCATTATTTTGTGTTAAACACTCGTATATTTAATGAAATTATTTTCTGCAGTGTCATAGTTCAGTTTCGTTTGGTTTCGTAGTCCTTACCTCTTTTTACCTGCTCACAGTAGGTGTTGAGGTTGTTTTCTCTTGATCATTCTCAGATACACATCACATTCGGTAGGATTCCTCTGGACGAGGGATCGGTCCCGTCGCAGAGACCTCTACCTGATAACACAAACACTCACAAGAGACAAACATCCATGCCCCCGGTGGGATTCGAACCCACGATCCCAGCAAGCGCTGGGCGGCAGACCTACGCCTTAGACTGCGCGGCCGCTGGGATCGGCTCGGGTGTCATAGTTCAGTTTCCAAATGGAAGGGATTGCCCTAAATTCATAGTAGGTCAACTTTTGATTGCTCATAACGTGTTGGCCTAAACTGACGCAGACAACTTGCAGTAATAATAACCGATTCACCAGCACCCAGTAACAATAACCATCCGACGTTGCATATCGATGTGTTTATAACTAAGCGGTTTACTGGAGACGGGTTATGAAGTGCGCGTGTTTATCCCTAGTCTCTTCCTATACCTGCAACTAGCACGAACTTTCTCGTCTGATGTTTTTGTTTTCTTCTTTCTTAGTCTGCCCTCTCTACCTACTCCTCGTCTGTGTAGAGGGTCATTGTTGCACTTGACCAGTGACACACACACACGCGCGCGCGGTAATACTGCTCTGGGCAGGGGATCGGCCCATCTCAGAGACCTCTTCCTGACAACACACGCATACTCACAAGATAACAGACATCCATGACCTCAGCGGGATTCGAACCGCAGATCTACGCCTTAGACCGTGCGGCCACTGGGATCGGCCTGTTTTTCACCGTAAGAAATTTCTTGCTGTCGACACTTTTGTGATATCTTTCAGTGCCCGTTCAGAAGGCATGTGACAGACAGACAGACAGACAGACACAGACAGGCTTACAAGCGAACAGTTTGCGCGATTCATGGGGGTTACGACTTCGGCGTATTACGTTTAATGTTTGCTCGTTTTCTCAGCTTTGTTTCTTTTTTAGCGTTCCTGCAACAAAGAAACTTTCGAGACCTGGATGTCTTTCCGTTCTCATTTGAAAGGGTAGGTAAGCACCTACTTAGCAGGGTCCGATTGAAATAGGTGTTAGCCATCCAGAGGTGGAAAATAACTCAGTTCAGTCACCTTGGTATGGGCCTTTCATCGTGAGGGTGGAGAAAAATCCAGTTTCCTATACATGTCTTTTTGCAACACCACTTTATGGGGAAATTTTAGAAAAACACTGATCATAATAAGACTACGAGTAACTTACGTATTGTATAACCTGTGCTAGGATCGCTGATTTATATTGTGTAACACTGGACTATCGCAAAGTTGTGTGTACGTGCTTAACTCTTCGTTAAGTCACGGTTTATAGAAATTCATGTTCATAATGTTGTCGGCCGTTTTACAAGGGATGTGCATAGTCACGGTATGAGGCTCACTGTTGCAATTTTTGTGAGCCAACATGTACTGTGCTTTGCCACGTCATAAATTGTATTTCCTGTTCTGTCCGTCGGGGGCTGCTGTTTGTGTACCCCATAGCGCCTCTGCTATCCAATACCAGAGCGTCACCTTCTCACTGTAAGGGAATGCATGAAACGCGAAGCCATGCCAAGCCTTGAAAAGCACGGCTTTTGTTCTAGTTTCCAGCATGAATGTATAGCCATGCATTACCCTCGTGTACATTCGAGCAGTTGGCAGCCGTGTCGTGTAGTTACGTTTGTGTGAGCTTATCGTGTTTATGTCGTTTCCATACGGACCGTCGTGATAACTAGTCCATGTACGACAAGTGTGTGGGTACCTTGATATTCTGTAGTGCGCGGGCAACCGAAGGTCGAAATATGACGACTAAAGTTGTGCCCGTAAAGGGCACTTGCGAGAAAATAACGTGCCTCTTATCTGAACATTTTCGTAAAGGGACAAAAATGGAAATGTGTCTCTCTGTACTAATGAAGTGCGTCGTGTTGAGCAGTCAGATACATTTTAAAAATATATAAGTAGGTGCGATCTATTTATTTTAATCAGGATTTTCATTAATGGTGGCTTTTACCCACGTATTTAATGTATACTGATTGTTGAATGGATTGATTGTCTGTGGAAGTCGCAGCTACAAATGGAAATTGTAAGGTTTTTTTGATGATATTTCAACTGTCTGTCTTAGCCTGCTTCACCCTGATGACAGAAGCACTACGCTTCTTAGAAACGCGTGTAATAATTTACCACTCAACGCATCGTAAATGCTCAGAAGACGTTAAGATTCACCGTCATACTCTTTACCTGTCTGATATAAAATCTGTTTCGAAACCTACATACACCCTCACACAGTACGAAGTTAAGAGTTCGGTATGCGTACACATTGCAGATAATAGGATATATACAATTAATAAATTAATTTAATTAGTTTTATGTGCGCTTACGGTAGGACCTAGTTTTCTTATGTGGTTGTAATTCGTTAAGTAATGGAAGAGCGCGGAGGAGAACGAGGACTAATGTTATGTCTTTAACCTGCAGTGGCACCAGCCAGCTATTCATAAGAAACATCGCATGTAGGTTTGCTTTTTGTTATTAATGAGGAAACTTACGAGGTCTGATCAAAAGTTGAAGACTTATTTTATTATAGGGAAGTGAAGCACACGATAGGGATATTAAGGAAGTGGCGTAGCTAGCAACTCTCTTGCGGGAACCTGCCACGAGGCATTTTTATTGAAAGTGTAACATTTTGAAGTTCCTGACGTGAAAGAAGAAAGTATGCGCTTCCCTTTATAGGTGAAATTTTGAAAGACAGGTAAGGACATCTACGAAATATTAAATTCTGCATTTGGATATATTAACATTTAAACCACGGAAACGCATGTCAGTGTAGAGGAAATAAAAATATACATTTCATATGAAATACACTTTATCCGACGTTCGTGACGTTTACGAGATAAAAGGCAGTGAGCAGGGAAAGACAGGCCATCGACGATGCAACATAGTATCGTGCACAAAATATGCAATTGGCATGACAAGTAATTAGGACACGAATACTACAACCACACAGCCACAAAATTTAATTCTTATTGCATTATACTTTATTAATTCCGTCTGATCTGGTAAAATGTGTTTTGCGGTCAGACTTACGGAGGCTGAGAAACGACGCGACTTACGTGTCATTACGATCCGTGTAGCCGCGTTGTTCTTACATAGCAGGCCATGGGTGAGCGATGACTTATACTTTTACGGGTTGTGTAGAAACGCGTATGTGCATAGAGTGTGAATTCCTGGAACATAATTGGTTTTAAAAATCCACATTTATAGCTAATCACCCCATTCTTACTGAGAAATGAACGTGGGGATATTCCCATTAGCTGGAATTCATAAGTTTATTGATTGTCGTTTAAGGAGGTTAGGTAGATAGGTAGATGTTTTATTGATGTATTTATTGATATAATGATTATGAATGTGCCTACAAATTGTGGACGAATTATTGTATCTAAATCAACAATCACAAAAAGTTTCGACTGGGTAAGCTTTGAGGTTATAGCTTTTGAATGTAACCTAGAGAAAACCAGCGTACGTCAGTACACACTGGGCAGAGAAATCGGCGTACAAAGATGCGAACGTCGCTGAATGATCCGTTATACGTACATTTACTTTCTTGTTCTTTTTCAACATAAGAGATTGGTAGATGCGTTACAGTTCACCGCCGCTGTATGATGTAGTGTTGTTATTCACTCTCGCTTATACTGACAGCGGGAGACGATTTACGAACTATTTGCAGGAAGTCATGTGTGTTAGGTGGTACGTGATACACAGCAAGGTGTGTGGGAATGAGAACTGTTTTTTCCACTTTTGAGTAACGACTATGCAGTCCCACTTAGCACTGATTACTGCAATTCTTGGCCACATAATGGTTTCCTTTGTACCATTTTTGCCCGATTTTATGTGGATCGACTGTTTTCTTTTCCTCGTGATTCAAAAGTGCCCTAAGAGGAAAGGAATTTCGTTCCACATTACGTGACGAGAGTATCGAAGGAAGGACTTGGGATTTATACGTCAATATTCAGTATACAGCTTCCCGGGTGTCGAAGTGCTTTTGTGGAGACAGTAAGCCCCTCAGAAACATCGGCAATATTTTCAATTTGAACACAGTGTGGGGCACTCAAAAGTGGGAGGTCCACTGACCTCGCTATGAACGATGAAGAGGAGACTGTTTTGTGGAAGATAAGTTGCTGTTTTTAATTTTCCCCCAGAAATCAATCACGGAATTTTGTTCGTGATCAGAAATATTCGTTTACTTGCTGTCGGAATATTGCACATATTTCCCAATAAAGCTCTGAAAGATATTCCTAACGGCCCTTTTGAAAAAAAAATAAGTATTATTATTATTAGTCCGTAACGTCTAACTACCATAACTGAATCACTAAACGGAAATTGGTTTTTCTCTGGCTACGGGGAAAAAAATAACAAAACTTGCGTTTCCTTTGCAAACTCCATAAAAGACGCCAGGATTATTAATTGAATACATTATAGCAAAACGTGATTTAATAATGGAAAATACATTTATGCATTCTTGTATTTATAGCATACACTTTTTCATTTATTTACGTGACCAAAACAGCAGACTATTAGTTGGTTGCTGTTTTTATGATGCAGTCAGTAGGTCTTTGGTTCCAGTCTTGGCACTGAGACAGTTCCGTTCCACCTCAACTTTTACAACATTTTTCACAAATAACTAACTTCAGCCGAGATCTGCGCACTTCTGGGCTATTACGCAGCGTCGAATGGTAATCCTTTACCGACGTTTCGGGACAACATATTGGTCCCGTGTTCATTGATCAAGAAGTCCTTGAAGATGGGACCACTAGGTTGTCCCGAAACGTCGGTAAAAGATTACCATTCGACGTTGCATAGTACACCAGAAGGGCACATTTCTCGTCAACGTCGCGGCGGGAGCCTGAAATTAACTTCAGCTTTTGGTACAGCGTAGGGAAATAAGGTAAAAGTAAGTGAATAACAGCTGTATACCAAACGTAGTTCCAGCAGAATTGATTAAAGCAGGGGGTAGGATTATTCGGTCTGAAATCCATAAACTTATTATTTCTATTTGGAATAAGGAGGAATTGCCTGAGGAATGGAAGGAGTCGGTCATTGTGCCTATTTATAAGAAGGGTGATAAAACAGATTGTAGTAACTATCGAGGCATATCACTTTTGTCGACTACGTACAAAATTCTATCCAACATTCTTTTGTCAAGGTTAACTCCGTATGCAGAGGAAATTATTGGGGATCATCAGTGTGGATTTCGACGTAACAGGTCAACTACTGATCATATATTCAGCATTCGTCAAATACTTGAGAAAAAATGGGAATACAATGAGGCAGTGCATCAGCTATTGATAGACTTCAAGAAAGCCTATGATTCAGTTAGGAGGGAGGTCTTGTATAATATTCTCATTGAGTTCGGTATCCCCATGAAACTAGTAAGGTTAATAAAAATGTGCCTAAGTGAAACGTGTAGCAGAGTTCAGGTAGGCAAACATTTGTCTGACACGGTTCCTATTAAGAATGGCTTGAAACAAGGAGATGCTCTGTCGCCATTGCTTTTCAACTTTGCTTTAGAATATGCCATTAGGAGGGTTCAGGCAAACCAGGAGGGCTTGAAATTGAATGGTACACATCAGCTTCTGGTTTATGCTGATGATGTTAATATATTGGGCAGAAGCATACATAGTATAAAGAAAAATGCAGAAGATTTAATGATTGCTAGTAAGGAGACTGGTCCAGAAGTAAATGCTGAGAAAACTAAGTACATGGTCATGTCTCGAAATCAGAATGCAGGACACAATGACAACATAAATATAGATAATAAATCCTTTGAAAGGGTGGAAGAATTCAAATATTTGGGAGCAACCCTAACGAATCGAAACTCCATTCATGAAGAAATTAAGAGCAGATTGAAGTCGGGGAATGCTTGCTATCATTCGGTGCAGAATCTTTTGTCTTCCAGGTTGCTATCCAAAAACACAAAGATTAGGGTATACAGAACTGTAATTTTACCTGTTGTTCTGTATGGATGTGAAACTTGGTCTCTCACACTGAGGGAGGAACAAAGACTGAGGGTGTTCGAGAATAGGGTGCTGAGGAGGATATTTGGTCCTAAGAGGGACGAGGCGACAGGGGATTGGAGAAGACTACATAACGAGGAACTTAATGACTTATACTCATCACCAAATATTATTCGGGTAATCAAATCGAGAAGACTGAGATGGGCGGGGCATGCGGCACGTATGGGTGAGGAGAGAGGTGCGTACCGGATTTTGGTGGGGAGACCCGAGGGAAGGCGACCACTTGGGAGACCCAGGCGTAGATGGGAGTATAATATTAAGATGGATATTCGGGAAGTGGGATGTGGGGGCATGAACTGGATTGAGCTGGCTCAGGATAGGGACAGGTGGCGGGCTCTTGTGAATGCGGTAATGAACCTTCGGGTTCCATAAAACGCGGGGAATTTCTCGACTAGCTGAGAAATTGTTAGCTTCTCAAGAAGGCCTCTGCTCCATGGAGATAGTTAGTTAGTTAGTTAGTTAGTTAGTTAGTTAGTTGGTTAGTTAGTTAGTTAGTTAGTTAGTTAGTTAGTTAGTTAGTTATACCAAACGTAGTTAAGGAATTTAAATGTCGGATTGAATTGCAAAATACCGAATTATTTAAATAGTCTCGTCATTTATGTTCACACAATTATGTGAACATAGTCCTGAAACAAGGGAGAATATTTTATTATTAATTAATTAATTAATTAAAAATATTCTGCCTGTTTTAGCATTGTGCGTTTATGAACAAAACCAAGGTCTGTGGAATGTAATGCCACAAGTGTAATTATCACCCCGATTGTTGGTAATTTTCAATTCGAACCTTCTGCTCGTTTACCGTCAAGGTTGTTTGTTCCCCATCGGACTAGTATACATGTACAATGTACTATCCTTCTTCGTGGCACTGTTACGAGAACGAAGTGCGGAAGACTCGCGCTGAGAAGTGGAGCAATATCGATAGTAGAGAAAGTGGCCCACGTTCGTCCATCTACGTAAAACAATGTTAACAACACGCCTTATCGGATAACGGGAGCTGGGATGGTCCAGTCATTAATACGGGTTGGAAGAATGAGGAATCCTTTTCGATTAACACTAGCTGCAAGGGCCTTTCTGTTCTTCAGAATATATAGTCCGATTGTGGGGCCCACGCAGCGTCATATTTAATGGGTACCGACGGCTCTTTCAGCGGGGGTAAAAGCGGTGGGGCGCGTGAAGCTTGCTGTTTACCTCCATCTAGTGCCAAGGTCAGAATGGGGGGGGGGTTACGTATATACGCCCCGATATGCCTTTATGGCATGCACAGGGACAACTTTACGTTTGTCTTTCCTCAATTCGTAACGAACGCTATATACGCCATGTGTTTTCTGCGAGGATAAACTCTCCGTAATGCAGAAGGCTTCACTGCGCGTGAATTCGTGCCGAACTTTAATAAAGTGTCTTATCATAAAAACCACGAACGTACACTGTAATTCTTCATGCCATTTATTGTAAATGTTTCCTGAACTTTTCGGTCGTAAGTTACCTCGATGAATCACAGAATGTAAAAGCCTTAAGCACTTAACAATCTGCGTAAATCAGATCTTTGTGATTGTCCTGTGACCGAAACATAAAATATAAATTTGTAATAAGTTTATGACATGCGGGATTATTGTGTGCTTTGATGTTTTATGACGGGTCAGCTAATCACTCACGGTAAAATTTAAAAAAAAAAACAAATTTAGTAAAATGTGTTACTTTCAAACGTCATTTCATGGGCGCTGTTAGATCAAACCGTAAAGAAGGGCAAATATTCCAGCATTTAAATGTTTCGTAAGATAAAAAATTATTGTAATTTTGTATGCTTATAGGTATGAACTGCTATAAACACGTACACATGTAAGGCAGTATTGGAGACAGTCACGAAGGATGCAGCAAATAATGTGATCTTATCACAAGACAGACATTCTTCGCTGAAGTCGTCAGGTAAAATGTAATACAGCCATTTTGAAAATATTCCATCGCGAAAATTTCTGAGAGACTTTTTTCCCTTTTTCGCCTCAATAATCAGATTCTCACATACTCAGAAGATATACAGCTGTTCTTATCACCTAATTCTGTGCCTTTACACGTTTTCGTATCCTTTGGGATTATATAAGTAAGCTGATTTTGGTATTCGTAATATATTTCGTCCTGTTTATCTTCTGTTTCCAATTTAATTGCTATTGCTTTCATTCTGCCATATTCTGAGTTTGCAGTAAATGCTCTGTTTTCTCATTTGGCATTCTGTCCCGTAATGCTACTCCGAGCAATTACGTAGAAGTTCCTATATAAGCAGCTTCTGTTTATTTTCCTTCTCTTTTGCACATAATACCAAGGTAAACTTGGCTTAGCTCTTGAATTACTTAGTCGTAGTAGAATGACTCTCCTCATTTTCCGATTTCTCATGTCTGTGAGCAGTAATAACAAAATTTTTCTCTGCAGTGAAATAAATAGACACAAATAATCTCGAAGTCCGTATTATTGAGGTAATAAAATGATTAGATTCTTATCCACTATCCACAACATGTTATGCAAATGTGATTTTTTTATTCTTACGAAAGAACACAAACGTAATAAATTAGAAGGTACAAGTAAAATCCGATTAACTATTAGATGACTAAAACAATGATGTAGTTACCCTTGCTGCTTCACCCCAAAGAAAACGTTATGTCGGTGAAAACGGAATTGCAGCGTGGCGTCACAAGTCGGAGAATGCAACTGAATTTAATGCAGCACTGAATTGTGAGAAAGTTCGAAAGTGAATTTGGGGATTTACACAGCTTATCTGTCTTTGCTGGGTAATCAAGGAAGCTTGCATAGAGCTGGTATCTAGCTTGGATGGAACAAACAAGAAATTTGCACAGTATTCTGCAGAAAACGTACTGAGATGTGGTCACTTGGAAGATTTAAGCCTACGATGGAAAGGTATTGCTTATATATATATATATATATATATATATCGGTAACTGTGTGGTAAGCAATTGTGCTCGCTTTAGAAAAGTTTGCCAAGAAACTTAATGTGCTCGTTTGCCGATTACTTCACGTAGCAACATGTACATTTAGTTATAATACCTTTGCAGTGTTACGCGACCATGTATTTCATTTCTGCGTCGTATGTTTAACCAAGCGTTTAATTCCTTGGATTATGTGGCTTCGCACAAATAGTGAACAGTTGATTAGATAAGAAAGCGATCGTGTTCCCGTGGGGCGCAAACTTATTACTCCACTGTTTGCCCGAAAGACCTGGTGAAGTCCTGGAAATTGATCGTATGGCTCATCTTGGAGCTCAGACTTGATCCCGGGTCCTCCCAAGTACGGAGCACAAAAGGTATGTACTATGGGTGTAAATTTTCTTTCGTTTCCGGAGGTTTAAATTGGTTGCTACCAATGACCAGAAACGGGTAACATTTTGACTCATAGTTTTACAAAACGTTTGATGTGTGAAACATGAAAATACAGACGATTTGTTTAATTTTACTTTCTTCTTCGGGTTTTTATTCTTCTGACGCATTCTTTTCGAAAGAAAACTGCAAAGCATGCTGACGTAAACGTGCTTCTCATTCATGTAAAACGGGACTGAGACGTCGTACGAGGTGGTGATGAAGAATGCCCTGCTGTATAGTGTTTTAAACGGTACTTGATTAATTGTGCAGTTAAGGTTTGTTCGGTTGTATTCCTGTCTTAAGATAAACGTTAATTTAATCCGGCCACTCGAAGCTGAAACTGAAGTGTTGTTTATCATTCGCTGTAAGTCGAAATCTTTCGATTTACTGTGGGACCAATTTAAAGTTCCTATTTTCACACTGTTATTTAAAAATCATTACAACATTTTAGTAAACTAACCCAATAACTCCATGAAGCAGACTCCCACTTGAGAATTCCATACTTCCGCACCTAAGTAAGAAATTTCACACCTTGTAAGGATTCCGAATGTTCATTACCGTGTTCAAAAGAGCATATAACTAATACTAGCCAGATGAATCCAGCCCACAATCTCCTATTCTGTTTCTTTAAGGTGCGTTTTAATATTGTCCTCTGACGTTTATTTTTTAGGTGGTTTCCTTCCTTCAGGTTTTCCTGTCGATTTCTTTTTCGTGTCTTCTGTCTTGTGTGTGCCATATATCCCTTCCCTTAATTGATATGGTGCTGAATATTTTGATACATTTGTGTATTTAAAGCATTTTATACCACATACAACGTTCTCAAGAATCGTATGAAGTTTGTGTTTGTGATAATATTTGATAATTAAGAGCGTAAGTACAATTACGTTATGCATTGCCGTTCATCCACTACATTCTTTTTATCATTATACGCGGCTGAAGACTTAAAGGCCTCCTTTCTCTCCGTTTAACACGTCGTCGAGTAATGGCGGGAAGGTGCTTTACGATCTCAGGCTGTAATATTCCTGTAAGTGACCTTGACAAAACGCTTCTAATTACAATTCCTCTACCGTGGAAATTTTATTATCCTTGGGGATAAACGTGCTAAGAATGTAATATGCCCGTCAGTTGTTCATGTCATCGTAGAATTGTGTGTGGGTTCTAGCTTGGTTGTAGATTTGTTAACTGTATATATGTACACTCCTTCAATGCTCTATATATTATATATATATATTATTATATAATATATAGCATTGAATGAGTTGCGAGGACTATCATGAATGTGGAGTCGGACGGTATAGAGAAGGAACGGCCTGTTTTATAGTACTGTCCCTCAATTTATCCTGCAGAACGGAGGGGGGGGGGGGGAGTTTTCCGGCGGATGTTGTAAACAAAATCTTCGCTACCATACGTTGTATTTCTTACCGCTGATATAGCCTGCTCATTGAAAACGTAGAACATACGTTCCGTTTTCTTGCATCTCTTAAGACGACCTTTTAAAGCCTAGTGGTGAATTTACATACCTCCAGGTTTAATACTCAAAAATTCTGCGTGGCACGCACATTGCATTTGTGTGTTTTGTACGGATATCAGAACAAACAGCGACTTTTGCCTTATACAGCATTAACAGACTGGGTTTCTATAACCCAGGTGGATAGTGTTTACTGCGCGGTACGAACGGAGTGCTTATATAAAACAAGATACGTTTCGTCTTTAAAAGTTTGTGTAAGTCAGTGTGTGGGAACAACATGAGGGCACAGTTTCTCGGTTTCTTCACGAATGTCTGCAATTATACAAAATGAATGTGTGATTGCAGTTCTGTATTTTTAAGATCTAGTCAGTATGCTCGACATAATGCAAAGTATTTTACGTAGGTTGACCCTCGAAAACGTTAATGGTTTTACAAACGTAAATGCCGTATTCAGTCTTCCGTTATATTTTGTGATATGGACGTAGGACTTCTCATGGACAGTCGGTCCACACAGATTGTTGCACTTGTCTCAACCAAACAAGTTCTTGCATGTGTAGAAGTAGAAAAATTTGTTTAGTCTTTATCCTGCTAATGTGGAATATATGGTGAGCTGCTAATAATGCCAGCACCACTAATGTGTAATATTTGGTGACCTACATTTGGCAACGCTGGCAAGAGCCTCTTTGTCTCTCTCTCTCTGCACAATGTCTCAACACTGAATCAATCGTGAAAGACGTCCTATGTCATATCTGTGTGCACACACTTACTCGGCTACCAACTAGGCCCTTTGAGTAAGTGTGTACACACAGATACGACATAGGACGTCTTTCACGATTGATTCAGTGTTGAGACATTGTGCAGAGAGAGAGAGAGAGAGACACACACAAAGAGGCTCCTTTCAGCGTTGCCAAATGTAGGTCACGAAATATTACACATTAGTGGTGCTGGCCTTATTAGCAGCTCACCATATATTCCACGTTAGCAGGATAAAGGTTAATCCGCTCGTTGCATCTTTATAGTTGTGGAAGGAATTAATTTTAATATATAATGGAATAACGCAACAACGCGTCTGATATTCAGTACGGAGTCAAAATAAATTGGATGCTCACAATGTTGTATTCTGGTGACAGGTGTTTACTCACAGATGTATCTTGTGGGTTTTTGAATGAAACATCTTTCTACTTAAGTCACGTAGCCTGGTACCGTAAGACACTGGCTGTGTAGCATTGTATTCTATACCGAAAAAATGACGGTCAAATTCTGGTCTGCGCAGTATCCTAAGTGGGATGTGTCTGCGATGGGTTTGCACCATCTGACTTAACTGGAACATGTTTGTGATTGATTTGCACCGTCTGTCCCAAGTGGGAAATGTATATGACGAGTCTGAACCATTTATCTTAAATGGGATAAGTTGTGGCAGGTCTGCACCATTTATCGTACCTGGTATATTTTTATGATGGGTCTGAACCCTCTGCCCTTAACTGGAAAAATTTTATGATGCGTCTGTCACATCTTCTGTTCTTCTGTTGATTTCAGACATTTTAATCACAGATGTTATCAACACTGGATTGTAATTCTATAAAAGGTGTAAGAACAGCTCCATTTTTAAAAGACTGCATAGCTGTCTACCACTAATAACTGTTACAGTCAGAAACAGGAAAGCGAATTCTTTATTTCGATCACTTCTTGTGTAGACTGTATACGTTTCAAGCACAATATCCTCGCGTTTGAAGGATTACAAATTAGTCCGTTGCAACTGACAATAAAGAGGCAGTAATTACCTATAGAATCACTTTGATCTTGTCCAGAAAGCCTGTCTTTGACTTGTTTCGGATATTGCTGATTGTAATGACATATATAGACATGGAGGCTGCGTGGGTTATCAGGACTCAAGCTGAAATTAATCTGCTTCAAAGGGATGTTGTGCCAGATTGTGTCCCAGCTGCAGATGTCAAATTTGTCAATAGTTTGCATATGGAAATACTTCTAAGAAAATTAATTTATTCAAGAGGATGTTTAACAGTTCATTTAGAGTTGGGTCTGTTTTTAAACTGAAGGCATGAAAGCCATATTGGCCTGTTTGTATTTCAGTAGAACGGTAGAATCTCAGGAGGGGGTTTAAAGATTTACGTGTTAATTATTCACCTACACGGTGCTTTGTTACCTTATTTTATGTAATAAGCAGCGGTATTATGTACTGCAGAACTTAAAAGTAGGAGTCTAATCCGTGAGACTTGCTATTCTTAGGAAGGTGAGTAGGAGAACTGTTCTTTGTTTGGATGGTATCTCTACAAAATTGCATTTTAACACCTTCCGTAACACAGCAGTCTAAATGTGTTTATCAAATATGTTCCATAAACATTATCGTCGAGGCGCGTGTTTCGGTCTGTTTTGCTCAGTGAGTAAAGTCGTCCCTGAATATGGTAACAATATTTTCTACCAAACATGAGATTTGTCAACTATGACACCAAGACCAAGACAGCTGTCTGCAAGACTTCGTTTAGACCGGTTTCGCCTATGAATTATCTAAATTCCTTTTACCTCCTTGGGGCAGAGCCCTTCTTGAACAGGTAATATTTCTAGTTGCTCAGCTGGCCAACAATTCACCACAGAGTATGGAGCCCTACGGATAATTTCCACGCTCACAGCAGCCCGCCGCTTGCCTCTGCCCTGAGCCACATCAATCCAGCCCGCGCCTTCCCAACCGATTTTTTTAAGCTCAATTTTAATATCCTCCCGTCTACGCCTAGGTTTAACACGTAGTCTTGTTTCCTTCACGTTTTCCAGCCAACACTCTGCACGCATCTCTCCTTTGTACCAGATGTGCCACATTCACCGCTTACCTTATGCTCCGTGGCTGGATGATCCTAATAACGTTTGTCAAGGTGTGCACAGGATGTCGCATATAAAAGTTGCCTTGGTTTTGAGGATGATAACGCCAGATATATCAAATGATAAGCACTTCAGGTCACGGATGGACGAGTTGTCAGTGGCGGATATTGGTTTGACTGTTATAATACACCGTTAAGACGATAATTTACAGTATTTCAAATCTCTCGCCTGATAGGTCAACTCGGCAGCAGGTTACTTGAGACGTTCTTTAACAACAACAACAAATCAGTGTTACAGATTTAAGTCAACTGCTATAAACGAGTTTCGTATTCCTTTCAAAAAGGTTTATTCTGTATGCTAGGACATTCGAATGGCACCCTGGAACTGTTCTTTGAAATTTGTCAAGAATGTCTGTTGATTCTGACAGCTTCTTGTAGTGAGCGGTGTTATCATGATAGAATAAACTTGAAAAAGGACTCTGAAATAGGAACAAGCGTGGAATTTCTAGAGCAGATTTATTTATTTAATACCAGTACAGTCTAGGAAACTAATGTAGCGTTAATGCTTTACAGTTGTATTCAGGAGATGGCCGTTTCGAAATTCGGCAAGATTGCTAATTATTCGGAGTTATGCGTTGTGATTTTATTATCCTATCCTGGAGAATATCTGCGTAGAATTTCGAAATACATGCTGAGTGCATCTTTCAATTGTCAGCTACTTATCATTCGTGGTCATCTTACCGTCTCATTCGACGGTAAACAGTCGACTTGTCATGATTCTCTGAAGGTTCCTGTAGACCGAGTAGCTGAAGAATCGAAGCATTAGCTTGTTGGGGCCATGAAGAACATTTCGATTGCAGCCATTTTTCCTCAAGACAGTTCATGCAAAATTCCTGTTTCTCTTTTCCGTTGTCTGTATAAGCAGTTTGTCATGTAAGTTACATTTGCAATCCTTCTTTAACTGACTAGATTAGCTACCTAATTAACTCAATATAACAGAGCTCCTCTAATTAACCTAATATTTGCAAGAAATTCAAGAAATGTCCTGCCTTTTTTGGAGCTCCTGTGTTCATTACAGTGTTTAATCTTTCTTCTTGTCCCTAATTGTCAGTCGCATGAAACCATCCGACGGATTCCACTTTTTCCCACCACTCGTTGTGATATTTCCCAGCTTTCCTTGCTAGTTTTCTCTTGGTCTATTTGACGTTGCTTTTGGTTTTTGTAGCGTCTGTTGACAGGACCATTGGATGATTACTGGCTAACGAATTTAAAGGGATTTTTGTGCTACCTGTCATGACTTCGTTGGAGTAACGTTCCCGAATTTTCCAGGAAGAAGTAAGAATATGTACACTATACCTGTCTGTCAGAGTAGTCGCTCTCCGAATTGAGGTTTCAATTCAGGTAGGAAGCAGGGCTGCATACTCGACCGCATCATTACGACCTTTCTGTAAGCGTTTTCAGCAACGTTGTCGCCGTCATCAACACCGCCACCATCATGATGGGGCACATTATTCGGAGCTACCTGCGTTAAGTCTGCCGTTAAGTAACAAACAGGAAGATAAAACAGATGGACGTTTTGACCAGCGTGTAGTACTTGCAGCCCGTTCCTGCAGACACTCATCTCATCTCATGTCAACAAGAAGGGAGGGCAAGGATCCGCACTGGCCGCTGGCCATACAACAGGAACTGAACTAATAGCACTAGCTGCCCATGTTCTGGTCTTTCAACATTCATCACTCTTGGATATAGGCGAAGAAATTATTTTCTAATTACCGTTCGTTGCGATGTAAAAATATGCAAATAAGCCTAGGAGACGGGAAAGTAGAGAATGAAAATTGCGATAAGAATGCGAGATTTCTCCGGGGTCTCTCTCGGGAGAGCAGCAGGCATCCATTTTATACATACCTTCGCTTTAGCCCAGAAAACGTTTTCGCCAACTTTTTTCCCTTCTCAGTGCAGCAGACGTGCGACTAGAGTGAGAAGAAGTATAAAGAGACTTTCTATATATACGAATCCGTTCCCCATGTTATCTGTCGTAATAATTATTCTCAAGAAACGTGAAGAAATTCAAGCTCCTACCTTAGGCATGGAAGTAAGAAGCTGTTAGTAATGGAGCTAACGTACGGCAATGTACATAGAAGCAACCAGAGTTCTAAAACACAATGGAAGAGGTTCGTTTGAAAGGCACAAAGACGCCTCTTCTCTCGTGTTAGGTAAATATACGCCCAAAGTATGGAAATAGCTTTAATAACACTGTGATTATAAATCTGTATATGAGGCCTGCATACTTTTTTTCTACATCCGTCGTAAATGAAGCTTAATTTTCAAAGTTGTATTAACTTTGGAAAGTCCGGTGGTAATTATGTGTACCACGTACTCTGACAAGGAAATCTGCATCTTGCCCACGCTCTGGATTCACGTGTTTGTCAAAAGAATACCAATAATCTCCTCAAACAACATGGACCGATTTGTCTTTGTAGTGGAGCCATACTCTGTTTTATACGATGTGTGAACTAACGGTTTGGGTGTACCTTAGATAAACGTAGTCTTCAGAAAGTTAGGAAGAATATTTTCTGTGTCGTTGGAATTTTAAATTAGACATACTTCGTAAAGTGCGAGTAACAGGAAGGAAAACGTTTCAGACCTGCTGTACTCAGTGCTGTGAATGTGAACGGAAATATGCTCCCTTTCAATAATATTAAACAAATTAAATTAATTAGTTAATTAATTAATTAATTTACATTATGACGTTGCGCCCCTTCCTACAAGTATAGACGTTCATTTATTCCACAAAGATATATTTCTTAAATTACATTTACGAAACTTTATACAATGTGTTTGTATCTTGATATATGTTTAGAATAACGAGGTATGTGTTCATTAATGTCAGTAACTAATCAGCCGAACACACCTCGCTAAAGAAGTTGGTTGCCGCTCAGGGATTAGATTTTTGTCTTCTTACAGAACCCGAATTTTACTTCTCGTGTTCCTAAGATTCCGAGCCTTCCTCCTGTTCTCACGCAGAATGAATAGAAGTTGTCTACTTTACACAGCTTTCCACTGTGTGACAGGTTGAATATGTTACTACCGTTTACTATGAATTTTTAGGCACGTTCGCAGAATTGTCCAAACCGACTATTAGCTTTGTCATGTGTATCCGTCCGTCTGTCCGTTCTCGTGGAACTGCTCGGCTGTTACTGGACGGATGTTCATGAAATTTCATATTTGAGTATTTTTCGAAAATCTGTCGGGATCAAGTTTCATTAAAATTTGACAACTTTACATGAAGACCTGTGTACGTTTGTGACAATATCTCGCTTAATTCTTCTTAGAATGAGAAATGTTTCAGATAAAGTTTGTAGAGAAAATCGAAACACACATTTTATGTTCAGTAACTTTTTTTTTCCTAAAATCGTGCCCTTTTTTAGATAATGTGGAAAAATACGGTACAGCCGAAGAGGCCACAGCTGACAATATAATGTGGCGCATGCGCTTTGTATGTTGGATAATTAAGGCTACAAACACAATGTGTAGTACTTACTGCATTTTCACGGCAAATATGGTTCCGCAAACGCCCCTAAATATTACGTTATACATACGTTGTCTATCGTGTTGAAAACTGTTTCTGGTCATATTGCTGCGTAGTTTAGACACAAAATTCGAAGCCTTGTTTTTCTTTGAGACTCCACTGGCATCGCGTCCCTGCGTTATTAATAATCGTAGACTTCTCCGGGCATGTACAACGTAGAGCTGTGTGTGTGTGTGTGTGTGTGTGTGTGTGTGTGTGTGTGTGTGTGTGTGTGTGTGTGTGTGTGTGTGTGTGTGTGTGTGTGCGCGCGCGCGCGTGCGTGCGTGCGCGCGCGTGCCCGGCAGTCTTTTCCCCGCCCAAATAACTACCCAACATTGGTGCCGTTAGTTTCTGAATATTAATAACAACATGGCGTGCTCTGTAATACGTGATGTGATTTTGACACTAGCGACATTTATTACACAGTCTGGCATTCTGTATCCCGATGCAGGAAGATAATCTACTAACGCTTTGTCAAAATGAACGTCTTTAAAAGTACACTACAAGGGAGCACGGCTGCCTAGCGAACTCTGCGATTAAGCATCCGTATAAGATGACCGTAATTAATGAATCGCTGTAGTCAGGCACGCGGTATTTTTCTTGGCGATACGACACAAACATGTCTGTAGTATCCTTTATGTACATGTCGAGAATTACAACATGACAACTGCAAGAATTTGAAAGTTATGTGTCATATAGGAAATATTTAATTTTGTTTGGATCGGCGATTGCGTAACTCGTGGCAGAACTGAACTTCTGTTTTTTCATGTACGTAATTCGGACTCAAAACAAAGATACAGATATATGATGCAGCGCCTCTGGAAGGTGTTCAAGTGGGATCTCAAGACCTGATTGGAGTAATAATATTAAAGTAGGTCTTATGGATGTGGATTTTGTGGATGTTGAAGCTGATTTTTGTCAGGATCATGAATGCTGGCATTTAGTATCAGAAGTGTTAAGCCTTTGTTTTTCTTTATCACTGAGTTATTTATTTGTTTAGGTTGTGTCTTACAAGTAATAGGAATGTTTAATTTTCTCTAAACACCACACTTTGTACGTGCTTACGTACATTCGTACTACGTGCTACGCGTTTTCAAATATTTACGTTTTATTTTATGAAGCTCTCAGTATATCGGGCACTGTTGAGTGTGGCGTGACGATTAATTAATGATGAAATTGAAAGGTTGTGGACTGGGTCTGCCATGGCTTACTTTAAGGTACTGTGATGCTATTTACCTGCAAGTACTGAGTAGAACTGCGGAAATAGGATGGTCGGTGTCCCGACCTAATTGCGGTCTGGACTTTTCTCGAATGTAAATTGGAAATATGACACCTAAGCCCACATGTTCGGTATTGGGTCCTACAATTTCGTGAACTAATGCAGATAGAGTGCACGATATTTATACTGGTTCTCCTTTATCTAATCAACCTCTCGCCCTTTTTCCTGTCCCCCAACTGGACCTTATTCGTAACTGCCAGATGCTAATCGATATTTTTGCACAGCAAGTGATTGTTCACATTATCACCTCTAGTAGCATCAGTGGGCATACATCAAATATAACGCGTGCGCAGTACTACCAAACAGTTTATATATACATTAGTACCACACGTAGCTGTAATGAGAAGACAGATATCATCTCTAAAATCGATGACCCTGCTATCTAATTTAGGCGTATAGGTCGGGTTTTGTGTGCACGAGAGAGGGGCAGATAGTGTTTGGAATTTGGCGTGGGTCGGCGCCTGTCTGTTATGATGTGTGACTCCCATTAGGCCTGTAGATCAGATTAATGAGCAGTGTGCACCATTATCAAGCAGATGTAGGTATTAATTGGTTGAGAAAAACATTGTTTCTGTGTATTCAGTGGAAAATCTCAGACCCGCGTCTCTAATACTTGCATAATAGGCTGGCCTGGAAAGTGTTCTTCTGTGAGTACTTCGATTTTTTCCAGCCACTCAACACTCCGCCATTGTTCCATATTTATGTTAGTTAACGGCAGTCGACGTCATATCGAATTAGATGTGACAAGCTTGTCTAGCAGTTACGTTCCAACACAGACAAAGTCGAAATGCATTTTGTTTTTGGGATCGGTAGCGCACACGAAATATTTGTTGGCCTGAGGCTGAACGTGGCCTCGTGCAGATAGTGAAAAGCCAGTTTGGTAGAATAAACAGTGCTGTGTGACCCAGAAGTAAACATTTCCAGGCTAATTTCACAATTGTAATGCGTATTACACATCACGTTACCGTTGATTGCTGGTGTATTTTGCATTGTTGAAAGTAAGTGAAATTTTTAGTGTCCATGGAATTGAATTACAACCCTACGAATAGCCATACAGAAAGAGTGTTGAACTCAGATTAATTATGTAATGACATTTATAACTTTTAAGTGCGAAATTGGAAGGTAAGTTTATCTTTCTGCTAAAAACATCACTTCAGTCTTGAAGTACGCAATGGCGTACCTACGATGCAGTCAACTAGATGGTCTGTTAGGTGTTCGCTGTGCTCAGAAATGACGTGTTTCCACAGCGTACTTACTTGACGGGTATATTTTACTTTCGTCGTAGGAAAGCTAAAAAACTAACTAAGTAATAAATTGTTAACCTGTGAACTTATTGGATACCATGATGGTATGTTTATAATTCTACGTGTGAAAAATTACCCTGCATATAAAAGCAGCTTCATCTCAAATGTTTTGCAATTCTATCAACCGGTTTGTAGTAGAGCTTCATCCCAATGTTGAATAATTCCCATCGACGTTGACGGATGCTCAGGTGTTGGCGTCTGTCGTAAACCTGCTGCGAACTGATTTGTTGGAGGTCAGAGAGAAACCTGCCCGCGGGAGTACGATCGATGGATCGTATTGTTATTCCACAGGCTATCATTCGAACATTGAATTGGCACTTTTGTGCTTCCTAAGGCTTTACCCGGGATGATTTTACCCTTTGACTTTGTATTGCGTTAACATAGAATTGTTTTGGTATCTTTCAACGGAATTGAATTCTATCTACGAAAGCAATACGAGGTAAAATGTAAGCATAATATAGATTTTTTATTTATTCTAGTTCTACTACATGTTTCATGCATTTTTAATGTCTTTCAACACACCATGCTTCTAGTGCCAATGTATTGCATTTGAAATATTCTAAAGTGTAGGTTTTATAAGGAGTCCCCATGTACTCAGCTTTCAGTAGCAGTACACAATTATATGTACTGGACTACAAATCGTCGTTCAGTCTCCCACTGCACCTGTGGTCGTCTGTTGCTGTTTGAAGATACATACACTAGAAATAAGGATGTTCAGTTTGCTTGTACTGGTGTAAATTGCTGGAAAATAAACGTGACGTTCAGTTCGTTTTTAGTGCCAGAATACGAGAAGCTTTGAATATTGTATCCAGTCATAATGTTGGCCCGTAACGAAGTGAAGTACCGTATTATGGTCCTCAGGCTTGCGGCACTTTGTAGTCTGCTATCAAGAGCAGAAACTAGTTGGTTACCCACATTTACATGGTTTCGTAACCCATTGGATCACAATGTGAATTTACATCGCTGTGAAAACTTCAGATGTCAAGGAAATTGTTTCTTCACAGCAGTTCTGAAACAACATCCGTCACTTTAAATGGGAGTATACGTTAATATTAATTAATAATAAGTTATACTTGCTCTGGAAGAACAAATTTTGAGGCTGTTTGAGAAAAGAGCGCTGAGGATTATATTTGGACGTAAGGGAGAGGAGTAATAAAAAAGACATAGACTATTGCGTAGTGAGGAGGTTTATACTTGGTACCGTTAAATAGATGTTATTAGGTCTCCAAATTAAAACCTGAGCGGCACATGTAGCAAACATGGGAGAAACTGGGAGTGCATCTACAGTTTCTGTCGGAAGATGGAAGTGAAGTAGACTTCTTGAAATAACTAGGCATAGATGTGATGATCATATTATAATAGGCGTTAAACAATAGGCTATGAGGAAGTGGACTGGATCATTCTAGGTCAAAATAGGTTTTCATTGGCGGTTATGAAAATGTATTGAAACCTACACGGTAATGAGCATTTGTGTTCCTGAAAATCGAGCAAATTTTCTGTTTGTAACTGAGCAACCATTACCTTTAGTTTCGTGGTCTTAGTCTGTTGAACTTCCGGACCCAAGAATTAAAGAAACATGAAGGAAAGTGTCTGGAATATAACTCATCATCCAGAGATGCCGACAGTAGAGCGAACTTCGTACGAATGTAAATACAGCAAGAGAGACCGTGACTTGCGCGTCCAGAATACAGATGCATGTGTATTTGTGTGCAATAAGTCGTAAATTTGTAACAAGCGACAGAATGGTGAAATTTACGTCTCACGTGTATTTGATACTGAAATGTATCGGGCATGAGACATGCCTTTAGCAGTTTCCACATGAAGATAACGTAGACACGTTCTGTGTCTTCAGTTCCCTGGGGGATAAACATTTACAGGTCGCACGTTGAAACTCCCGAAGACTACTTCGTGTATGTGTGCCATACAGTTCGACTGACTAATTACCTGTGTTACTGACTGACTGGCTGACTGACTGACTAACTAACTGAGGACTCAACCAACCATGGAATAGGTACCTTTTTCAGAAGTTGATAGGTCCTCAGCTAGTCAAGACATGCACCGTATTTATGGAACCTGGAGGTTCAATACCGCATTTACGAGAGCCCACGATCTGTCCCTATTGTGAGCCAGATAATCCAGTCCCTGCCCCCATCCCACTTCTTTAAGATCCATTTTAATATCCTTCTATCTACGCCTAGGTTTTGCAAGTTGTCCTTTTCCTTCATGTTTCCTCACCAAAGCCGTGTATGCACGTCTCTTCTCCGCACGTGCCACGTGCCCCGCCGATCTTCTTATTCTTGATTTGATCATCCGAAAAATATCTTAAGAGTACAGATCATGTAGCTCCTCATTAAGGAGTCCCCTCCATTCCCGTTGTAGCTTGTCCCGCTTAAGCCCAAATATCTCGCTCAACATCTTATTCTCGAGCACACTTAGCCTATTATATGCAATCATTTTTTTTCGTGGCTTGACCGCCCCTAGTGGGCGGTATGTACCACCGAAAATTCGGAACCATTATCTTCATAACCCAGAAGAAGGACCCTGACATATGCATATGTATCTCTTTGAACACCTTAAGTTTTACACGTCTGGACATAATTACTGTAATTTGAGTTATAAATTGTTTTAACGTGGGACTTCTTTCCTCGTACTGAATATTGAAACTTCCTCGTCGGATCTGCAGCCTACCAGAAGCCGCAGGAGCATAGGATCGTCAGCTTGAGGTTTTTACAGCGTCATTCATAAACGCTGAGGTCTTGTGTGATATGACACCGTGTTGATTGGTAAATAGTTACCGAGATATAAGAGGAGATCAATGTTCTCAGCAGTAGCCAGCTTTGTGTGTGCTTGTATCTTCACATTAACGCCCGATACGTGACCACCTCTAATGATCGGTACCATCAAGCACGTAATTCCTGTTGTCTTGACGTTCACTTTACTTAGTTTATGAAGAGTCATGTGGCATACATAATACCCGGTACAATCATTAGGAAACGTTTTGCAACACCCTTTAATTTCAATGCTTGAAGATGGGGTACTGCTAGACATTTAATGCAGCAAATGTAAGCATAGTCTGTAAACATCTTTCATTCGTCCTATACAGAAAATCCCTCTCCCTGTGAGTAAAGGTAATAGAAATTAATTTAAATTATATAACTTTCTATTTAAAGTGTCTCTTAAATTGTACGCAGTAGATCGCTTAATTTTTATTTCTAAGTAAGTTGTATATTTTATGGTACAGGTCCTCAGTAACTTACCCGGAACTTTTCGGGTCAAATGTGTTTCGGAATTGAGAGTTTTTTGGGGTTTAGAAAAGTAATTCGGTGTATATACGTACATTACTTAATATCCGCAGCGGAGTCTGGAACAGCACCCCGTAATCAAACACGTTACTTTTGCTCGAGTGACGCGTATGAATGTGCACACTAAGTGGGATAAGGAAAGACTGGAAATAGAACTGCAGTTTATTTACGGTCTGTGTATATATTGGAGGAATAAAGTGGCAAATGAAATAATGGGATATGTATGTACCGTGAATACTCTTGTACTTTTTATTTAGAAAGAAAACATTCAGTATAACTTCAGACATGTACCGGTTCAAACTAAGTAAATACCTGTATATATACATGCAAAACGTTCCGTTTTCAGAGTTTTTCCGATTTCAGAACTGCGGATAAGAGCGAAATAACACCAACTAATGCACCAAAAAATGTATATATGTAATTTTATTCTTAAAAATCTCTTACATGTTTCGGCTCTGCTGGGCCATCTTCAGGGAGAATAATATTGATACACTTTGGTTGCGTTTATATGGTTAAGTTTGAATGTGCCCTGGGCTTCATCCTCCGTTTGAGAGGTGTGGCGTACGACACCTCTCAAACGGAGGATGAAAATGGCCCAGCAGGGCCGAAACATGTAGGAGATTTTTAAAAATAAAATTGTATGTATTTTTTCGTGCATTAGTTGGTGTTATTATTTCGTATAATACAGTGCACGGACATGGTACATATTAAAAATGCGGGTAAGAGATTGTAAGCGTGTTTATTTTATTGTTGCACTTATAACACAATGCTGGGTTATGTGATATTTATATATTATTTTATTTTTCGAGTACATTTTGTAAAGAAACATAAGCCACGATTCAAGATTAAAACAAAATCACCTGAGAATAATCCATAGGCTTATAATATTATTATTTGTGTTGTGCAAAAGAAATGAAAACGGCCCAGTTGTTCCTATTTTGAATACGGTAAATCCTTAACTGAAGCCTTATTTTCAGGAACGGGTAAAAAGCAGTAATTGATACCTTTAAAGTCGTCATGTTCTAACCACATAGTATATATGTGCACACATATGTTGGATCAAGCATAAATAAAATCCAGCTAGCAAATGCTAAATGAAACGCTGCTCCCTTCCCCTCACTCATTAGTCGTCCGCCCGTCCGCAAAAAGCGATTACTGACGTTGAGTCCTCTGTTCCACCATCGCTGTATAGCTCTGTAAATGGAGGACAAATTACTGCAATGACGCACATTCACATTATTGGAGTGCCGAGGAGTGCATCGATCACGTGAAAACTCGGGGATCCAGAAAATTGCTACCACTACAGCCTCATTTATTCTTCTGATTTTTGTGCCTTTTGTGTCTCACGGTCAGAACTGATATCTCAGTAGGAGTGCTTGTTCTACTTTGGAGGGACATCAGTGATATTTGGTTACCGCTATTGTTTCACTCTGTCATGCTTTGCAAAGCAGGAAATTAATATCAACGGTAAACTCTTTGTGCAGGAGGCTTCTTTGCTAGCAAAAAAGTAAATGCGGTGTTCACTTTATAGTATTTCCTGACATTTAATGTAAATAATGTAAATTTTACATCAAAACTTATAAAGATTATGTGTTACTCAGAAGTACTATTAAAGTATAATTTTTACTTTGTTATTTATTTGAATATATTTGACGTTAATTGGTGAAATAACTTCCATTGCGACGTGCGGATGTGGATAACCCGAATGCATGAATTTGATAAACATGACGAGTAATTAGTCCGTAGACAGAAATCCAGAATGCTTGTCGCAAATGAAAAGTGAGCTCTAAAACGGGACCTACATTCCCGCTGGGTACTTGGACGCGAAAATTAGCCATATTAAAACGCAATACACACTAAAATTGTAGCAAATCAGTTGCCTGTTCGTATATGAGGTATATTTAAACTCGTGTCCATAGAGGAAACTGTTGCCTTCGGTGTCTAATCACATTTTATCTGTACTCCGTATATAATTCAAGATGATGAATATTACGTTGAACTGTAATCCGTTTTCTTCTAGACATGCATTCTTGGAAACTGACAGTACAGTGCCTGTTTCAATAATGTTGTCATGTGTATCCTTCGCATTCAGAATTAACTAATCTACACAAGCGTATCAGAATCACTGTGTGATGAACACTTCGGTGACGTTTTTGAAAGTTACATACGAAAATCAGTTCCTTCCTCGCAGACAACGCATTTTATGCACATTGGTGTCTATTATGAGAAACATACGTACCATAAACACACTGGCTTGCGAAAATTCAGAGTTTCATAATCTGGCGGCAGGCTGTATGTATTGTTACCATTCGGTTTTTAAATGGTTAAGTTTCTTGTACATACAGGCGACTTGATGTGATGGATCGAAAGGGAGGGAGTGGGAGGTTGGAGCATAACACTGTTATGGGTCTTAGTAAAAAAGGCCGTAAGGATAGAAGGCGAATGGAAATGGCTGAGGATCGTGTCTAGTAGCGGGCTTAGGCATAAGCAGTAAGGAGTCTTCAGGTTTCACTGCCAGATTTATAGCTGTGTTTATAAAACGGCTTAAATCAGCAATGTCTCCTGGAATTAAACATCTTTTCGCATATTTGTGTAACTTTGTCTCTGTTCTTTATTTTTCTTTATTACCTTAATTTGGATAATCATATATAGATCGAAAACTGTATGAGTGGGTGTGGGAGAGTTTCTTACCGAAGTGCGTATCAACATTACTGAAGCTTGTGCTCCTAGAACCTGTCGGCCGTTCCAGATGCGGGAACTGCTTACTCTCGAAACGTCGGTGTTCGGTTAGCCATCAACGTGATGCTATATTCCAGAGCAACACAATCTTTAGCTACCCCGCTGAGAAAACTTCAGAACCTGCAAGATCACTCTCCTGACGCTGTGTAATTTCAAAGACAGGTATTGACGTTTTTAGGTACCTTTTTCCTCCATCCTGAGGAATTCTACTGGCTGTATGAATACTGAAGGTTCTTGCATCAACCCATCTACATCATACAGTATTCCAAACGAAAAAGAAAAGCAACCCTCTATGATTCAGATGATACAATTGCGGTTCTCAGGTCAAAGTTCCGTTAATCTGTCTGCTTCACGTGCCATAGACTCAAAAATTCCTTGCCATGTCTCACCAATTACGAAAATTTTTCACATCCACTGCAAGGGAAAGGTACCACGTCTGGTTAAAGAGATAGGTTTTTGAAATGTCTAAATGCTAAGGAATACAAAGTTTCAAATCGTCTTCGTTACTGGGTAGTCCTTGTGTGTGTTTTTTTTTTTACTGGATGCTGAGACGAGCTTAGACGTTAACGAAACAATTTATTATCCTTACGAACGTAGATTTTAAACAGTCCAGTATGCAGTTCTTGTAATAAAGAGTCCTGCCTGGGCCCTAGAAGGAAAAGTAGAAGGGACGGGAAGAAAAGAAAAAAGATATGAACAGCCTACTGGATGACCTTAAGGGAACAAGAAAATGCTGGAAGCTGAAAGAGGAAGCACTAGATCGCGCTGTCTGGAGCAGTCGCACCTGAAGAGGCTATGGACCTGTCGTAAGAAAGACTACGTTATGATTTTGACCTTGGCCCTTATCATCCTTCTAAATGAAGGCAAAAATACCGACTCATTGTTCCCGAACAGGTGCCTAGAAACAGCACAATATTAATACCCGTTTTGTCCCGTGCGAATTTCAAGAAGACGCGTTTTACATTTCCGTGATGTAACTACAATTCCATGGCGTGCGTAATGATGCGACCTTTACTACGTACGTACATAAACGTAATCTCTGTTTCACTCTTAAAAGTTAAGAGTGAGTTTTATTGGGGTTTAACGCGAAGCAGACATTTATTGCCAAAAATATAACAATTTCACGACCGGAGTAATGCGAATGTTCTTGCAGTAATTTCAACATCACGTGGTTGTAGTGAAACGGTCACGTACAAAAGTGTTATTTCATATATAATGTTCATGATGTAAGTCCCCAGCCATACTTAAGTTGAGGGTATCTAGGGTGAAGAGATAGTTGCAACTCACTAGTGCCCTTGTACTTCTCGGTCTCCACGCATTCATTATTTAAAGAGGAAAAGCTCATACCTAGTGCCAATGAAAATATGGATTTAGCCAATGTAGTCATTCTTCCCGTGCACCCACCCTCTCTCAGAAAAAAAAAATACTTTGTAGAGTGGCATCCTATCCATGTAATTGCCTCTCTCATTCATAAGCACACAGATCTGTTAGAGCGTATTCCGTAGTTGGAAGGGAGGGACGGAAAAATTCAAGGGTTGTTGCGTGGTATTATTATTATTGTTGTTATTATTATTATTGTTATTATGCACGCACGGAAATTTTATGAGCTGAAATATAACTATCTTCTGCCACATACTGAGTGAACCGCCGGCCTCAGTGCTCATTAAGGGTTTGTGTGACGGCGCGTTTGTACGTCGGACGCGCCAGTGTCATGAAGTTACCGGAAATAGGAATTGTAAGCCTAGAGCCACGGTTCAGAAGAGTCTAATTGCTTCGAGTTACCCAAATTCTGTACTTGATGCGGGATATAGCACTGGTATGTCAACGCTTACGCAATATTGACTGTAATATTATATAAACTTCGCGAATTTTTGTATATATTACAGTGACTGTTTTATGCGAGACTCATTATGAGTATTGTAAAACAGACGTACGTACAAACTTTCCATAATATGTCTGAGAAAATATTTGCTGTAACATGCACCCCAGTGATGGAAGAGAAGTTCTGAGACGTAGGGGAAGTTGGTGGCAGTATTTATTGGCTTCCACCAGTTAAAAGTTTGTATACGGTAATATAAAGTGATTACGTTACTAGACATTATACTGCTCCGAATTCTACGGAATATTTCAGTAGCGTTGCGTGAAATTACTCAACATTTAGTTAACCGATGTTTCGAAGGAGCGTAGTGTCTTCATCTTCAGGGTAAAGTATTCTGAACTTGAACCTTCAGCAACGCCGCCGTGACAGCATCAGACCACAATTATGGAATGCGTTTCCCTACCTACATTCTCCAGTCTTTGATTTCGTCACTATAAGTGATAATCCCTTCACTCTGCAAATCTTTTTCCAAATTTTGTTAGCCTACACGTTTCTTAGTAACTATGAAAGTCAGGTTATTGATGTTGTGCGTGTCACATGTCTTCCTTTATGTGTAACTGACTGGAAATTATAACCTAATACGCAAGAATCCTAGAAACATTGAACTTCACATCCAACATGTTAGTAATTTACGTGTGTGCTCTGCGAATTGAAGAACTATCTCCTTGGTTGCACAATTTATATATTGCGTAATAGTCTTATATGTCGTTCGTCGTTACAATTTGCTAAACCCTGTCTGTTTCAGAAGTTGGTTTTACTTCCGCTTTAAGGTGTGAAGGTTACCTGTCTCCTTCTGTACTGTAACTAGAACAAATTAGGAAGGTTTTAATATTTCATGATTATGCGCAAAATATAATTTGGCATCCTTGGTCACTTCGTCACAGTATCTTCAAAAACGTTCTAACTCAGTTGACAAATTTTGCAGCTTTTACCGGATATAGCGTCCGTGCAATAATTCTGAAATTTCATAATCCTGACTCAACTGTCCATTACAAGAATTTAAACTTAAGTGCTTTTAGTATTTTGTTTTAAGTTTAAACGCTAAAGAATTTAGTCCTGCAATCCACAAGATGAGAAAATTATATTATAATTTATACTTTTTCTTTTAATTTAGGCTTTTGTTGCGTTCTTACCTCAATAACGTGGTACTGAATGTAATGATGGAACAGCGAGGATATGTAGAAATTCCGTTAGTTTAAACGGAACTGCGAGTACACTGGTACCTAGTAGTAAACATTGCTGTTTTAAGCTACCCTATATTTAATCCATCACATCTAATTACACTGTAATTAAGCATTGGGTACACTGCGGAGAAGCACACTTGAGCTATTAGATGAAGCTGTACAAATGCACACAAAAGAACACCGCGAAATCCCGTTACACTTCACAGACTTCCTCGTCGCCTTGCATGCAAAATTCCTTCCACACACATACATATACATCTGCGTGTACTGAGAGTAAATTTTTGCTGTGGATTGACAGGTTATTTCAAGGCAGTTTATATATTATAACTGAATATATAGAATAAATTTAATGTGTTCCATGTCCGTGCACTATATTATACAAAAACACTAATCACCAACAAATGCACGAAGAGAGTTTTATCATCAATCGTAACACACTCCTACATGTTTCGACCCTGCTGGGTCATCTTCAGTGAGAACTTTTTTGTTATCGTAACACTAAGGTTGCACTTTGTAGTTGAGTGAGAATGTGCTGTTGACTGTGTAATGCGTTGTTTTTGGAGGCGTGAACTCTCTGCGGTCCCGGCCTGCAGGCCGGG